>NW_004624733.1:8502691-8527762 GCF_000247695.1 Heterocephalus glaber | reverse complement strand
AATTATCAGTTTTTCTTTACTTTGTTTTTCCCCTCGCTTTATATACATTTAGCTTAGAAACAAATTGTATTAAATTTAATATCCACTTACTGGATTTTTTAAAAAGTACATCTTTTAGGGCCAGGGATTTAGCTCAGTGGTTTCGCCGCCTGCTGCCTGCTGCACAAGCGCAAGGACCGGAGTTCAATCCCTGGTACCAAAAAAAAGTACATCTTTTTCTTGAGTGTTCAAGACACTACGTTAAGACCATAATTTTATAAAGCAAAAATTATTTAAAACTTTTTGAGATAATAGAAATTGAGGAAAGAAAATATAAGGGAAGTGAGCCTCTGAGAAAGAGAAATAAAATATAATTTAGAAATTCAGATATATGGAGAAGATGTTGTTTTTGAAAACATAAACATCTTTGTATCCTTATATTCTCTTGAATGTAAACTATTTTTAAAAAATTTTGCTTTGTTTATGCAGAAAATATAAATTTTAGACATACAGGATTTTTCAAGCACATACATAAATTTAAAAAATCGTGAACTCTTCTAAAAGTACTATAAATGGGTGACTCATTGTTATTAGTTGAGTGTATTATATGCCATATATATATATATATAAACCAGTTGAATGATAGAGGAAAATTTGAAGCAAAATTTCTGTTTTTTGTTTATTTTTCCTTCCTCCTCCTACAAAAGCAGACAGGAAAATCATTGCTTTGGTCTTTCAGTTATATTCTAAAAGGAGAGAACTCATTTTCAAAGAGTAGCTTTTTAATATTATATGTAGATTATTTCTAGAAATCCCACTTTCCATTCTCAGTTTAAGGGGTTGATGTGCAGGTTAATTTTGGAGAACCACGGAGTGGCAAGATTCTTATATACAAAAGTGTTAGTGCTTAGTTGAAAATCTTTCACACTTTTGTAAAATAAAATTAACAAATGCATCTATGAAGGTAAATATTCTTATAGTATTGGTCATTTAAGTTACTTGATCCTTAGTTCTCGTTGACATTTTATAAACTCATTGGCTATCAAAGCAATTGGAGTAAATTTAACTAATGATGCATTTTATTTGATCGTAGTCTTATATTTTATAGAATAATTAAAATAAGAATTGACCTGAATTGATTAATATAGTGGTTTTCAGTTACTTTGTTGCCTCATCAAGAAGTGATTGGTGGGGCCAGGGATTTAGCTCAGTGGTTCCATTGCCTGCCTTGCAAGCTTAAGGACACTAGTTCGATCCCCTGTACCCACCCCCCCAAAAGAAAGAAGTGATTGGTAAATATGTCTTGTTTGTAATTCTGTTTTTATAGGCATGGCAGAAAGCACGAAGTGATGGGTGGGAGCGGGCCTTTTGTGAAAAGAATTTTCTTTCACAAGCCACCATGGAAATAATTATAGGCATGAGAACACAGTTGCTTGGTCAGCTTAGAGCATCAGGTAAAGTCTTCCTTCAAAGAAGCTATTTAAATCCATAATATTTCTAATGTTTATGTCAGCTTCTATTATTTTTATATTACCATGTTGCGTGTCTTATATTCCTGAACTGATTTGTAGGCTTCTACCTATATAAACTTTTACTTGTTGAAAGAAATGATACTGCAGAAGCTGTAGTTGAGAAATATATGAGCAGAAGCTGAACCCTTTTGATACTGTTGGCAATGAAAAATTTATAACATACTTGTTTACAAAGCAGTTTAGATCTTGTAGTTGTTATGTTTTATCACCATTAATAATTATTTTAGCTCTAGAAATTATAAAAATGTAAATAGATTGTTTAAACGCTGTTTTTTATGTTTTTCAAACACTAAAACACTGGTAATCACTTGAAGGCATTTTTTTTGAAAGGGGATTTAGTATTGCTTTTTCCTTTTAAACTTCCTTGAAAATATTTTTGTTTTCCTTCTCCTTTTCCTCCCCCCCTTTGGCTCCCCTTTCCACCTCTTCCCTCTCCTCCCCCTCTGTCTTCCCATTTTTTCCCTTGCCCCTCCCTCCTTCCTTCCCTTCCTCCCTTCCTCTGTTTTTGGAGTATTGTAATACATTGAAGTGATAACTGTGATTGTCGAAAGTACCAGAGTCCAATTCATGGATTATTTAAAGTGCCAAAGTAATATAAGGGAAGAACCAGAGGATTTGGAGTTGTCTCATATATGGGGAAATAAGAAAATTTTTTGAAATTCAAGCAGATATACTGTATTTACTTGACTTCACTTTTAGACTGTCATAACCACGACATTTTTAATTGTAGTTAAAAAAATGATTTGGGTTTCCACTTGTGAACCTAGCATGTTTCTGAAAACTGATTTTAAGAATGTGCATTTAAAAAATGTCTAGGCCCTCAATAAATACTATACTTAATCTCTCCTGGGCAGATCTAAAACTTTTCTTATATTGGTTCTATAGTTTAGACTTTCCAGAACAGATTCTATTAATTGTAGAATTTGGATATCATTAAACTTACATGGGACATACATTTTTTTAATAAAAAATACAAATTTTGTTGTTGTTTTTTGTTTTTTGGTAAGAGGGATCAAACTCAGGACCTTGCACTTGAGAGACAAGCAGTGGCACCACTGATCTGAATCCCCAGCCCCAAAAAACATAACAATTTTAAAGTATCTTTTGTATAATAGAAAAAGTATTTTTTCCTCTCCAAAGTTTTTTGGTGCATGTTTGTTATACAGAATAGTGGGTATTGGCATATTATACATGCATATAACATACTTTGATCTTCCCCGTCCCCCATTGCCCCTCCCCACCCTCCTTTCTTCCCTCCCCCTTATATTCTCTAGGCTTTGTTAGAGCAAGAGGAGGTGGTGACATTCGAGATGTTAACACAAACTCGGAGAACTGGGCTGTTGTTAAAGCTGCATTGGTGGCAGGCATGTATCCCAATTTAGTCCATGTGGACAGAGAAAATGTAGCATTGACTGGGCCAAAGGAGAAAAAAGTACGATTTCATCCCACTTCAGTTCTCAGTCAGCCTCAGTACAAAAAGGTAAAATATTTTTGATATTCTTAGACCTTGAGATAAAACTAATTTAGATAGTTGATCAATGAAAATACTCCAAATATCTACCTGCTTTAAGAAATTATCTATCTATCTATCTATATATATATATACAGAGAGAGAGAGAGATAATTACACATTGGAATATTTTGTTGAATCTTAGAGTGGAAGAGACAACTTTGGAAGAGTAATGAAGACTTTTATACAAACTACATAAGAAATGACTTTAGTTTTTGCTTGGTGCTATCACACACCATCTATTTCCTCCAGGGACTTTTTACATTTTAAATGTATACCCAAAATGTTACATGATAAATACAGTTAACAATTTAAAAATTTATTTTTCTAACAGATTCCTCCAGCCAACGGTCAAGCTGCAGCAATCCAAGCACTGCCCACTGATTGGCTTATTTATGATGAGATGACCAGAGCCTATAGAATAGCTAATATTAGATGTTGTTCAGCAGTGACACCAGTTACTGTTTTGGTGTTCTGTGGGCCAGCCAGGTTGCCAAGTAATGCTCTTCAGGAACCTTCATCCTTTAGAGGTAAATGTATTATAAAGGAAATAAAAATGTTTGAAGTGAAAGATTTTGTTTTACTAAACCTAAGAGATAGTTGTGAAATTTTTGTTGTAGCAGTTTACTTTTGATGTAGTAAGACAGTTAAAAAATATTAATACCACTATTCTTGAAATTAATTTCTAAGGTAGGTTGCCATCAGTTAGTGCATTTCTAATTAATCTTGCTCATAGAAGTTTGTTTTCTACTTAAAGTAAAATGATAATTTAAGTAAAGGTAATTTTTTAATAGAATAAGTCACTAATAGTGCACTTTTAATATTACATTTTTCTGCTTGTTTATATGAATTATTTTTCCCATACTGTTATTTTATATTCTGCTATCTTCATTATAGCAGATTATTTAAAACATTTTTAATATTTCAGTCACTGTACAATATTCTATCACATCAGAGTGATACAATGCATTTAAAATGTTTTTTACACTTGGACATTTGATGGATTTGAATTTTTAGCTATTCAATAAATATTTGTCAGATACTGTGCTAAGCATTGAAAATGTAATAGAAACAACATGCTTCTGTCTCTGGCACTTTATACACTCTTGCTAATAGTAAATAAATAGCTAATCTTCATGGTGTTATCGGGGAAATATGTCTCAAAAAAAGAGATCAGCTCTGTTAACTGTTACTTTGGGGAGACAAGAAAGTCAAACTGAAAATTGTAACTTGTATTTGGCAATATGATAGTCTAATAGTACTATTGTATAAATAGGATTCATAATATACTTATAATATTTTAAATATTTGTTTTAATAGGATTTTTAATACTACTACAATTATATGTTTATTGTTGAAGCTGAACTGTAGGGTTTGAGTAGTATGTGCTTGTATGCATTCAAATATTTGTGGGTTTTTTGGTGTTATAAAGTTTTAGGGTTAGGCTCAGGTTATTAAATACATTGGTCAATATTTGCTTCCTTGAAAGTTTCAGAGACTAGGTATTCTGGATTTGTTGGGCTTTTTTAAGGATATCTTTTTTTTCCCCTTAAATATTGGTTTGAGTTTTTCCATTTCTTTTTCTTTCGATTTTAGTAATTTTTTTAAAGTGCATAATAAATTTGAAGATTTCAAATGTATTCTATAATTGTGCATTACATGTCTTTTAATGTGGCTTAATTTTGTAATGTATTTTAGACATATTTTTATCTCACTTGATTTTGTTGATGGATTTATCTTTGCTTCTTTGTTTACAGAGGATTATTTCTTTAATCTTTTCAAAGAACTAGATTAACTATTATTACCATTTTATCTCACATTTATCAGTATTTTGTTTTCATCTTCTGTTATGCATTGGGTTTTACACTGTTTTTCTAAGACATCTAGTTTTTCAAGTTAAAACCTGTGAATTTATATAAGTGTTGTTTTGAGCATTCTCTATATTTTCTCCTACTTTTCTTTATGTTTTTAATTTCTTTTCCATTCACTTGTTGTGTTTCTATTTTTAATTCTTGTTCTTGTTTGGTTGCATTGTAATTAAGAGATTGTAGTCTTTAAAATGTATTAATTTTCTTCTTTAAATATTGGTAATGATCTACTTTATTTGGAGAACTCACAGAAATGGTTAGTATGTCAGGAGGGTTTGTGTGCTCAAAGAGTGTCTTATTTGCTTACTGTTTTGCTGCAATGTAAGATGGTAAAAGTGATTTATTCTTTCAATATGTGTTGGGACAGCAGATGGCATTCCCAATGACAGTAGTGACAGTGAAATGGAGGACAGAACTACTGCTAATTTGGTGGCTTTGAAGCTTGATGAGTGGCTCAATTTTAAACTAGAACCAGAGGTGAGTTTCTTTTTAATAGGAAATAGAAGGGATGATCAAAAAAATAGGTGAACATTTAAATTAAAAATTTGTTACAGTAAAATACACATTGCCATTAATCCTCCTTGCTCTCAACATACTTATACTATCATTCTTGCTGCTCCCTGAAGCAGCTTTGGAAGTTCTCTTTTGTGAGTGTCTTTATGTAGTATGATCAGAAATACAGTAGATGTTGCTGCCTAGTGCTATCCAATAGAAAGGCAGACTTGTAAAAACATTGCAGTGTGTCCTCATCCACCTTATTCACTGGATCTGCCACTAAGCAACTTCTGGCTCTTCCCCAAAGTCAAAATGATCATGACAGGTCAGTGTTTGGAATCAGTTCAGAACATCGAGGCCCCCCAGGACAGTGTAAAGTCTCATAAAGTTTTTAAAATTCAGTATGATAAAATTTTTATCTTTAGTACTAAGCCTTTAATATTTGATAAATAGAGCTTTTTTCAGTTTTAATAAGATCCTCATGCATGTTCTACTGTATTGGTTTCTTTTTTTTCCAGCAAGAGGTGTAAAAAACCTAGGTGTGGTTCAGTATTTAATGGGTGATTGTAGTTTTAGTCCATTTGTGCTGCTATAGCAGAATGCCACAGACACAGTTCTACAGGCTGAGAATTCCAAGGTCAAGTGCTGGTGAGGACTGCTTCGTGCTGTTAAGATGGCTTCTTGAAAACTGTGTCTTTTATTTTTTTTTTTTTGGTACCGGGGATTGAACTCAGGACCTTCCGCTTGTGAGGCAGGCGGCAGAACCACTGAGCTAAATCCCTGGCCTTTGAACTGTGTCCTCTGCAGGGGACAAATGCTGTGTCCTCACAAGGCAGAAGAAGGATGAACTCCTTCCGTGAAGCCCTTTTGTAAGGGCTTGTAATTCCAGTCATCTCCCCAAGGTTACACCTCCCAATATTGTTCCATGAGGGATTGAGTTCAACATGAATTTTTAGAGTAGACAAAAACATTCCAGTGATAGCAGTAATATATGAGTATTTCTGCATATGTAAAAAATACTGAGTATTGAGTACATGAGAACTTTATTTTGGGTAATTCTGTTTTTGAGAGGAAGATATGAGTTCATTTTTTTTTTTTTGAATTGGAAAGGATAAAGATTTTTTCAAATTAAAAAAATTTCTTGACAGAACCTTCCCTTAATTCCATCTGTGCTTCAAAAAATCATTCTATATCCACGGGCGGAGGTAACAACTAAGGTGTCAGTAGTCAGCATTAGTTAGATTTACTTTTTAAATAATCCATTCATCACTCCAGCTTACTGCAGTCTCTTTTCCATTCCCACCAGCCCTTTATTTCACTAAATTGTCCTGGGTAAAGTCATCTGTGTCCTCCATTCCTCCACTTGTCAAAGCCAGTCTGTTCTTGATTGCCTCTCTAATATTTGACTCTCTCTAATACTTACCTCTTTTTAGTAATTCTGCCCTTCCCCATTTTTCCCCCACATTCCTGCCTCTTCTTTGTTATTAGTTACTGTGCCATTAATGCTTTTAATTCTTCTGTATTCATTCCTTCTTAGGTTATTTCACAAACTCTTTGTGCTTTTAGGTTTTTTTTTGGTACTGGGGATCGAACTCTGGTCCTTGCGCTTGGGCAGCAGGCGGCAAAACCACTGAGCTAAATTCCCGGCCCCTGTGCTTTTAGTTTTAAATTCACTTGTTCTCTGTGTCTTGCTCTCTTCTCTCTCTCTGCACAATTCCTGGAAACCTTATCTCTATTTGTAGCTTTAGTTATGCACTCATGACTTCCAAGTTTTTATCTTTGGCATAGGCCTTTCTGTGAATCCAAATGCCTTCTGTACATCATCATTTGGACGCTTTGCAGATACTACAATTTGAATAAAACTACTAAATGTATTTTTGTTTATTTAGCTTGCTGCTGCTTTTTCAATATTAATCACATTCTACACAGTCAGTGTTGACTGCCTTATGAGATGTTTCTTTGGTTTTGTGTCTCTAGTGCCTGGAATATGATAAATAAGTGCCATTCATGAAATGAATGAAAATAGTAAATTATATTAAATGTGAACTGTGTTTTTTGGAAATAGTTGTAGACCTTAACTGATAAGTAATATTTTACATATCTGATATACTTTACTTAACTTTATCTGTTTGAACAGGCAGCCAGTTTATTGCTGCAACTCAGACAGAAGTGGCATAGCTTATTTTTACGCCGAATGAGAGCTCCATCTAAACCTTGGTCTCAAGTTGATGAAGCTACCATAAGAGCAATTATAGCTGTTTTAAGCACTGAAGAACAGTCTGCAGGTTTACAACAACCATCTGGGATTGGCCAAAGGCCAAGACCTATGTCTTCAGAAGAACTTCCTTTGGCATCATCTTGGAGGGCAAATAATAGCAGGAAAAGTGCAGCAGATTGTGAATTTTCTGATGAGTCTACTACTGCTGAAAGGTAAATTATAAATGGGAGAGTTTTTTTTTCAGGAAAATTATGTGTGCTATTTAATAATTACTTTCTCATAATCTAGGATACATAAAAGGATTACAATAAAATAAGTTTTTTATTTATAAAATATACTTATAAATATTAAGATAATATGGGCCAGGGATTTAGCTCAGAGGTTTCGCTGCCTGCTGCACAAAGCGCAAGGACCCGAGTTCAATCCCCGGTACCAAAAAAAAAGAAAAAAAATAATAATATGGAAGATTTTAAGACACTCGTACATATTGATGAATTAGCCCATTCTTTCTAGGAAAACTGAAAATGTTTCATTTTCAGGACTTAAAATTTAAGCTCTCTTAGCAGATTTTAAAATTATTTATTTTAGTTGGTACATGTCAGGTGACATATTTCCTGGATATGTGCACTGAGCAGTACTGGCTATGGCTGTGTTTAAAGAACAGCTTTCCCACAAACCTTGAGTAGTATTGGTATATAGACTAATATTCCCTCAGAAGTAATCTTTCATTCATTCCTGGCACATCAAATACCTGGTCTTAGTAGGAGAGGTAGAGTAGTGAACAAAACAGTAAGACCTTTTCTTGCACAGAGTTTGCATTTTTGTGAAGGAGGCACAAAATTACTGTCATGTGGCAAAATTCCTATTAGAGTTCAGCAAATTTTTTTTTCTAGTATTTTGCAGTTAAATGTATTGTCATATGATTAAGAGAGTTCTTACCTGAATTATTTATGTAAACAATGTATTTTAGTATTAGTGCTTATAATGAATTGTTGACCATGAGCCAAAAATATTTCTGGTTATGAAAGCATTTTAAATTATTTTGTGTCAGTTAAAAGCTTTATAAGCCACATTGGAATTCATAGCAAAGTTAATATTCTTACCTGTGAGACTAGTTTGGAGAATATTAGTAAAAGTCTCTGTAATAAGAATATGATTTCAACCTGGCATTACAGCAGTCTGGGTGGCTGAGGTAGAAGGATTGTAAGTTTGAGCCCTGCCTGGGCAACTTACCAAGACCTTGTCTCAAAATAAACAAATAAATGGGCTAGAGATGTGGCTCCGTGGGAAGGCCCTAGTTCAACCTTTAGTACTGCTAAAATGAAGGATTCCATAGTTGAAAAACTGAAAATTAATGTAAGTATAAGTGATGCTTATTTTTTTAAGGAAAAGATAGTGTTTTTAGAACCTTCTTTTGATCAGATTTTACATATTAAGTGAAGCAAAAGCCTTTGTAGGTTTGTCATTTGATTTCAATGAAAGAGAAATAAAAAATACTAGTTTCCAAGTTCTTAAGGGAAAAATTTAGCTACTTTCCAAGAAAAGGTTATAATGTATGTACCTGGATGTTTCTGTTTCATTTTCAGCCTTTTAGATAGATACACATGGAGTTCTTGATGGGGAATAGAATGAGAACTCTTAGGAAGAAGTATATATTTATGTATGTGTCTCTAAGCCTTTTTTCTTTTAAATAACATAACATTGCACATATTTACGGGGTAGAGTGTGATGTTTCAGTACATTTGTATGGTGTGTAATCATCAAGTTAGCATCTCCATCTCCTTATTTCTTTATGTTTGGAGCCGCTGAGTGCTTCTTTGCTAAATCTTCATAAAATATATAATAGCTTTTTATAAACTATAATCATCCTTAGAAAAGACATTTTTTACTAAAAAATTTTTTTTTTTCAGTGTTGGAATTAACTCCAGGATGTTTGCAGTAAACCACTTTCATAGCCCATTTTACTTCTTATTTTTTGATTGGGTCTTACTAAGACCATAAGTTGCCCTGGCTGGCCTTCAACCTGTGATCTTCCTGCCTCTGCTTCCCAGTGTGCTGGTATTATAGGCATGAGCCACTACCTGGTTCTTAATTTTTAAATATACTAGGAGAATTAAGTTTCCTTTTAAAAACACTGTGCCAGGGCCGGGGATTTAGCTTAGTGGTTTCACCGCCTGCTGCATAAGTGCAAGGACCCGAGTTCGATCCCCAGTACCAAAAAATAAAACAAAGAAATAAAAATACTGTGCCGTGCATCATAATGTCATTGGCACTGTGGATTGAAATAATACCTGCTTTGTATTCTAAACTTATGGATAATTGATATTTATTTCTCCCTTCTTGTTCAAGAGTGTTAATGAAATCTCCGTCTACAGCATTACATCCACCTCAGAAATACAAAGATAGAGGAATTTTACATCCTAAACGAAGTACAGATGACCGATCAGATCAATCTTATTTAAAATCTACAGATATCAGTAGTTACCCAGGTCCTTGTGCTAGTCCTTCTCCTCCATCCTCAGGAAAGGTAGAGTATCTAAAAGTAGATGTTGTAAGGAAGAGATTTGTAGCACATCTCATGTTACGTATTTAAATATTTAACATTTTTGCTGGCTTGTACCACCAGTGACATGTGCGTGACTGTTCCATTGGGCAGCTTGTACCACCTGATGGGTCTGTCTCATGCCATTTGATGGGATAGTTGTGCATGTACCACTCACTGGTGGTGGTTCAGCACCATCTGGTGGCGAGACATATGAATTATGGCCTTGTTTTGAACGTGTTACACAGCGTTATAAAAGCTTCTTATCTGGTCTCTGTTCTATATATAAATTCATGCTGGCATACTGGAGACACTGTTTGCCAAACATTTCTAATTATTACCATCTTGGGGTATTTTAAAAGTAACAGATTATTCACTAATGGCATTATTCATTTCTTTCTTTAGAACCCTTTTGGTTAAATAACAAAAAAATTAAATTAATTTCAGTTTCTATTTTCAGAATTGAAAATATTAGTTTCTTTCAGTTGTTAATTTCTGCTATTCAGTACTTAACATACAAAAAATAAAAATTTAAAAATAAGATATAGAAAGTTTGAAGTCAGGTGGGTTGAAGATGTTGATATGGAATTGAAAACAATGTATCTTTTAAAGAATTTGCAATATGAATGACTTCATATGTTCAGAATGTTTACTTTGACTTTTCTGCATTAGTACATGAATAAATATTTGAGTCGGGGTTATTTAGCTACATAAAAATAACTGCTGTAGCAGTTTTGTTAAGAGGAAATATTTTTGTACATTTGCATTCTTAGGTTTGGGGTTGTTTGGTTTTTTTTGTCTATTAAGTTTTAATTTAAAGATAATAAAATTTACCAGTTTAAACTGTGCAGTTTACCGAATTTTGATAAGGTGTGACTGTATTTTGATAATCGTGTAACTATTCCATAGAAATGTACAGAGCAGTTCCATTGCCATAACTGCTGGTGACCGCTGATACACTCTCTGTGCCTAGAGTCTTCTCTAGAGTTTCCTATAAATGGAATCATTTGAAGGCAGCTTCTTGTGTTTGGCTTATTTCATTTAATATAATGCTTCTGAAATTCATCCATATTGTTGGGTTTTGTCTTAGTCACTTTCTTGTTGCTGGGACAAAATGCCTGACATCTGCAACTTAAGGGAAGAGAAGTTTATTTTGACTTACATTTCAGTCCACAGTTGGTTGGCTCCAAGGCAGGCATGACCCAGCAGAGGAGCATGGTGGACAGGAAGCAGAGATTCAAGGCAGGAGCAGTGGGAAGGGAGAGATAACCTTCAAGGCTGTGCCCACAGTGACCTTCCTCTTCTGACCAGCCCCACCTCCTATAAGCAAACCAACTATAATGCCCTTATTGTCCAGTCACCTTCCAAAGATCCTGCATATGATCCTGTGAGACTTTAGGGGGACATCTAGACATAAACCATTATAAGTCTTGTTTTGTTTTGTTGAGACAGGGTCTCACTGTGTATTCCAGATTGGCCTTGAACTCACTATGTAGCCCAGGCTGGCCTCAGACTCATTTTGGTCTTCCTGCCTTAGCCTCCTCAGTGCTAAGATTACAGATGTGTGCAACTAAAACTGGTTAACAAGTTTATTATTAATTACTTTTATTTCTGAGTAGTATTCCATTGTATGGCTATACCACAGTTTGTTTACTCATTCACTAATTGGTAATCATTTGGATTATTTCTACTGTTTGGCTATGATGAATAAACCTGCTACAATAATTGAATATAGGCCTTTGTGTATAAATATGTTTTATATTTTGGGGCAGGTATGCAGGAGTAGGATTGTGGGATTATATAGTATATGTGTGTTTCACTTAACAAGAAACTCCCGAAGTATTTTCCAAAACTATTATACTATTTTGTATTCCCTTCAACAATCTCGAAGTGTTCTATTTGTTCCATATTCTTTTTATTTATTTATTTTTATTTCATTTTGTTGGTTTGAAACAGAGTTTTGGTACATAGTCCGTGTTGGCCTTCAACTTGCTATATTTATTTGTTATAAACAAAGTCTTGCTATATTGTTGGCCTTCAACTTGCTATTGTAGCCTAGATTGGTTGGGAACTCACAGCAATCTTCCTGCCTCAGCTTCCTGGGTGCTAGGATTACAAGTGTCCGCTACCATACCTAGCTAATTTACTCCATATTCTTGACAAAACTTGTTTTGTAATTTTAGCCATTCTAATGGATATGTAGTGATAACACATTGCAGTTTTTTAAATTTGCATTTCTCCAATGACTAATGATGTTTGGCAGCTTTTCTGATCGTGTTGTAAATACTACATTTTGTCCATTCTTCTGTGGACAGACATTTAGGCTGTTTCCAAGATTTAGCTGCTGTGAACATGGGTGTGCATGTATCACTGTAATGTGATGTCTTTAATTCTTTTGGGAGGATACCTAGAAGGAGAATAGTTAGGTCAAATGAAATTTCTAGTTCAGTATTTTTGAGGAATCTCTATACTGATTTCCATAGTGATTGTACTAGTTTTCCTTCCCACCAACAGTGTAGAAAGGTTTCTTTTTCCCTTACAGCCTCTTCACAATTTGTTATTATTTGATTTCTTAATGATGGCATGCTTTCTGGGCTAAGATGAAGTCACAATGTTGTTTTAATTTGCATTTCTCTATTGGCCAGTGATATTGAACAATTCTTCATGTATTTATTAGCCATTTATACTTCTGTGAAGTGTCTATTCATTTTGCTTGCCCATTTTTTGATTGAGTCTTTTATTTTGGGAACTTTTTTTTTTAGTTCTTTATTCTAGATATATGTTCTAGATGTATGTCCTGTGAGGAATTGCTGGAAAAAGTTTTTTTTTTAATCAATCTGTAGGTTGTCTTTTTCACTGTGCTACTCTGTTGATTCTTTTGATGTGTAGATACTTTTAATCTGATATGATCCCATTTGTTGATTCTCAGGACTATTTCCTGTGCAGCTGGAGTCTGTTCAGAAAGCCTTTGCCTACACCTGTGACTTCAAGAGTTTTACCTATTTTGTTTTCTAGTGATTTCAGTGTTTCTGGTTTAACATTTAGTTCTGTGATCCATTTTGATTTTATTTTAGTACATGGTAAGAAATAAGGGTCTAGATTCAGTCTTCTGCATGTGCATAGCCAGTTTTACCAGCACCTGTTAAAGAGACCATCTTTTCTCCTTCCAGGGTATGTTTTTGGGGCCCTTGTCAAAAATCAAATGGTTGAATGTACTTGGGGTTATTTTTGCATCCTCTGTTGTATTTCATTGATCCTCATGTCTGTTTTTGTGTTGATACTATGCTGGTTTTTCTTTTTCTTTTTTTGAGACAGGGTCTTGATATGTAGTTAAGGCTGGCCTTGAACTCACTATGGTAGCCCTGGCTGGCCTCAAACTTGTGACAATCCTCCTGCCTCAGCCTTGCAAGTGCTGGGATCACAGGCATGCACCACCACACCTGGGTCCATGCTGTTTTTAATCATAGTAGCTTTGTAATATGACTTCAGATTCAGAATCATGATCCCTCCTGCTTTGCTCTTTTTAACGGAGATATGCTTTTGCTATTCTGCGTTTCTTCTGGTTCATATGAATTTTAAGATTGTTTTCTCCAGTTCTGTGAAGAATGTTGTTGGTATTTTGATTGGGATTGTATTAAATCTGTGTATTAATTTTGGAAATATGACTGTTTTGACTATATTGGTTCTACCTGTCCAGGATATCTTTCCATTTTCTGATGTCCTCTTCAATTACCTTTTTCAGAGTACTGTGGTTTTCATTATAGGAATCTTTTACTTTCTTAGGTTAATTTCTTTTTTTTTTTTTTTTTGCGATACTAGGGATCGAACTCAGATCCTTGCACTTGTGAGGCAGGCAGCGGAACCACTGAGCTAAATCCTCGGCCCTCTTAGGTTAATTTCTAAGTCTTTAAATTTTCGTGGTGGTATTGTGAATGATATTTTTTTCTCAGTGGGTTCATTATTAGTGTACAAGAATACTATTGTTTTTTGTGTGTTGATTTTGTATTCTGCTACATTACTGAACTTGGTTATTCTAGGAGTCTTCGGATGGATTTTGGGGGGATCCTCTGGCTATGTCTTTTTAGGTTTACTGATATTTTTATTGTCTCATGTAGTTCATTCTTTCTAATATGTTTTCAAATATTATGTTTTTATATCCAGAAATTCCGTTGGACTCTATAAAAATATCTTTTTTGCTTTTCATTGTGTTCATGTATTCCTGTACCTTCCTGAACATTGTGATCTTATTTTTAGTAGCTGCTTTAATACTCTTGTCTCTTAAATCTGCCATATATGAGTCTGTTTCTGTTGATTACTTTTTCATGGTAATAAAACATATTCTTCAGTATTTTTCTCATTCTTTTGGTTCTTTTGTTTTTTTGTGTTTTTTTTGGTACCGGGGATTGAACTTGGCACCTTGCGCTTGGGAGGCAGGCGACAGAACCACTGAGCTAAATCCCTGGCACTTTTCTCATTCTTATAAACTTACTTGGTTGCTTGAGAATTGTTATAGACCCTTAATTTATTTTAGGCTTTGTTTTATTGTATAGTTTAATCCTTTTGAGGTGTGATTGCAAGTAGTGTTAGAATGGGTCCACAGAGTAATCTTTATTCTGGTATTAATTTAACGTTAGCACTAAGGTGTGGCCCTTCTGTGGGCCAGTGCCCTAAGTATTACACAGTCTCTGTTCTAGCCGAGGATGACGTGAAATATTCTCAGCCAAATGTGAGCTCTCATAATTGTTTGGTGTCCTGCTGTGCTCTGAATCTTTTCCTAGACTCAGTACATTTTGTTCGTTACTCATTTCAGGTCAGTGGGGACCTCTCTATGCAATCCCTTTCTATCTAGTACACTGCCATGTATACTATAGGGACCTTATTCTCTAAACTCCAGTCTCTTTGTAACTCAGTGAGACTACTGGATAATTTGTCATTTTTTTTTCCACCTAGAAATTGTCTCCAGGCAGTAAGCTGGAGCAATTTTAGTTTTGTTTTCAGAATATGAAAGTTTATTAAATTTTTTTGTTAATATATTTGGAATATAAAACAAAGTCGATAACCCAGGATCTTTTTTTTTTTTGAAAGCTTTAAAAATGAGTGCTGCTTTTTGGCTTTAAATTTAACTTTATTTTGGCTGATCCTTGTATTAATTTTCAGGCATGATAGAACTGTTTGCATTTGTTAAATGTTTTGGTTTATTTGTCTATGAAAATGTTTGTTTTTTGAAGATGTTATTTAATGGAGCCTACTACTTTTAAAAGTTCAAATTACCTTTCAGGAACTTGTGCCTTCTTTTATAGGGCTCAAAATCTCCATCACCAAGACCAAATATGCCTGTTCGATACTTCATAATGAAGAGTAGCAATCTGAGAAACCTTGAAATTTCTCAACAAAAGGGTATCTGGTCTACAACCCCAAGTAATGAGCGAAAGCTAAATCGAGCCTTTTGGGAAAGCAGCATGGTTTACTTGGTATTTTCTGTTCAAGGATCTGGACATTTCCAGGTGAGCCATTCTGAAACAAGAATGGGCTTGTTCTGGCTACAGATTACATCAGAAAGAAAAAACAAAACGATACTGGCTCTTTATTTCCTTGGAATACAAGAATGTCTTTGGCTTAAGGAATGTTTCACATCTCTTCAAGAACTAGGATCCTTCGGTTTTTACCTTGTTTGACTAAAGCCTCTGGATAAATAGTTTTTCCTTCTGAAGACATCTTTAGATTCACTAGTTCTTGTGTAGATTAAAAGAGAAACTTTACCTTTTCATAAATAGGTTGAAAAAGTTAATATTGACAGTGAAGAAACTAAGTATAATTAACTCTTCTTGACTTATTGTATACCTGGATTTATAAAATATGAATTTAATATTGATATTAACAGTTTTAAAAATAAAAACTTAGAGGTTTGATTGTATTATTTTTATGTATTAAATATGGGGTTAGAACTTATGTTAAATCAGAATTGGTCTTCTAAAACTTGATCATAAATCTTTTTATAAAAATTAAATAGCTTTTTATGTTGTTTTTAGGAAACTCAAACTTATCAGATAAATTTATTTATTTTAATATTCTCACCTTCACTCTTTCCCTTCATTTTCCCTACAGGGATTTTCAAGGATGTCTTCAGAGATAGGAAGGGAGAAGAGCCAGGACTGGGGCTCAACTGGACTAGGGGGTGTATTTAAGGTGGAGTGGATAAGAAAAGAAAGCCTTCCCTTTCAGTTTGCACACCATTTACTGAATCCTTGGAATGACAACAAGAAAGTACAGATAAGCAGAGATGGGCAGGTATACACTGGTATTTAATTTTTTCCTTTTACTTCGGATTTTATTTTCTTTTGATATTATTCAGTGCCTAGAGAAGAAAACCTACAAATTTTATATTCCATATGTATATGGAAACAGTGATTTTGATAAAATTATACTTGCAAATGTGTCTTATAGCTTTTTTAGCATTTTGTAAATTGTGTTTCTTGCCATCATAGCATGTGTGAAATCTTTCATAAGTTGCTTCATGGTGGTTACTTTAATATATGATCAAAATTTAATGCAGTCATAAGGTAATTTGACAAGTCTCAAAATGAAACAGTATTTAACTTCTCTGTATCATTTTAACTAATTATGTAAATAACCTTTTATAGTCTAGTAGCTTGCTTTATTTTTATTATATTTTACTTTGCTTTTGTGATACTACTTGTGTACATTTTAAGCTAGTTATAATACTGAGAATTAACATAGTGTTAAGATATACTGCCAGCTGTGTACTTTATATAATTCTTATAAATGAAATGAGTTATTAGCCCAATTTTATGTAGAAAATAGATTTACATATTAACTTTGCCTAACATCACATAGTTATTAATGTGAGAGTTGACTAGATTTAGAGCTCTAGGTTTTTTTTTTGGTACCGGGGATCGAATACAGGACCTTGCGCTTGTGAGGCAGGCGACAGCGCCCCTGAGCCAAATCCCCAGCCCTCATAGTTATTAATCTGAACCAGTGTGGCTTACTTCAAATCTCCATGGGAAAAGCATTCACGATCCTTTTAAAGTATTCATCAGAGGTATTATGCCACAGGAAAACTATAAAGTGGAATTCTTTTCATTTCTATAGTAATATTTTCATTTTATTTTATAATAAGCATTAGAAATAATTTAAGTAATTCCTAAGATTAGGATGTATTGTCACTTAAGATAGTTTCTTGGTGAAAAAATCATAAAACATGTAACATGATAGGTTTCACAGTAAACCTTTGAAAATTCAAGTTAAGTGCTTTTGTTGTTTCCATTTAATACAAAATACTATTTCCAGATAGACAAAATTCCAGAAGGACGTCATGGAAATCTGTTGCCATGTGTAACAAAAGTTAAGATAATTTGTACATTAACTACAGTCTTAAATCAGAAAGTCAACTTTATTCACCCTAAATTTAGCAAGGAATTAGAATGATGTGTACCATATAATTTTAGCATGTTCTGGTAAAAATAAAACTTAAAGTGATTTTTTTTTTAACATTTTTATCAGCATGGATTTTGCTGATTAAATAAAGTTTTAATCTTTTTATGTTTATTTTACTTTTGATTTATCCAGGAACTAGAACCTCAGGTTGGTGAACAGTTGCTCCAATTATGGGAACGCCTTCCATTGGGAGAAAAACCCACCACTGACTGACACTCAGGTTGTACCATACTTGACTTTGAGTACTGGCAGCATTTATTTTCATTAAGATGACTTTCATATTATTTATTTATTTTTTTCTTTTTTCTCTTGTAGAACTCAGCTGTGGAAGAAATCATGCCTGTTATAACTATTGAATGCACTGACTTCCAAAAATTTAGATAGGGTTGTGTGTCTCTGAATGGCCTTTTCTTGTTTAGAATGTTGCTTCAGAGTCACCACCATCTTTATATATAAGAGAAAAGGATCATTTAAATCTTTATAGTGGGCTGAAGATACAGCTCAGTGACAAGTGCAAGGTCCTGAGTTCGATCTCCGGTACTGGGAAAAAAAATATATAATCTAAGTCTATAGTGACCAGAGAGGATACCTAGGTAGTGTTTGTTAATCATCTCTTTATTAAGGAATAAAATAGTAATAGTTCATTATTTGACATAGCAATATATTTAAAACAAACAATTTGAAGTTAAACATTTCCATAAAACCCTGACTTAACAATTCTTACTGATGACTTTGTAATGTGGGAAAGGCCTGAATATATCAGTACCTCTGAGCACCATTTTAGAAGAGTCACTGAGCATTATTTTAGAAGAGTCAATGCTTTAAGAAATATCATTAACGAGTACAACCAATGAGCCAAATTCTAAAGATATCACCTTTAAAAATAGAGTATTTGGGCTGGGGATTTAGCTCAGCGGTTCTGCTGCCTGCCTTGCAAGCACAAGGTCCCGAATTCAATCCCCGGTACCAAAAAAAAAAAAAAAGGTATAATAAGGTCTATTCATGTTACCATTTTTAATCTGAGTATATTAAAGAAAAAAGGGATGTTCTTTTGCTCTGATTATAAAATGCAGTAAAAGCTGAAAAAAGGGCACAATTCCTCCCTGTCTTTGATTTGATGTTTAGTTTTATTCCTGGTCCTATCTCTTTTAACTTGATGTATACTATACCCTTTCTTTCTTTCCTCCCATTTAACAAACTTCACAAATCTTTTATATGAGCACAGTAATTATGATCTTTTTGTGTTGGTTACAAAAACTTGATTTAGATAAAAGTTAAAAACAAATTCATAAAAGTTTTAAGTGCTCAGTAGTTATTGGTAGTTATTAGTATCATTATAGCTTGGTTGCTATGTTTTTGAAACTAAAATGCAGAAAGACCACAGATCCAAAAGGCTTCTTCCATTTATTTTTCATTACTTTTTCTTGACTTATATTCTCAGATACGATTTACCTCTTTTTCACATTTATAGTTTAATAATTTTTTTCTTTTTTCTTTTGTAAACCTGTGCTAATGCCAAGTTACGTACTTATTGGCATTCTCAGGATTATTTGACTTGATATTGTTTATAAAGTTTTCTTAGAGTGCTCGCTTTGGCAGCACATATAAAAAAGTTTTCTTAGAGACTTTTTTTTTGGTTCCGGGGATTGAACTCAGAACCTTGGCTCCTTGCACGGCAGGTGCTGGAACCACTGAGCTAAATCCCCGGCCCTCTCAGAGACTTTTTAAAGGGAAAATAGAGGTACAGGGAAAAGTGAAAGAAATGTCTTGGTTTCTAAGCTCTAAGTATTGAACATGTTTGATATATTTTTCATGATACATTTGAGTCATTATTATTAAAAGAACATGAATCCAATTTAAAGACCAAAAAGAAAACTCGTAAGTTCTCTGGTTCTCCATTTGAGAATAAAGAAGTGAAAAATTATGGCTCAATATAAAATCTTAAGAATCCTCTACTTTTTTGGTAAAACGATGTATATTAGTATGCTAATTTAGAATGTCAGCTGTGAATTTTGCCTCTATTAGTAATTAGCTTTTTAAAAATACTTTGAGACATACCTGTAAATGGAGCTTATGTGAATTCTGTGAATTATCTTTCATTGTATCTATTACTTTTTTTCTTATTAGAATAACTTGTATTTTTCTGATAATGTATACTTTTTAAAAGTATACATTTAGTAGTTCACATTGTTCAAACTTTGGAAGGACTTTTTAAAATTAAAACTTGTTTTAAATTTTAATCTGCTTTCTAATATTTAGCCCTGTATATAAATGATGAGTTTGTTGGTAAAATAAATACAATTTGAATGTAATTAAAATGCTGTTTTTGGAGGAGATGAACTTTAAATATCCTTATTAAATGAAATTCTATTAAATTATTCCAATCTTGTCATTTCTGATACTAATAGAACAAAGCTAACAATGATCAAAAATATACCCTGACATATTAGTGAATTTTATACTGATAGTAAATTGAAGAATACTAAGTTGAATTTAGAGTGATAGTTTCATATTACTACCCTCTCCATGGCAAGAATCTCAAGATTGATGTGTGTTCAGTATATTTTAAATCTTAAAAAAAAAATGACAAGTAGGAAATTTATACTATAATGAAACATCTATACATATTATGGAGAGTACCTTGTACTTAAATGTCAGAATTTTTCCACTCGAAAAACATGGAATGCCCGGTGTTTGCCAAATCCTGTTCATATGTTTCTTTGTAGAAAGTAGTAGTACTGAAGCCACTTGGTCCTTTTATCTTCTAATTTGTTTCTACTGATTCACTGGAAGCAGTTCATTGTCCTTTACTGATAATAAATATTTGCTTAATAGCACTAATGGTGGCATACTAAGATATATTAAGTACAGTTCTTTTTTTTTTTTTTTGTACTGGGGCTCGAACTCAGGTCCTTGTGCTTGTGCAGCAGGCGGCAAAACCACTGAGCTAAATCCCCAGCCCTCAAGTACAGTTCTTGCTGTCCAGGAGAAGTTTATATTCTTGTGGGTAACAATTTTATTTGGTGTCATATAGAACAATTAAATCAAAGACCAAGTGCTAAGGCACTAAGAAGAGGATAATAATTGAAGACTTCCTGATGAAGTTGTCTTTCAATATACCCTTAAGAATAGATAGAATTTAAAAGGTTTGGGTAGTAAAGACCTGGGAAAAGACAAGTTATTTTGGGGAATATATATATATATATATATATATATATGGTTTGTTATAGTTCTTGGAAAGTTTTTATTAATAGGAATTTTACCACGTGAAACATTTATAAGAACTAAGAATGATAAATCTAGGAGCTCTTGAGCTTTTGTGTGTATATGAGAGTACCTGTTAAACAGACTTCCTTGACAACCCCCCATTTGAATGACAAGTAATTTTGTAAGAGCTCAAGAATCTGCATGTTTAGCGGACTGTTTTCAAATGGACCATGAGAACAGATTAATAAAACCCCAAAATACCTTTGGATGTGTTATGGCTTCTATCTAGATCCTCCCACCAAGCCTCATGTGATCATAGGTGGGGATTTGAGGAGGTGATTGAATCACGGGTGTGCTGTCCTCTTTGGTGGAATTATTGGTAAATGCACTGTTAGGTGGGGCCTGGTTGGAAGAGGTGGGTGACAGGGCTTGGCCTAGAGGGTTATATCTCTCTCCCTAGCTCCTTCCTTCCCTCTCTCTTCTACTTGCCACAAGGTGAGCAGCTTTTCCTCCTCCATGCCCCTCTGCCATGCTGTTTCTTCTTCAAAGCCAGCTGACCTATGGACTGAAATATGAGCCAAAATAAACCTCTCCTTTAGGAAGTGGGCATCAGGTATTGTGTCTCAGCAATGAAATAACTAAGACAGTACGTTTTAAAGTTCATGTTACATCAACCCAAAGTATTCACGTTATTCATCTTGTGCAATAAAATGATAGAGGTTATTGGAGTGCTAGAGGTATGTTTAGTCAACTTTGTGTTGCTGTGTCAAAATACCTGAGAGTAACAAAGGGAAGTTTATTTTGGCTCATGGTTTCAGTCTGTGGTTGGCTGGCTCCATTGCTGTAGGTCTCTGGTGATGGAGAACATCATGGTAGAGAGGGCATGGCCAAGCAAAGCAGAGTTATTTTTTGAAAGCCCCTCAGTTGCCAACTAAGCTCCCAGAATATAGCATTTGGGAATCTCCCTTTCCCTCTCCACCTCCCTCTCCCTGTCCACCTCCCATCTCCCCATCTCCCCATCTCTGTCTCCAGCTGTCTCCAGCTCCTATCCCAACCCCTGTCCTCATCTTTTGAGTCAGGGTCTCACTAGGTATATAATTCAGGCTTGCCTTGAACTCATTGTATAGCCCAGGCTGACCTCAAACTCTTGATGATTTCCTGCCTCAGCCTCCCATGGGCTGGTATTACAGGGGTGAACCACCACACTCAGCTTTCTGGGACATGTTTAGATCCAAGTTATAACAAAGCGCTTAGTGAAACATTGACCTTCTTGCAAGAAGTACCATATTGTATCAAACTCTGCACTTAGAGTACCTCTTAGGACAAACTCAAATGCTAGATGTAAAAGCAGCAAATTGCTTGACTTTTCTGACCTCCAATTTTTAAATGTGAAAAGTGAAAATAATACCATCCCTGTCTTATGGGATATTGGAAGGATCAAATGAAAGTGCTTGGAAAAATATGAATACTACAAATAGAAGTTTTTAGTATTTGCTTAATAGTGTTTCATACACTGAACAATGATTCTTAACATATTTATTCAGTAGTTAGGTGCTCATTGCCTAGTATAACCTAGAATCTGTTACAGGCTTGAGTACAGCAATAAATCACACTCATGGAGCTTCTGTTATAGTGCAACACCTCATGAGGTGATCTTCAATTATCTAGTAATACAGGAAAGCATACTGTGTATACAATAATGGGAAAAACTGCAAATCCCTTTGAAGTAAAGATACGAAGTTTAAGAGGCCCAAACTGGTATATTTGATATTCATTAACATGGAGACGATATTTTAAAACCTCATTTTGGGGGTTTAGGATCAATATCCATACCTTCTTTTGCGAAAAGAACTGTAGAAGAAAACCTGAGTGAGTAATCCTAAGGAAAAGGGAGTAAACTGCTTGATAGAGTTGATCCTGTCTGTCATGCTACAAAACTGGATTTGTGAACACGATGCACCTGAGAAGATAGGTCTATAGGTTCAGTGTAATCTTGGATGTTAGGCTGAAGTGTCTTTTAATAATGAAATGTGCTAAGGCTGCCTATTAAGGAGCCTGGCTTAATCTGGTTTACCTGTATATTTGATAAATGTTCAGAGACTATGCCTGTTTCCTCAGTTTGTAAGAAAGGCAGGAGAAGTGACTTACTGGGTTGTTTACTGTGGGAGGAGGGATCGTGTGTACTTAGCTTAACTCTTCATGGATTCTCTATCTGTACTTTATTGCAACTGACAATTTCTTTGGGAGCAACGTGTATTCTAAAAATGAAAGCAGGAAATACCATCATCTAACTTTTGTATTAAATACATAAAGTACAATTAAATCATTTGAGCAGAGCACACTAATGGAGATAAGCTCTTGTAGATGTTTCTTGAGTTTTCCTCCTAAGCATTTATATGCACACACACCCCATCCATCCATCTGTTGAAATCAAGACACTTTTACATATACATTGAAATTCAGTGAATTAATGTTTCATAAATACTTTGAGGTCTTCTATCAATTTGAAAGTCACGATTACTCAAAGTATTTGAAACACAGAATGTTCTCATTTAGCCAAATGAAAAAAAATGACAACCAAAATGAGAGATCAAATTTAGAATAAATATATACACATATACTTATGCATATATTGTGTCCCTACAGAGACAGTGAAAAAGAAAAGGGTAGTTTTTGGTGGGAACAGGTCTTTTGAGTTTGTTTCTACAGTGCCGAAAAGAACAAATGCTATGTATTTTTGTCTATCATGGTTAGTCAGTATTAGAAATAGGCTCCTAATTTAGTATACTGGAAAAGTGTTTCTAAGTTTCCTGTGCAGAATCTTTTGGCTAGTTTGTGAAACAGTTTTCATGTTTTAGTTAGCTTTCAGACAAAAATCCACTATACACTTAAAAGATCTGGTTTAGGAAGTAAAAATATATGTGATTATATAAGATTATAACAATTATGTAAGTGGATAAATACTAAGAATGAAAAACCCATAAAATGATGCAAAAACTGCTGTTCTCAGCAATTTTAAGGTAACATTTCTTAATTTTCCATCATTCTAAAAAAATAGTGGCAAAACAATTATGTTTAATTAGGGAAGTAATCACAGAGGCTTCAAAAAAGTATAATGTTTCTCATGTCCGCCTCCCTACACCTTCCCCCTCAGTAAAAGGCTAACTTGCTGTTTGAATGATTTGATGGGATGTATTTAAATTATCCTTGGGTCTACTGCACATAGTGTATGGATTTAAGATTTGGCTAAATTTTCTAATTTCTGATTTCTAGCATCTCAAGGCACAAAAAGGAAAAGTAATCAAGTCCTATTTTCATGAATGAGAGTATCTTTGTAATTTTTCTTTAGTCTTTATTGACTATGATTTCTCAAATGCTGTGGGTTAAATACAGTGCTATTCAGGAAAAGCAGATGAATATGATAATGTGAAGGAATTCTGGGAGTTTTTAGTTTCACATACTTCATTGTTTACTTATCCTTCTGGCCTAAAAGTTCATTGAGAAATGTATTCCATTACATCTAGTATTGAGTCATTGTACACTGGTCTTTTGATAAGAGAAATATATGCATTTATTAGCTAACAACTGGGAGTTGAGTTTGAGAGTGAGATGAAAGTAGATTGAAACAGCACTATTATACACAGTGTTTATGTAGAAAGTTGGAATCGAAAGTAGTACTACTGATGATATCTATTCAGGGGAATGGGAAGGCAAGGAGGGAGGCAACTTGTGATTGAAAATATGTTTCATTTCATAATATGCACATAAGAATTATTGTTTGCAACTGAGGCCAATGTCAGATTTTATTGCTACTTTTTTCTTTAAGGATACCATATTTTCACAGCTTAGTGTATCATCTGCTACTATTTTTCTGATTATCTGGTACTTTATTGCAAACTATTCTTCAGTGAGCTCGTGCATTTTCAATCCTTTGTCCAGTTTATATTTGTTCCTTCTGATTTTCTGAGTAGTTTAGAGTTCTACAGCTATCCACCTTCTAGAACGTTCTGTCAGGACACATGGTACAGCATTATGGTGGCATGCCATTCTGTCTATTGAACTTTTTTTTTTTATATTCTTTTATTGGTACATTGTAGGTATACAACACAATTATATTTCTCATTGGGAATTTTACCTTTACATAATGCATCTTGGTTCTCATTTGTTCCCCATTCCTAGCCCTCCAAGCCCTCCACCCTTCCCTATTTACAAAGACTTTATTTCCATTTTTTCCATTTCTCAGCATTTTTCCTTTCCCTTCT
>NW_004624733.1:8487301-8497816 GCF_000247695.1 Heterocephalus glaber | reverse complement strand
TGAGTATCAGAGTGTTCCATCTCATTTACCTTTGGTGTTGCTGTAGGTGATCTGGAAGTCTGGTTTTGAGACTTATTTACATGTTTTCTCATTTCGACTGGGGCGGGCGGCTGTTAGCGCCTGCACGGATTACCTCCTCTGAGCTGGGTGATGTGGGACAGGGGTCGGGAGCAGCGGTAGGGATGGTTACCCAAAAGCCCTTTCCTGTGGGCTGGGAGCAGTGGGAGGGATGGTGGCCTGAAAGCCCCTTCCTCTGGGCCAGAAGTGGTGGGACAGAAGGTGGCCCAAAAACCCTTTCTGCTGGGCTGGGAGCAGCGGGTGGGATGGTGACCGGGAAGCCCCTTCCTCTGGACCAGGAGCAGTGGCAGGACAGCTCAGAAGCCCCTATCTCTGGGCCGGGAACAGTGGGACTCAGTACCTTGGTCTGGTGGTCTTGTGTCCTCTGCGTCTTTGTAGTGTGGAACCAGGTGGTTGCTTGTCTGCAGCGGGGTGATTCAATGTCTTCCGTGGGACTCAGGACCTCAGTAGGGCGTGCACAGACCTTCCTCTCTGTCTACTGAACTTTACAGCAGAGGTAGATAGTGAGAAGAGAATATTCATAAATGAATACCTCAAGGCATACTCATTTGCTTTCAGAGGCTCATTGTTCACAATTTAAAATCTTTTATCCTGGGACAGAGAAAGTTTTATAGTCAAATAAGCTTTAATACCAGAGCAAACAGGCTGCAACTGTGAATAGGAAACCTACAAGCGATCATACTTTACAGCATGAGTGAGCATCCCAGAGCATAGGTCACCACTCTGCCACAGAACTCTGCAGGGCTTCTCCTTACCCAAAAGAGCATACTGTTCAGTTTGTATGCTTAGGCCACTGGATGTACTTTTGACTTTCCAACCAAACATGAAATCTTTACTTTTCTATGTAGAAAAATGCTAAACTAGGCATATTAAAATTTGAATTGTACTAGTCTTTCTCCACAACATATTCATGTAAGGCTGATGCTTGTTTGGTTCTTTTGATTGGTGAGGCCAAAAAAACTTGAAGTTATCCTTGACTTCTTTATGTCATTCTTAGTCTACCAGAAAATTCTTTTGAGCCTGCCTTCAAAAATTTCTAGACTCCAACCATTTCTCTTCACATTTGTCACAACCCCTTTTAGCTTGGGTTATTGAAATAGCTTTCTAAGATGTCTTTTGTCTTTTACTCTACACCCACATCTCCATGCCATCCCAGTCTGTTTTCAACGCAGAAGTCTAAGGTGATTGTTTTGTTGTGGTACCGGGGTTTGAACTCAGCCTTGTACATGCTAGGCATGCACTTTGCCACTGATTTATATCCTTCCCCATATGAAGATCATTTTAAAACATTAAATTGGTTCATATTACTTTTTTGCTCAAAACTCTTAAGTTCTGATATGGCCTTGCATGATCTGATTTCCTATATATCACTGACCTGTCCTTTATTCTTTAACATTGCCCTTCTCTTTAAATACTGTTCCTTTAATATAGCAGAAATATTTTAGCCTCAGAGGTTAAGTTTACTGCAAATTTTTCTCTCAAACATATTTAACTTTGAAAATTGACATGCAGTAAGTTGGCTTCTTTCATTGATACTGTTCTATGAATTTTAGCACATATACAGATTTATGTAACCTTTAACACAATTGGGATACAGTTCTATCATCCACCCCCCCCCCAATTCTCTGGTACTGTCTTTATGTGGTTACTCTAATTCCTGCTGATGTGTTCTGTTATCTTTTTGAGAATGTTATAGTAAATAGAATCATATGTAATCTTTTGAGACTGGCTTCTTTCACTTGGCATAATGTCCTTGTTAGTTCTTACATATGTCATTAATTGATAGCTTTCATTCCTTTTTTTTTTTTTTCAGATGAGGTCTTGGTCTTGCCCAGTCTCATCTTGTTTTTGTTATTTTGTTTTTGTTTTGGGAGGTTCTTTTTTGTATTTTTGAGACAGGGTCTTGCTTTGTAGTTCAGGCTGGCCTTGAACTCACTATGGCCTCGCAATGATTCCTGCCTCAGCCCCCCAAGTACTGGGTTACAAGTGTACACCACTATGCCCAGCCTAGCCCAGCCTCACCTTGAACTCTTGGGCTCAGGTGAACTACCCCAGCCTTCCCAGGGCTGAGATTACAGGTGCATATCACTGCATCTAGCTTAGTTGATTTCCTTTTATTACTGAGTAGTATTCGCTATTTCCCAGAGCAGCTATACCATTTTGCATTCCTCCTAACAGTGTCTGAGAATTCTCATTGCTCCACATCCTTCACAACACTTACTATTGCCAGTATCTTTAGAAATTTCTCTATTTTTAGATGTACAGTATTATCTGATTGTGGGTTAAGTGGTATCTCTTTAATGGTTATTAATATTGCTTTTGACCATTTAAAAATTGTTTTATTACTGTTGAGTTTTGAGTGTTCATTGTATATGCTGAATACTAAGTCCTTTGATATGTGATTTGCAAATATTTTTGTACTGGGGTTCAAACTCAGGAACTTGCGCTTGCGAGGCAGGCACCAAGTGGTATAATTTTATATTTTATATTTAGATTCATGATCCATTTTGAGGAAATGTTTGTATAAGGTCTGAGATTTAGGTTGGACTTCATTTTTATGGCTGTGAATTTCCAGTTGTTCTAACAACTGAACAGACCACCCTTTCTTTATTGACTTTCTTTTGTACTTGGGCAACTAAGATGGAATAGCAAGGATCACATTTTCTGTCTTTCCAGAAACAACATTAAAATAACCAACCAAAATACTGTACATGCAACAACAGCTCTTAAGACACTGAACATGAGGCAACAAGGGATATCTCTGAGAGATGGGAAACAAAGTGAGTCTTTACAATCGCCCAAACTTCCTACTTTGAGAATTCCCAGACCATGATTTAGGGAAGGGAAAGAGAAACAAAAATTTACAGAGTTCCTAAGTTGAGGAGACAAAGGTGAAAGCAAGAAATCCTAAACAGCTAAAATTCATTGACTAGAACAGAGATGGACAACTTCATAGAAGTAAAGAGCCACAGAGCTGTCTAGGGTCCCCAGTACTCAGCAGAGTGCATTCAAGTGCAGAAACTGCCTTAGGTCAGAGAGAAAACTACCTGAAAGGATTAAAGGGGACAGTGGTGCTTATAAAAGGCCAAAAATAGTGACTGTTCTGCCAAATAGACTTGTAAAAATCTGAAAGAATGCAGAAAAGATACAAACAATAAATGGAAAAAAGAGAAACAAAATAAATGGAAAACATAATGAAGTGATAGACACAAACCTGACAAAATTAATAGTCACATTAAATGTTATAATCTGAAAACCCCAATTAAAAAGAAGTGTTTCTCAGATTGGGACATAACGCATGACCCAACTACTTAAAAGAAATGCACTTTAAAGTCATAAATAGGTTAAAAAATCATAAGTGGAAGAAGTTATGTTATTTTTAAAAAGCTAGAATAGCTATATTAATGTCAAACAACAGAGAATTTGAAGGAAAGAATATTAACTGAAAAAAGTAATGATAAGAGTCAATAGATATAATGACCATAAATACTGATGTACCTAAAAAATGGCTTAAAAATACCTTAAGTAAAAATTGATAGAAAAAAAGGAAAGTTCAAAATTACAAATCAAGATTTCAATAATTCTCAAAAATTAGTAGAAAATGTAAGTGTAAAATCAACAAAGATACTGTATTTTAGGCTTGAAAAACATGTAGCCAATTTGTCTTAATTAGCATTTATAGAACATACTGCTCAAAGAGCAGAATACAAATTTTTTCAGTGCACATGAAACATTTACCATTCTAACCCACATTGTGGGCCATAAAAAAAACTTAATAAACTCAAGAAGATTAAAGTCCTAAAAAGCATATTCTCTAACCCCAATGAACTTAAATTAGAAATCAATGATACCTACTTCACACTAGCTAGAAACTATTTTCCCACTAGCTTTCCTGTAAGTTCCAGTATTGACTCTTCTTGGATCAATTGGCCATATGCTTATCTCTGCACCAATTAAATGCTTTCCCCAGGCATATGGACCAAGAGTAGAAGACAAATGGTTCTCCAAAGGAATATCAAAATTACATTACCAGAATAAGGATTCTTGGGCAGATTATTAATGATGTTCTACCAAAAACTACCAGAACTAATTATGAGTTAACAAGGTTGCAGGTCTCAAATATCAACATGAAAAAATAACCATAACCAACTGTGTTCCCATAGCAACAATTAGAAATAAGTAAAATAAGAATGCCACTATAACAGCATCAAAAATATCAAATACCTAGGAACAACTGACAAAAGATGTGGAAGTCTTGAACACTGAACAGTACAAGACATTGCTGAAAGAACTAAAGAAGATTAAAAACAAAGATTTGCTTTATTCCTAGATTAGAAGACAATATTGTTAAAATGTCAATTATCTGCAAAATCTATAGATTCATTACAATCCCCATTGAAAGTAAGGCTTTTTTTAAAGTGTGGACAAACATTTTGAAATTTATAAAGAAAGGTAAAGCCACTCTGATATAGAAGGCTCATGCTCTCTGACTTCAAGACTCACAAAACTATAGTACTCAAATCAACTTGCAATTGGCATAAAAATAAATGAGTCCAGAAACAAACTCAATCTATGGACTACTGATTTTTTACAAGGTTACAAAGAAAATAGTGGAGAAAGTATAGCTTTTTTATTTATATGCAAAATAATGAACTTGGCTCCATACTTCACATAATATATGGAAATTAACTCCTAATGGTTCATATCCCTAAATATACTAGGTAAAACTATAGAACTTTTAGGAGAAAATCTTTCTCATTCCATGTCTTTTCTTGTTTGGGCTGCTATAACAGAATATCACAGACTGGGTGACTCATAAACCACAGAAATTTATTTCTCACTGTGATGTAGCCAGGAAGTCCAAGATCAAAGCACCAGCAGTTTCAGATCTGGAGAGAGCCCTGCCTCCTGGTTGACAGGTGGCTGTTTTTCCTTGTGTCCTCACAAAGTGGAAGGAATGAGCTGGCATACAGCAACTCTTAGGTATTGACCTAGATTTTTTTCTCACTGCTCTTGCATATCTTTATTATAGTAATTCTTACATTATTTGTCATTGTGGTCAGATCCCCAGACTATATTTATTATAATAAATGTTATTTATTGTAATAAAATTCATAATCATAACTATTCCCTATTATGATGAATGCTGCAAACTTTTTATTTTAAATGATTTCCTTAGGACAATTATGCAGGAATAATATTAAGTAGGTGAAAGGGTATGAACAGCTATACCACATTGTTTTTTTTTTTGTACCGGGGATCGAACTCAGGTCCTTGCACTTGCAAGGCAGGCAGTGGAACCACTGAGCTAAATTCCCAGCCCTATACTACATTGTTTAAAAATATACTTTGCTAGGGCCAGGGATTTAGCTCAGTGGCACCAGTCCTGCCTTGCAAGCACAAGGTCCTAAGTTCAATTCCTGACACACACACACAAATATATATATATATATGTGTATATAATATATATGCATGTGTGTGCTTGTATGTGTGTGTGTATATATATGTGTGTGTGTGTATATTCTGCTATAAGTGAATGTATAGTTCCTTAAGCAGAATGATATCCAGGATTTTTAAATTTTTATATTTTAAATTAATTTTTAATTGTCATATAATTATTTTATAGAGTACATTATGATAATTTGGAACATGTATACAATGTGTGATGGTTGAATCAGGGTAACTGGCCTTTTCATTTCCTAAATTTTTATCATTTCTTTATGTTTGAAGCCTATGAACTCCTCTCTTCTAGTTCTTTGTAAAATGCATAAACTATAGTCTAGACTATAGCCACTCTACTGTGTTGCAGAACACTGGATCTTATTCCTCCTACCTAACTATATTTTGGTACTTACTATCTAACCTCCTTCTATTCCCCCACCCCTGGCTCTTAGTATTCATTAGTCTATTCTCTTCTGTGAGATCAGTGTTTTTGCTTTTTATTAACTCCCATGTATGAGTGAGAAAATGCAATATTTCTCTCTTTTTAAAAACTTTAAATTGGGGAAATAATTTTCTAAAAATAGAACTACTGATGTATGGGTTCAAAGCAAGAAGCTGTTTTTGATATGAGTGGTTCTTTCTCTTTTATATTGTAGTTAATTTTGAAACATTCTACAGTTAGAACTATTTTTCTAAGAACATGTTTCATGGACTCTTAATTTATCTTGGGTAATAATCCCTTTTATTAGTATATAAACATGTAAAATACTCTCTTGTTCCAAAAGGATTTGAGATCAAATTAAACCTGGTGTGAATTGTAGGCAAAAATAACAAAACCAGAAATGGCTTCTTTGGAGACTGTATGGACTGTGAAGCACAGGGTCTATTGGATGAGAGGCCTTATGAGCCCAGGCTATTCTGCTGTGTGCCTCTTTAGAAAAAGGTGGTTTCTGGAAATTTTCATTAGCTTTGTTGTTTTGTGTGGCTGTGCTACTAAGTAAATGACAAAATATGTTGCATTTGATGAGTGTTATCTTCCTGGTCACCCAGGAAGTATGGTGTATATATCAATCGAAAAGTTTTGTGTTGTTTAATTGTAAATAACAGATTCTGATACAGTAATGGGGTTTCTGGGAAGGATGTCAAATAGTTCATGGAAAAGATGGGACTGAAGAGGCAGATATTGAAATGAGCTGGGGAGTGGTGTGTGGGATTGAAGCCAAAGGAAGTTTAGGCCTGCACCTTTCCCCTGGCTTTGCTGAGGCTGGACACTGCTAGGATTAGAATCTCACTTCCTTGTTCAGCCCATTTTTCAGCCTGCCATAGATCTTTGCCACACTCTCAAAAATCAGTCTGATAGAAACGAATGACAAGCAATGCTGGTGCTCTCACTATCAGGTAGGTAAGAAGATCTGCCCTCTTTTGTCATGGAAGCTGAGACACTACCTCTACCTACTCTAATGCAAAATGAAGTACAGTGGTACCTTGGTTTACTAACTTAATTTGTTTTATGATTTTTGGGAAGATGGCTGCTTTTGTGTTTGTGTGGGGAAGATGGCCATGGCTATGTTTGTCACCTGATATAGAGTTTGCAAACAGAAGCAAAATTTTGTAGAATGTTTTTGTTTGCAGACTGAATTGTTTGCAAACAGAAGCATTCATGAACTGAGGTAATTCTGTATTACTTCAAGTAGAAAGGGGGTTTCGAGTATGGTTTGATATTTAAAATAGATAACTAGATATTCTATAACATCTATTGATTCTGGATGATTTTAGGATCATTTCCCTTTTCCCAAAGGTCGAAATAATATATTTAGTGGAGGTTCTTAAATTGGCCTGTGCATATGATTGAGGAGAGGTGTAGAGTGTCATATATTCCCTAAAATTGTATGCAGAAAATTTGCATATGTTCCTTTGCAATATTTGGAGGTAAGAGGATTCATAACTTTCACTAGTTTTTCCAAGAGATCTGCAGTCTACAAGAAGTTGAGCAGTAACTACCTGGAAAATTAGTTAGTATTTCTTTTTTTTGGTAGTATTACTACCTTTTGTTCATTAGGTGGTGCTGTTGTATCCATTTTCAAACATCATTAACTTTATTGATATCAGTTGAAAAAGCTCAGTGGTTTAAACGGCATGTTCTAACTTTTTTTCTTTTTACTTTTTATACATTTGTTATTTTAAATTTTAAGATAGGGTCTTGCTAAGTTTTCCATACTGGCCTCAAATTTGGAATCTTCCTGCTTCAGCCTCCTGAGTGCCTGGGCTTACAGCATGCGCCACCACACCTGGCTCTAAATGGCATGTCCTCAGGATCATTTTAAGGATGGAAGACATTTTAGAAAATATAGTTCCTTCTATTTGTTTTACAGATGAACAAATTAATTCCCAAGAGTTTAAGAGAACTTAGGCTTTTTAAAAATATTAAAAAGAGGCCTCAGACTCTCCTCTTTCAACCCTAATTCACTTTACAGATGTGCTTCTGATTGGCATAAGAATGGGGTGGTATGTGTGGACATTAGATTCCTTGGGCTCAGAGATAAATATCTTTCTGTTTTGATCAGAACTTAAAATCTGGTCCCTCTCCCCTGGGATAGTAGGGCTCCTGGTCATGCTAAGGAGGGCTTAAGGAGGAATATGTACAGAAAGCCCTTTCTTGTGATGTAAGCCTCCTGTCTCCCCTTTCCTTGTCAGCTTTAGGTATTATAGTTACAACACACACACATTTCTTTTTAGAGGCAGGGTCTCACTATGTAGTTCAAGCTGGCCTTGAACTCATTATGCAGCCCAGGCTGGCTATGAATTCACAGCAATCCTTCTGCTTCAGCCTTCTGAGTGCTGGTATTATAGGCATGGGCCACCACGCCCAGTGTGCCATGTAATATTTTGATAGCTAATGATAATCCTATGAATATACATATAAGGAGTTTTATGATACATAAGAGATTTGCTATAAATATTGGTGCTTAAATTCCTCAGACATGAAAAGAGAAACCCTCAAGTCATATGGGGGAACCACTCTGACCTTCTCACCTAACTGGGGAGAACTCTGAAGGACTATCCCAGTTTTAAGATTTTCTACAGAGATGACTGGGGCCTCTGTTGAGATTGCACTTGGCTTATCTTCACTCTCTAATTTTGCTTCCCCTTTTTAGGTATAGTCATGTCATTTAGGAGGAGGAAATGTTTTGAGAAAAATGCATCATTAGATAATTTCATCAGTATGCGATCATGATAGAGTGCACTTATACAAAACTAGACAGTATAGCCTACTATCCTCCTTAGCTACATGGTGTACAGGTACCATAGAACTTATTGATCTTGGCTGTGTTGAACAAAACATGAGAAAGTGATGTAATCAACAGATACAGTAATTCCAGGATGTATGAGGCTGCTGCTGGCCTAACACTGCATACTGTTTTACAATAAAGCTTTTATATCTAGAAGGAGTACACTCTAAGATGTCAATAAAACATATAGTATATTAAACACAAAGTAGCAATGTGGTCATTTATTATTAGTACCAAGTATATACTGTACATAACTATATTGCTATACTTTAGTATTACTGGCAGTGCAGTAGGCTTCTTTACCCCACAACACATCAGCTCAAATACATGAGTAATGTGGCTCTGTGATGTCATGGGGGCTACAACATCATTAGGCAAGATATTTTCAGATCTATTACAATCTTACATAACCATTGTCACATTTTAAAATATTAAAAAATTTTATTAGTGCATGTTTGCAATTCATGCAGTTTATAATCATCTTGGGGAGTGGTTATATGCACATATTATGGCTTGTTTCTTTTTTTTTGTTTTAATTCCCTTCTCTTTCCCTCTACCTCCCCACTCCTTCTCTGGTTCACCTATCCCCATTTTTGTACTTGTTATTATGTTTCTTTTTTTGGTTAAACATATTACTGTTTTTTAATGATAATTACATTACATCTAAATTTCATACATGGTAAAATATGGACCTTATAATGATCATAAGTTTCCAAATTTCTGTACTTGCTGCATGTTAAGGTCAAAATATAAGTTAAGGATTTGGTTTCTTTGTTTTTGTTTTTTTGTTTTGAATTTATATTAAATGTTTTATTTAAAGGCTTTAACATGAAAAAAGAACACAACACAGGTTATATTATGATGACCAAGTCAGTGTTCTACATGACAAAAATCAAAACAAAATAAATGTATACAGTAAATATACCAGTGCTGAACACAGTACTTGAAATTTAACCCAAGCTACGTATGCATAAAATGATCTGACTGTAGGATTATGCAAAATAACTTTTTTAGAACACCAGAATGTCAACCATTCTGACTATAAACTGACTTATTCCCCTAAAGAGTATTTTGAGACAATTTCTATATGACAGGAAAAGAACTGACATAACACTTAAATACTACAAAAATCGTTGAAAACATATTTGTAATGCAGTTCTCTATAAAATATACAGTTAATCTTATTACTTAAAAAATTGAAAAGCAAAAGACCACCCTGAATAATGGTGAAAACCTCAACAAAGAAAAATTCTCATCATTTGGATATCATTGGCAGAAAACTGATAAGATTTGGTTGAGGGGAACAAGGACGGTATCTAATGAAGTCATTCATGTAAAATTTGTTCAAAAATGTTCATAAAGTTGTAAGTTTCTGCTTGTAACATCTTAAAATATTATACCATGAACACACTTTCTACTATTTAATTGGAGGACAAAGGAACATCTTGAAGAAAGTGTTTCTCAAAATGAGGTTCAAAAGCCCAAAAGAATTCTAATGTAGGCTCAGTAATAAATATGGTAAACAAATACCCCGGGTGATTATTCTACATTCTGAAATGCCCTACAGAAAAGAGCAACACTTAAAAGCAAGATCCTAAACATATTTCTGACATGTTAGAATTCTCTATAAGTTTATGTTGTGAATACTGCTTTTTGTTTTAAAACAAGTTCCAGGCATTAAGAGAAACATACATGATCTAGTTAA
>NW_004624733.1:8469506-8479995 GCF_000247695.1 Heterocephalus glaber | reverse complement strand
ACTGATTTCCACAGTGGTTGCACCAGTCTACACTCCCACCAGCAGTGGAGCAGGGTTCCTCTTTCCCCACAGCCCCACCAGCATTTGTTAAATGTGTCATTCTTTATAGGTGAGTAGTATTCCATTATATTTAAATACCACATTTTCTTTATCCAGTCATCTGTTGCTGGGTATACAGGTTGTTTCCAGGATTTAGCTATTACATGTTGTGCTGCTGTAAACATTGGTATGCATGTATCACTGTAGAATGGTGTCTTAACCTCTTTGGGGAAGATACCTTGCATGGGTCACTGGGTTGTATGGAATTTCTAATTTCAGTTCTTTGAAAAATCTTAATATTGGTTTCCATAATGTACTAGTTTTCATTCCCACCAACAATGCAGCAGGGTTTCTTTTTTGCCACAGCTACACATGCATTTGTTATTGTTTGACTTCCTAGTGATTGCCATTCTTTCTGGAGTAAGATAGAATCTTAGCATTGTTTTAATTTGCATTTCTCTAATAGCCAGAATGTTAAACATTTTTTTCATATATTTGTCAACCATTTGTATTTCTTCCTCTGTGAAGTGTCTGTTTATTTCTCTTGTCCATTTCTTGACTGGGTCTTTAATTTTAGATGTTTTAATTTTTTTTAGTTCTTTGTACATTCTAAATATTAGTCCTCTTTCTGAGGAGTACCTGGCAAAATTTTTTCCCATTTTGTAGGTTGTCTTTTCACTCTACTGATTGATTCGATTGTCACACAGAGCTTTTTGGTCTGATACAATTCCAATTGTCAGTTCTTGTTGCTATTTCTTATATGATTGAAGTTCTGTTAAAAAATTTTTTCTTGAGGGGCTGGTGATTTAGCTCAATGGTTCCTCCACCTGCCTCACAAGTGCAAGGTCCTGAGTTTGATCCCTGGTAGCCCCCCCCCCCAAAATTCTTTCTTGCCTTCAAGTGTTTTACCTTCCAGAAGGTTTAATGTTTCTGTTTTAATGTTTAGACTTTTGATCCATTTTGATTTTAATTTAGTATATAGTGACAGATAAAGGTCCAATTTCATTCTTCTAGAAATAGATACCAGTTTTCCCAAAACTACTTGTTAAATAGGCCATCTATCCTCCAGCATGTGTTTTTGGTCCCTTTGGTGAAAGATCAAATAGTTGAATATGTCTGGTGAAGTTTCTGTATCCTCATTTCTGTTCCATTGATCCATGTGTCTGTTTTTGTTCCAGTACCGTGCTATTCCGATCACTATTGCTTTGTAGTATACCTTGAAGTTAGGTATTGTTATGCTGCTTGCTTTGCCCTTACTGCTAAAAATTATTTTTGCTATTCTGGGTCTCTTCTGGTTTCATATGAATTTTAAGATTACTTTCTCCAGATCTGTAAAGTATGCTGCTGATATGTTGACTGGGACTGCATTGAATCTGGGTAACAGTTTTGGGAGTGCGGCCATTTTGACAATATTCATTGTGCCTATCCAGAAGCAAAGGAAATCTTTCCATTTTCTGATATCTTCTTCAATCTCCTTCTACAGAGTATTGTAGTTTTCTTTGTAGAGGCCTTTCACTTCCTGTGTTAGGTTAATTTCCAAATATTTCATTTTTCTTCAAGCTACTGTGAATGGTATTGTTTTCATAATTTCCTTCTTGTCCTATTCATTGCTAGTGTACACAAGTGTTAATGATTTTTGTGTTTATCTTGTATCCTGCTACTTTGCTGAAGTTTGTTATTAATTCTAAGAGTTTTTTGGTGGATTTCTTTGGGTCTTCTATGTAGAGGATCGTGTCATCTGCAAAGAATGATAATTTGAATTCTTTCTTCCTATATATATTCCTTTTATTTTTTTCTCTTGCCTAATTGCTCTGGGTAATGTTTCAAGTCATATGTTGAAGAGAAGAGGTAAGAGTGGATATCCTAGTCTTGTTTCTGGTTTTAAGAGGAATGCTTTTATGACTAGAAATAAGTGAAAATAGAAGGAGAAAAATGGAAACAAAGGTTTTGTACATAAGGGGGGAGGGGGTGTGAGGGGGGAATGGAATAAAATAAAATTTGTAAAAAAATTGGATTAAAAGGGTGAAAAATTTAAAAAAAGAGGAATGCTTTTAGTTTTTCCCCATTTAGTATAATGCTGGCTATTGGTTTATCATATATAGCTTTTATCATATTTAGGTATGGTCCTTCTATACTTATTTTCTTCAGAGTTTTTATCATGAAGGGGGATTGAATTTTGTCGAAAGACTTTTCTGTGTCTATTGATATGATCATATGTAGGGCTGGGGATTTAGCTCAGTGGCACCACACCTGTCTTGCAGGCACAAGGTCCTGAGTTTGATCCTGGTACCAAAAAAAAAAAAAATTAAATGATATGATCATATGGTTTTCAACCTTGCTCCTTTTTATGTGATGCATTACATTTGTTGACTTGTATGTGTCGAACCATCCTTACATCTCTGGGGTGAAACCTACTTTATCATGATGTATAATTTTTTTTTTTTTTTTTTTTTTTTGGTACCAGGGACCTTGCTCCTGCAAGGCAGGTGGCAGAACCACTGAGCTAAATCCCCGGCCCATGTATGATCTTTTTAATAATGCAATGCATTCTATTTGCTAATACCTTGTTGAGGATATTTGCATCTATGTTCATTAAGGAGATGGGTCTATAGTTTTTTTTTTCAGTTGGGTCTTTATCTGATTTGGGGATCAGGGTGATACTGGCTTCTATAAATGAGTTTGGGAGTAGTCTATCCCTTTTAGTTTCTTTGAAGAACCTGAGGAGTATTGGTGATAAAGCATGCTTAAAGATTTTGTGGAATTCAGCTGTGAATCCATGAAGTCCATGGCTTTTTTGGTAGATTCTTTAGTACTGGGTCAATTTCATTGTTTGTTATTGGGTTGTGAAGCATATTTATGTCTCATGGGTTAGTTTTGGTAGTTTGTGTCTAGGAATCTGTCCATTTCTTCAAAATTTGCTAATTTTTGGAATATAATTTTTCAAAGTACTTACTATCATCTAGATTTCACCTTTTCACTTCTAAGTGGATTGATGTGAGTCTTTTCTTTCTTTGTTAAGTCTGGCTAGGAGTTTATCTATTTTGTTTATTCTTACATTGCATATGTGAGGATTCCCAAGTAGCTGTTTTGCCAGAGAGTCTGACTGCTCACAACCAGTAACTCCTCTGATCCCTCCACTGCAAAACTGGGGTTAACTCAGACTCAAGACTTGTTCTGCCAGGTTGCAGGCATTCTTGTAGAGTTTGATCCAATCTGACTTCTTGTGTTAGGAACTCTTGTTGTCCTTCGCCCTGTGTGTGATGCTGGATTTAGCTGACAAATTCACTGGCACTAAATTGCCCACTTTGTCAGGGTTATTTCCATGCAATCAATTAAACTACAAGAGTAACAGGTTATTCTATTGCAATGGGACCTAGCAGGGATAGTTGAGAAATAACATACCATAAGACCCTGCTTAGCAGTGGGAACACAGCACCAACACAGCACCAAGTGAGCTTCCAATCCTGTGTAACTCAGTCTGAAGGTGACCTCTGACTGCAGGAACTGAGTCTGTGCTTTCCAGGCCCTGCCTCTCAGTGTGACCCCCCCTCAGTCTGCTCTCTAACTGCTGGCTGTCTCCCATGACTGTTTTTCCCTCCTCCACTTTGGGAACTTGGTAGTGTGAAGCAGCCAAGGGGCTGCTCTGGGACCCTGGTTCAAACACACAGCTCGCCCCTACAGTTGTGTTCCTAACAGCTCCTGCTCAGCACAGCTGTGTCCTAGGGCCATTATATCGCAGTCACTCACCAAATGTTGACTGTGGAGGGTCACTCAGGAAGCAGTGTCTCGAATTCTTCCTAGTGCCTCCAACTGCATAAGATTCTCCTGGTCCCTGTGCAGCTCTCTCTGAGCAGAGAAGTTGTTGGTTTCAATTTGCCTCCAAGCTGGAAGCTAGCCAGTGGCTGTCAGAGGCTGTGGCCTCTCCCCTATGAGGTGGTTCACCTCTTCTGTATCACTTAATACTTTTTATTCTCCTCTCTCAGTTCCCTTGTAATTCCTGTGTACCCCCCTCTCACTTCAGTTCTTCTTCATGCTATAGTTTTCCAGACACTAAACACTTTCTCCTGGAGAAGTTGAGTTGCTGGAGCTCTTTGCTCTGCCATTTTGTCTCCCCTGAACCACTTATATTTGTGGTCTGTCATCGAGTACAACATTGTTATGTGACACATGACTGTATTTATCCCAGTAATACTTCTGCATGGTAATCTTCTCGGAGTGAGATTCAACCACTGATATTTGGTTTCAGGAGTGATTCAAGAATATAACTGCTGGGATAGAATGTTTTTCATCTTTTTTGGAGATATTATTTATAAATTCAAATTATATCTATTTAAGGTGGACAGTGTAATATTTTGACATACACATTTTGAAATGATTGCTACATTGAAGCTTAGTAACCTAATATCCAAGCTAATAATCAAGTTAATATACATCATCTCACACAGTTACTATTTCTATTTTTTGTGTGTATATTTAAGGTCTACAGTCTTAGCAATTTAAAATATATTATACATCATTAACCTTAGTTTATTGTTCTTTTTCTAATTACTTAAAGTATAAAGTTAGGTTGTTTATTAAGACATTTCTTTTTAAAAATTAATTAATTGATAAATAAAACTTGAATTTATTTATGCTGTACAACATGACACTGTGTGGGCCCATATCAGATATGAACCCTTTAATTTTGGACATCTTAGCCTTCAAAACTGTAAGAAATATATCTCTGTTTAAAAACATTACTGAGTCTCTTTGTAATTCCATCACCTAGGAGACTGATACAGAAGGATTGCAAGCTCAAGTCTAGCCTAGGCTACTTAACAACTATCTCAAAAGAAAAAATAAAAAAGGGTTAAGGGTGTAGTTCAGCGTGAAGGCCCTGGTTTCAGTTCCCAGGATCACACACACACATACACACACACACACACATACCCACTCTCACACACACACCATCCCAAACTCAGATATTGTGTTATAAAACATTATAATGTAGACTACTAAGACAATGAGAAAACTGCACTGAGTTGACTCAGCTGCACCCTTACTGGTGTCAGATCACTGCATCTCACCCAGTAAGTGTCCTGGCACCCCAACCCCAGGTTTTTCACACCAGTTGTAGCTTATAAATTTGAAAGAGGTAACTGTTCACCAAATGTGCAGACATCAACATAAGAACATGAAAGACCAAGGAGACATATACCATCAAAGAATACTGTAGTTTCCTAATAGCTGAATTCAATGAAATAAAGATATATAAGTTATATATGCGGCAATCATACATTGCTTTAAAATGTGGATATGTTCAAAGAAACACATCATTAGGTAACTTCATTGTGGTACCAGGATAGAACTCAGGAGCTTGCGCTTGTGAGGCAGGCTTGGTGACACTGGGCTAAATCCCAGGCCCTAAATGTAGGTTTTTATTGATATAAACTTCCCTCTTAGAATTACTTGGGCTGCATTTCATAAGTTTTGCTATATTGTACTTCTTCTTCTGTTTGTTATAAGGTATTCTTTGATTTCCAATTTGATTTTTTTTTGACCCACTGATTGTTCAGGAGTATGTTAATTTCCATTTATCTGTGAATTTTCCATTGTTCACCCTCGTACTGATTTCTAGTCTCATACCATTGTGGTTGGAAAAGATACTTGATATGATTTAGGTCATTTAAAGTTTGTTAAAACTTTTTTTGTGGCCAACATATGACTTATTCCAGGAAATATTCCATGTACATTGGAGAAGAATGTGTATTCCACATTGTGGATAGAATACTCTGTATATGTCTATATTATGGTTTAGATCTAAAATATCCCCTCAAAGTCTCATGCATTCAGAGGTGGGGATTTTAGAGGGTGATTTTTTACCATACAAGTGCTATACTCATCACTGTATTAAAGTAATGATGAATTTGTAGCTGAATGCCCTCTTAGGAGGTAGAGCCCAATTGGAAGAGGTATGTTGTAGTCAGGGTTTTGGCAAGGAAATACATTTAATGCAGAACAAATAATTTATAGGATTATTTTATGATATTTACCCAAAAAGTCAAATACAGAGTAGTGCAAGAGATTAGCCACACACTAGAGGCTTAAAGAATCCAGCCAAGGGCCTGGATCCCACAGGAATTTCCCACACAAGTCAGGCTGAAGGCTTAGCATCCAAGACAATGTACTCCATGAGTCCAACCAGTGACCTAGAGCCCACAGGAATGTCTTATGCTTGACCATATTGAGACCAATGGTGGAAGCCAGAAAACTATACCAGTGGGATGAAGGATTTGTGCCACCAGGCTGAGAGATCTACATTGGAGTCAGGAAGTGGTGCTCACAGTGAAGATCAGAGCTCCCCTGGTGAGAACAGCAGCCATTCCCAGTGACAGTGAGGTGCCAAACTCCTCCTTTAAGGAGAACAGCCAAGTTCACATCAGGAAAACCATCTGCAGTATGCTTCTCCTAGAAAATCAATAGCTCCTCAATCTTTCCCTATAGTTCTCTTTTTATGGCTGTTGGCAACAGTCCTCAGGTAGATATTCCATGCCCAAAGTATGCTGATTCAGTTCAGCTGGGCATTAAAAGTTGATGATTAGCTAATCCACCACGAGGTGGATTACTGGGAGCTTGCCTGTGGAGGGTTTATTTCTCATTCTGGCCCTTCTTTTTTGCTCTGCTCCTGGGATGCATGGGTTAAGACACTTTCCTTCACCAAGCCTATCTGCTGTGCCATTTCTGTCTCGGAGCCAACTGACCATAGACTGAACCCTCTGAAACTGTGAGACAAGCAAACTTCTCCTTTAATTTACAGATGTCAGGCATTGTCCTAGTGATGGGAAAGTGATCGATACAGTCTATTAGGTCCATTTTACCTATACTGTGCTTTAATCCAGTTTCCTTATTGATTTTCTGTCTGTATGATGTATCTATTGTTGCAAATGAGATATTGAAGCCTCTTACTATTATTGTATTGTTGTGTATTTCTCCTTCAAATTTGTGAATATTTGCTTTATGTATTTAGGTTATTTGATGGTGGATCTATCTATCTATCTATCTATCTATCTATCTATCTACAAGGTTTTTTGTCCTTATGATGAATGCATGACAGTTGATGAGATTCTGATTTGAGAAAAACAAATACAAAAGAGATCTTTTTAGAGATTATAATAAAGATATTATAGAAACTCCCGGTTTAGAGTCAGGGACACAGAAGACTAATAATATGCTGTAGTATTGTTTTTTAATCAATAATGATTATATTAAAATGTCCTGTAAAAATACCATTATCTTAAGCTATGATAATGCAAAGTGTTTATGTATGAAAATGTCCTTGCTCTTGGAAGCTTCATGATGAAGTAGTTAGCAGTGGAGTGTTATGATATCTGCATCTTATTTTCAAATGGCTCATACATATACAAAAGAGAAAGATAGGTAAGCAATTGTGACAGATGTTAATAGTTTTTGAATCTATGTGGGGGTATGGGTGTTTATTGTGCTATTCTTTCAAATTGTATTTTTGAATTTTATTCATAATTTTAAAGCTAGGGGAAAAGAATGCATTTAAAGATATAGAAGAAGAAGAAGATGGAAGAAATCAAATAAATGATGCTCAGATAATGGAAAGAACTAAGGGAATAGAGCTAATTCAAGAAAAGGAGCAAATATATGACAAGTGTGTTAGCAGTTACACAAAAATTTAAATTTGACAGAGCTGAAAACAGAGACACAAGAAAGATCTAAAAAATGAGTACAAAGTAAAATAGAGATAAGACCAAATAAAAAGATGATAGATATAGATTCAAAGAAGATTGGCTACACAGATCCAACATACACATAATTAGTACTCCTAAAAAGAATAAAATATATTCTGAGACTTTTACCTAATTGAATTTTTCAGGGCTTACCCTACTTAAATCTACATTTAGTATCTCAAGTTATTAAAATTTATGTAATAGAGGAGCCAAGGTTTTTATGGAAAGGCCAAACCAGTTTAAAACACAAAAATCTCTAGGAAAGAAAAATGGAGTTATAGCAGAAGTATTCTAAAGCAAGTAGTCTTTTGTGTTTTTTTGTGGTTTTTTTTGCAATTGGGGCTTGAACTCAGGACCTTGTGCTTGTGAGGCATAAAGCAAATAGTTTTGACAAATGATCAGAAGTGTGAAAAATTTTCTGTTCCTTGGCATGTGGTGATCAGATCAGGCTACATAATTGTGGAGCCAGTGCAAAATGAAAGTGTGGGACCTGTGGCTTAAAAATTATTAGCAATTCTCCAGACAGAGACAATAGCATATTAATAAATATTCTTCTAAATGCAGGTCTCTGTATAAGGGCACATGTTGCATGTCTAGGAAGTCACATCTGATGGTGATTATGTGAGGATTCACTTTATGATAATTTGTTCAATTAGATATATATAGTTTATGTATTTTTTTCTCTTTTTGTTATGTTTTACAATAGAAAGACCAGAAATTATTGAATAAGAAGAAAACTCAAAAGGAAAAGAATGAACTAGAAGTTTATGATTACCTCAAGAATCTCTTCCTGCTCAGGAAGAAATAAAAGCATAGAAAGTATAAACAAAAATCATAAAGTGTAAGGATTATTATTAACATCTGTACAATAAATAGCAAGCTCTAAAAGAGAGAAAACAATCAGTAAAGAAGGATAAATATTTGGAGAAATAGTTATGAAAAAGTTTCCCAAATGATCACAAATAGAAAGAATTCATACATTACAAAGTAGGGCAGGTAAGAGGAAACTCACACCTGGATAAACTATAATAAAATTTAAGAACAACTAAGAGCCAGAGAACACTTTAAAAGCTTCTGAGAGAAAAAGCAAATTAACCATAAAGGAAGAAGAATAAAATTAGTAACAAACTTCTCTTTAATGAGATTAGATATAGGAATGCAATAACATAGGATCTTCAAAGTATTAACTGAAAAACCTTTGAACTTATAATTTTATATTCAATAATTCAGTATTTCTCAAACTTTTTGATCTTAGAATTTTAAAATATAATTGAAGAACATAAAGAGGTTTTCTCCATGCATATTATATCCATCAATATTTAATATATGAAATATTAAATTTGAGAAAAATTAAAATACTTTTATTACTTTACTTAAGAATTACATTTTTTTTGGTACTGGGGATCAAACTCAGGTCCTTGCACTTTCAGGGCAGGTGGTGGAACCACTGAGCTAAATCCCTGGTCCTAAGAATTATGTTTTAACATAAATAACATACTTTTATGAACACTATTGTTCTAGTCACTTTCTCATTCCTGTGACAAAATACCTGTTACCCACAACTTAGAGGAGAGGTTTAATTCACAGTTCAGTCTATAGTTAGCTGGATCCAAGGCAGAAACAGGATGGCAGAGGGGCATGGCAGATGAAAAGCTGCTCATGTCATGGTGCCCAGGAAACAGAATAAAGGGAGAAGTCAGCAAGGGGGATACAGTATGGTATTCCAGGTCAAACTCTCAGTCTCCCAGTGATTTCCCTCTAACCAGGCTCCATCTCCTAACAGCAAGGCCACTATGAATTCATCAGTGGTCTAATCTACTGATGAGAATAATGTGATCCCACTCTCATCATGTTCCAAATACATAAGGCTTTTGGGCCCATTTTAGATCCAAAGCATAATAGTCCATTCCTGGTTCCCAAAAGACTCATGTCTTTCTGTTTATGCAAAATACATTTAATCTGTCTCTAAGAGCTGTCAAAATCTTTTACAGATCCAATGTTGCTGAAAAGTATAAGTTCAAAGTCTTCTCTGAGACTCAAGGCAAACTCTTGGCTGTGAACTCCTATAAAAATAAAAAAGAAGGTTAAGTACTTCCAACAGACAATGGCATTCAAAAGGGAGAAATAGATGAATAAAAAGAAATGAGTCTAAAGTAACACCAAAACTCAGCAGGGCAAACATTAAATACTGTAGCTTCATGACCAGCACCTGGGACAAGCTCTGGCAAGATGTGAATTCTAAAAGGCTTGGACAGCTTCACCAGTATGGCATTGAGGTGGCTTTACTCATAGCTTGCAGCTTTCCTCTGATGATCTATATTCCTGCCATCTCCAGCTTCCTTCGGTCTCTCCTGCACTTTCGATTTCACTCTCATAGCTCCATGCACTGCCCTTTCAGGGGAATGCTACATGGTCTCCAAGGCCTTTTTCTTTTTTTTCCCCCATTAAGTTTATTGGTACATTTTAGGTATAAAATACAGTCACATTCATCATTGGGCTCTTGCACCATTACATGTGTCTCTTGGTTCTTATGGTTTTCCCCTTCCCCTGCCCTCCCTTCATCCCCTCCACCCTTCCTTATTTGCAAATACTTTCTTTCCATTTTTTTCTTTTCTCATATTTTTTCTTTTCCTTTTTTTCCTTTCTCCTACTCCTCCCACTTCCCCTGCACCTTTAGACATTTTCTTCCTGTTACACAATATCAATTATACATT
>NW_004624733.1:8434511-8461666 GCF_000247695.1 Heterocephalus glaber | reverse complement strand
ATTGAAGGAACTGTCTGATTTCTTCTTTAATTTCCTCTGTGACCCATTGGTTATTCAGAAGTGTGTTGTACAGTTTCCATGTGTTTATGAAATTCTTGTGTGTTTTTTTTTGCTATTGACCTCCAATTTCATCACATTATGGTCTGATAATATACAGGGGATAACTTCAATTCCTTTCCACTTAAGCATGTTCTATGAGTGAATATGAGAATGGCTTATGTGCATTTGAAACGAATGTGTTTTCTGATTTTGTGAGGTGGAACACTCTGTAAACATCTGTTAAGTTCATGTGTTCAAGAGTTTGATTGTGTTCTAGTATTTTGTCATTTATTTTTTGTCTAGTTGATACATCTGACTGTGACAGTAGGGTATTGAGGTCCTCCACTCCTATTGTATTAGCGCTTATATGATTTTCCATGTCTGTTAGTATTTGTTTTTTATAGTTGGACACACTATTGTTTGGTGCATATATATTAATGATTGTCATATCTTCCTCTTAGATTGTTTCCTTGACAAGTTCTTCTCTGCTGCTTGAGAAGTTTTCTGCCATCCTTTCTGTGAACCATTTTTTTTTACATCATCTACACTCTCTCCTGTTTCTTCATTGACTCTGATCAGTCTTATGTTATTCTTCTTTGCTTTGTCTAACAGCTTCTGTATTGATTTCCTCCATAGGTTAGGTCAAAGGAAACATGTGATGCTCTTCAGAACACACTGGAGTCAGCAGGGCTGCCTTACAGAACTGCTGCTTGTTCACCATGTGTGCTTGCCCATTGCAGGATGTTAGTGGATTCTAGTACCTTGTGTAAGAAACAAGTTTCAGATTTCCTCTGCTCTCACATCCTAAATTTCTATGGTGCTGTTTTTGCTGTGAGAAGGAAGAGACAGTTATCATGGACACTCAACAGTCTCTGGATCTCCTCTTTTTCTTTTGACTGCTCCTGCTGCTGAGAGAGCCTCCTCTGTGGGTAGAAATTTCTTGCTGCAAGTAGTCTTCTATTTGTTCTGTATTTGGATTAGCAGTATTGAAGGCAGTAATTTGAGTTCTTTGGTTTCTGGGCTGCCCATGATGGCTCCTCTTGTGTCTCTTCACCCTCTGAAATAGTAGACATAATTTACATGACTTCTCTTTCTATTAGATACATTGTGAGTGTGTGAGTGAATGTGTGTGTGTGTGTTTGTGTTGGCTTGTTGTCTTTTAATTTTTTATAAGGTGTTATTTTTGGAGATACATGTGTGTTCTTTTTGTTCCTTTTCCCATTTTCTTCTTGCTGCCTATAATTCATATATGATAACCATAGCAGCCTCAAATTGTCCTTGAGAATATAAATTAGATTCTAAGGATGGCAGGGCAGAAAATTATGGGTCCCTGACACCTTCATGGGGCAGAAATCCCTGCCCTGTTTGCCTGACTGTAGACAAATAGCCTTATATTAGATTTCTCATTTGTCAAATAATACAATCTTTATCTTTTGCTTTGTACATTCCTAAACCTAATTCTAAATGACACCACGAGCCTAACCATTTTACTCTTGAGTTCATGAGTATTGAGTAGACACCAAGGTACACAGTGATCCTCTGTCTTCTCAAGGAGCTCATGTGCCACACAGTATGAGAGGCAAAAGCTTGCACTGTTCACTTTGGTACAAGGTAAAGCAGGCAAACAAAAGCGATGTGCCAATGTTGTAGGACTTCAGGAGAGAAAGCTATCTATCAAGTTTAATGCAGAGCAGATAAGATGAGTGACTTGGCAGATGACAGACTTTGAAGGAAATGGATAATTTCTTTTTTTTAAAATGGATGGGGACAGGAAGAGAAGGGCTTTCCAAGAAGAACGAATAGCCCAAACAAAGGAGCGGGCTGCTCAAGGAATGCTGAGTTGGCTAGATTGGCAAGATTCTGGTGTGGAGAAGAGTAGGAAGAGGGCTGTTGGAGAAGGAGGTTGAGGTTACCTCTTAGAGCCACTGAATTTCCATGTTTCAGGGTCATTGTGTGGAAAAAGCTTTTCTCTTTTTCACTTCTATGTACTTGACCTCCACAGTCAAGGCATACAACTTTATACAGACCACAGATGAGAGCTTGTGAGCTTTTTTTGAGGTCCTGGGATCAAACTCAAGAGCTTCACACCTCCTAGGCAAGCACTCTACCTCTGAAGTGCATTCTCATTTTCTAGAATTCTTAGAGTGAATATGAAAAACAATATGCATTTAGCTTGCATCAACATTTAGCTTATAAAATTCAAAATAGTATTTAGCAGCAAGACAATAGGCTTGAAAGTCAAATTTTATTTTTAAAAAAGAGAACTTTCTGATATTTCTTAAAAAGGCTGAGAACAGAACACAGAGGCCCCAGCTTATAGAATTTTCACTACATTGTTTAAAAGATTCTTTAGAACTTTTTGTTGTGTAAGTCTGAAGTCTTGATACCCAAGTAGGAATCAAGAATAAGACAGTACAGAGCTTCCCAAGCTGTGTGCAACCAGTGGATTGGAGGTGCTTTTTGAGCCTCAGTCTCCAGAGAAGCCCAGAACTCTGACTGTGCCTTTTGGCTGGTAGCTGTAGCTCCTGGCTCTGAGCCTCTGGAAATGAATAATTTTGCCTGGGACTTGAGCAGAATGGAATTGGGAACTCTTCCTGTACATGGCCTATGTAATGTTCTACACCTGGCTTCAAAGCTAGCAGGTAGGTGAGCTGTATTCTTAGCCATGGCACACATGATCTCTCAAGCCATAGTTTTCACTTTCCAGAGGCTAAGGAGTGTGAGGTGCTGCCAGAGGACCTGTGATCAAGGTTCAGAGGTGGGAAGTCTGCTGAGGGCCCTGATGGATCCAGTGGAGCTGTTTTTCTGTATATCTCATACCTTTTCCTATGTACTGCACTTTTGCTTTTCTGTGGTGCCAAAGCTAGTGGTAGAGTGACTGCTCTAACAGTACACTTGGCTCTGCCAATTAACTTCATCCCTGGTTTGAATACTTGATATGGGAAAAGGTTTAATTGAGTTAGATGCACCTTTGCATTATACCCAAAATTTCAACATTCCATTTCTCTAGGAAGGAAGACAAAGAACTGATTTGTTAGGTATAATTTTAACGATTATAAATTTTTGAAAAATTCCAAAATTTTAAATGGTTATAAAATAGTTGGTGTGAAAATTTGTTTTAAATTTATCATGCACTTATGATAATAAAGTTTCTCATTAATGTTGACTGTGTAAAATTTAAAGAACTTGTCATTACATACTTGATTAGATATTGCTTGTGCCTGTTTTTAGGTACATAATCATACAAAATTTATTTATGCAGAATTAAATTTTAGTTTCTTTTAAAACATTGAAAAATATCTTTCATGTTTTATATAAATTCAAAATTTACTTTTCTAATACTTGGCTTTTTATTTATTATAGTTTTATGTTATAAAAACAATGTAATGAATTTTTTTCAGCCTGCCACATATAAATGTTCTCAAATCCCTCTACTTTTGTGTGCAGTACAAATGTTATCAAGTTTTATGTTTGTCACGAAAAGGATGGGAAGCACCTAGAGAAGAAAAGTTTACCTTCTTTACAGGATTAGGGAAGGAAGAAGATCAAGCAAATCAGTAATCAAGATTGCAGAACTTCCTTGATATGTATGTGGGAACCCTAGATGACTAGACTAAGTAAACTTCTTCAGTTTGCTATGAGAAACTGCAAGCTTTAGCCTGGCATTAACAAGGAAACTATGAGTGGTGGTCTAGCAGCACTGCAGGTGAGAGCAGAACACACAGGCCTGAAGCAACTCTCAGTGTCCCTGTCCCCATGATTTGGAATGGTAATCAAGGGGTAAAGGAATTCCCATTTGCCCCAGGGAAGCAGCATGGACTTACCGACTATGATGGAATCTGACAGTGTCTGAAGTGAAACCATAGAGATTAGCAGTGGGTATGACTCTCTAGACTGGGGACAAATGAATTAGACCACAAGCTCAGAGGTGAGTATTCTCATGTTACCTCCTAAGAGCAGACCTAGCCCTTTGTACTTAGGGATCAGTCAGCCCAGCCACTCTGCAGCAAGAATCAGTGGCCAGAGGATGCCTGATGATCTGAGAATCCCTTCCAGCTGTGGCCAGGAGGATGCAACAAGCCCCATTTAGGTGTCTAAAAGCAAGGTATTCCAGAAATCTGGGGCAAAGTAGGAAGTGAAGGAGAACAATCTGAAAGAATGAACATTTGGCAAAAGGGTCTGAGTCATCTCAAAGAGATCACACAAACTAGATAAGAAGCCAAATTTGAATAGATTTAATATTTAAATTTCATGATTTAAACTGCTTAAAATAAAGCTGTTAAAATGTTACTAATTGCAAATCTAAGTTATACATGCTACTTACCTTTATGAGGAAGGTGAGAGGAAACTAAGCCTCTTGGCCACATCTGAATGCAATGGGGGGAGTTGAGTATCTGCCGTACACCAGCCAAGGGGCTTCAACTTCATTTCATAGGGCACAAGAGGCCTTTAAATGTTTCTTGGTATCAGCAGTTCTCTCTGCATCACAGATCTCCTCGCTCGTCTGAAATTCCCAACATGTCCAGCATGGACACATACTGCTCCTGGGAGAAGAACGCTACCTCCACCTCCTTCAACAACCCCAAATAAAATCTATATTTAATTGAAATCATAAAGTTTCTTGTTAGGGAATAGTTTGGAGATTTCTCTAAAATAATCTGGCTTAATGAATATGCTCATTAGAATTTTTATTTCAGTTCACACAGTCTTCTTTTCCTAAATCCTAAAATATATTAAAATACTTTAGGTAACAGAATGGTGATGAATTCCCTTACATAAAGTGGCTATAACTAGAGATTGTTTTTAAAAATCTGGCATTGAGACATCACTAAAAACGTCTTCCTAGGTCTGCAGAAAGGATCTTGGAAATGGTGTGTAATACATTAATTCTAACTTACTGCTTCCCACATGCCAAGGAATAATCTTTTTAAAATTTAAAGATGAAAATATTGGATGATTATTTCTAATGTGAAATAGTTTTCAGTCATAAAATGTGCATTGTGAAATACCAGTCATTTGTATCTCTGTTGATGAAGACAAATAAATATGAAAGCAGAGAAAGGAATGTCTGAGGGAGCCAGACCTTTCGTTGATGTGTCTTGACCTCAGAAGACTGAGACAGCACAGACAGTATACTTTGCTTTAGGATCCTGGCCTCAACTCCTCTTCCTGGCTTGTTCTCTTTTTTTCCTGGGATGTATTTTAGTGTGGGTCCTTTCTCTTGAACCATTCATATTTTATCACACAGTGTATAAGAGTCATGAATATTTGTCATTAATATTACAAGTTCTCTACCACTTTTGTCCTAATCACACCACTAATTTAAATATCATAATGAGTAATTGGTTTGTGAGAGATGATTAAATTAGGAGTGATGAATGCTTCGCTTTTAAATAAAAACATCAAGTCCTTAATTTATAAAATCTTCCTTTTTTAGTATGCTTCTCATCTCACTTGTCTCCTGGGATATCTTTACTTGGAGGACACACAATGCCATGATTTCAGGGAAGAGTGTTTTGGCCCTGTCATGACAATAAAGTCTTATATTGACACAATGTCTTCCTTTCTTCTGACATTTTTTTCTTGTCTTGAAAGTGCATTATGTCCACAATTTAAATTAATTATAAGCTCTTTTTCTCTGTAAAAGGGTAAATATTAAATCGGGGGATGGTAATTGTTCTTTGACTCTGGACATGTCTTTGGGAAGATTCTCTTTGGTAAATGCAGTTCACACACACACACACACACACACACACACGTACGCACACAGTGGAAACAACTGTCAGAAGCTTTTGTATAGAAGCTTATAGTGTGGAGCAGTAAATACTCCGGAAGGGCATTAAGGGAATTAGTCTTAGAGGTGCTGTAAAGTGGTTAGAAGACAAAAAGTGCAATATAAATGCTAAGTAGCCCCATATTTTTTGGGAAGTACAGTAAATGTAACCAGGGCTCTGCTCCAGCTGAGCAGCCTGATGGTTACCTTCATACTCATATTTAATGTTGATGAAATCACTGTCAAAACTTCCAACAGAGCTTCTTTTTTCTACCCTTCTATGACAATGAAGATAATTTTCACAGGTCAGCAACTTATGCTTGTGAAGGCATTATGCAATTTCCAAAATTGTGAAGAAAAAAAAAGTCAGGCAAATGGTATTGATATGGTAGGTACTCAAATATCTGTTGATTTGTTAAGGTCCTCTACTCTTGTGCTTTTGAATTCTCCTATGATGACCTCAGCACTAGATGGTGCTCTGTCACCATGGAGACTGCCAGTGTCTGGTGAGGGTGAGCACCTCTTTCTAATGTTATTATTAGCCAACAATGTAGATAAGCAGAGCTTTAATTTAAGCCATTTCCCTCTCATTATACATAACAAGAAATCATAACCTTTTAAAAATAATGGAGGAGGGACAGGGACCCACTGTATTATTTTGTACTTGTGGAAAGCAAGTTCATTTGATTTAATTCTCACTTTGAAGGAGAGAAGGCCAGGCCACTGCAAGCTCTGTTTCACAGTGTGTGGCATTAATAATGGGCTATGACAGCATTCCTCCTGGTGCTAACTCTGTGTCATATGAGCAGTGGGAAGGTGACTTAAGTTTTGCAGAAATGAAGGTACTTGATTGATTCTTACAGTGAGAGCATGCTTTCCAGTCTTTCCTTCTCCGAAAGCTAATGACTATTTAATTTTCATTAGAATAAAAGTATTGCCTTTCTCCTAGTCCTTGGAAATTCCCACAATGAGCTAAAATGTTTATTTGCCCTTTAAAATAATTTGTAATGATTCAAAGGGTTAATGATTTTGAAAATAATTGAACAGTTAAGCCTTAAAGCAATGTATAAGAATAAGTTCTAGGGCCGGGGATTTAGTTCAGTGGTTCCAGCACCTGCCTCGAAAGCACAGGGACCCGAGTTTGATCCCAGGTACCAAAAAAAAAAAAAAAAAAAAAAGGAACAAGTTCTAGCAGAGGAGAACACTGGCTTCCATTGTAAATGGAATTATCTTTGTGGGGGTAGGGAACATTATTATCCTTCCTCCCATAACCAGCAGTGTGAAGTACTGTGGTATTCTAATTTGTTAATTTAAATTTTGATCTGATTAGGGTTTAAAACATTCAGAAATGTTTAATTCTATTAAAGAACCTGAGAGGGAAGGAAATCCTTCAGCAGGATACATGCTTCTGAATGACTGCATCTTTGCAATAACATTGTGATTGTTAATTGTGATATGTTGACTTGAATAAGAACTGCCTAGCAGATTAGTAAAGCTCTGGGTGTGTCTGTGGATGATTGACAGGTAGACTGCAAATTGAGGAGGGAAGACCCACTTGGATGTGGGTGTCACCAACTAACAGACTTGTAGTCTGGAGAGACTAAAAAGGAAAACAAAGTACAGTGGACCCTCAAGTTACCAATGGCCTGATATATGAACAACTTGGATAATGGAAGATTCATCTGCCTCTTGTTATCTATAGCATGTACCCAGGTAAATATCCAGATCTCAACTGTATTGACTTACAACCAACTTGAGTTACAACCAGCTCTTGGGAACCAATTGAGTTTGAAAGTCAAGGGTCCACTGTGTTCCCTTTTCTTCTTCAGAAGAGCTCCAGTGTTCATCATTGCCTTTGGACTTTTGCCTCCAGTTCCTTGAGGCTTCCAGTGCAGACTCCAGCCTTCTAATATAGACCTGTGGTTTTCCAACATGGACTCCCATGCTACTCTGCAGTGAGTTCTGGGCCTTTGAGCTTCAACTAGATGCACTAGCAGCTCCAGCATGCAGGTGGCCATTTTTGTATTCTTCCATCCCTGATTCTACAGGAAAGTGTAGCAGAGGGGCATGGTGGGGGAAAAACTGCTCACCTCACATAGGCCAGAAAGCAGAAAGTGAAAAGAGGGGGTAGGGAGGGAGCTAAACCCTCCCAGACTTGCTCCCAGGGACGGGCCTCTTCTGACCAGACCCCACCTCCTAACAGCAAGTCAGCAATAAGCCCCCATAATCTAATCACCTTCAAAAAGCTCCCCTGTAACAGAGATGCACAGTTATGTATTTCTATATATCTGTCTCTATCTCTCTATACCTGTGCTTTGTTAAGACAGTGATTACTCAAAGAGGAAACTTGGAAGGAGAAATTTCATATCCACATTCAAAAGGAGTAGGTTTCACAAGGCATTAACATAAGGAATGGCAATGATTGGGGGTCACCCTAGGGTCTGTCCGCTACACTCAGCAGGAAATGGAGCATGCTTTATTTTCTATAAGAATCCTAGTCCCCTGTTTGCCACCCTAAACTATACTGTAGAGTAACTTTTTCCCCAACATGCATTCTCCACCAAGAGTTATAGCTTTTACAGAGTCTTCTTTAATGACTTCAGAGAAAGGAAGTCCTGGGCTTATCTCTGCACCTTGCTGAGACATCCTGGCACCATGAAGCCTCAGCCCCATGAGGCACTTTGCTCCAGCTGCTAGACCCCTGTCTGACAGAGGTGGCTCTGTCTTAGGTACTTCGCTGGTGAAGCTGTGTTAAAAATACAGGTTTGGGGCCAGGGATTTAGCTCAGTGGTTCCACCGCCTGCCTCACAAAAGCAAGGTCCTGAGTTCGATTCCTGGTACCAAAAAAAAAAAAATACAGGTTTGAAAATACATTATCCATTGAGGTTCCTCTCTATGACTATCCAGGTAAATTATTTTGTTTATTTTTGGAAGTTCAGTAGTTATATTTGTAATCTAATAAATTATTACCTTTGAATCAATAATATACAGTGTCTAGCACAGCATGTTTAGATATATCTAAATTATGGGAATTAATGCAATACATGCATTTTCTTATCACAAGCATAAAAATAGCTATAAGGAACCCTGTTCTTTTACTTTATTTTTGTTTAATTAGAATTGTAGTCTACTTATTGCTCCCATAGGGAGTGAGGTGATGTTCTCTTAGTCTCAAAAATAAATTGTAGCAATAGAAGCAAGTGGTGAACAGCAAGATGGGCTATTATTTAGCTACATAGAATCACCAAAGATTAAACACTAGGGTTTTCACTTCCCTCTCCTTCCTGCTCTTAGGTGTTTTTCATAGGCAACATCTGTGAAACGGGTTTACTTTTATAAAGTCATAGAAAAGTGGGAGGAAATTTTGTACTTACTGTCCTAAAAGTTTTAACAAAATGTGACTCAATTTGTTACATAAGAAGATATTAAGTAACTGTTTAATTGACCATAAACTTTCTCTGAAACACAGTGTGCATGGTATTAAACATTAATAAGCAGCCACATGTGGTGGCACACAGATGTGATTTCAGTGCTGCAGGAGGCTGAGACAGGAGAATCACAAGTTTGAGTCCCTCCTGAGCAACTTAGTGAGACCCTATCTCAAAATAAAAAATAAAAAGTGCTGAGGATGTGTTACAGGAAATAATACTGGAGATGAAATATGAAATTTATCTCCCAAACTGTTAGCTGCATGATATGCCGAGTTCTTGTTCTCTAAAAATCCAAGAATGAATTCTAGGAACAAAGGAGGTTAAGAGTAGGAAGATATTTATTGATAGGAAAGCTCCTGAGGAGCAGGAGGGGTCCCAATTGGGTAGACCAAGGACCCCACTTTACAGAATATTATAGGATGAAACCCATGTGGGTACAACATGGGCCACAGCCATGATCATCCAATATGGTTACAAGTATAGTCACTTAGGCAATGGTGGTCCAATTGAGAAACAAGTCATGTAACAAGCGTGGATGGAAAGAACAAAGATTCTCCTAGGAAGTGGTAGGTCCAGAAGTCTCTGGTCACCTACAAGGGTGGTTGATGTCTATCTAGACTTCATTAGGCCCACTGTTTGATTTTTGAGGAAGTATGTAAGTCTGGTCATCCTGTCTATCTTGAGGCCTGATTCATAGCCAATGTGTCTCCGGCTGCCGCTGTGATGTGTTTCACCTTTATCCTGACCCCCTCGAGGACCTAGCCCTATCTGACTGCCCATAATATTTCTACCTAACTCAGCTGTCTATAATAGATGTAGCTAAGTGTGCAGGCCCTGGGTTTAATCTTCAGTACTGAAAAGGCATTAGACAGAATCCAAAATTGCATTCATGCATCTCTTACAAAATAATTCTGTCCTTTTAATAAATGCTACTAATTATAAAATTGAACAGCAAAAATTAAAGAAAAATACCAAATATTGATGTAAAGAGCTTAATTTATCATTCTACAGTGAGCATACAGTTTCTATGATAAGAAAAATTAAATGTTGCTAATACAGAAATTAACCTATCAAGTCATGTGGGAGCTATTTAGAGAGAAGAAGTAGGAGAAAAAGTCATGTTATCAAGTATTATGAAGTAAAATTTTATTGGGTAAGAATACTAGAATGTTTTTCTCAAGACTCGTGAGAATCATAAATCCATGGAAACTGAGGAGTCTCAATTTGCTTTGCTAAAAAAGAACTGTGTGAAGTTTTTTCCTAGGGCATGAATTTGCATTTATAAAAAGCTACAAAGATTTCCGTAATACCTTGCTTTTAGTCACTTACCCATTTCATTTCTTTCACTGTACTGTGGGTTAATTCTCTAGCCATGGGAAGCTTAGGAGAGGTATATTCAGTAATATACAAAGAGGTTTATTCACTAATATACAAAACTTAGGGTTCAACTAGTATAAGTGGGGATCATGTTAAAAATATTTGTTGAGCATGTCCCATGTCTTGGACGCCACATAGAAAATGTAAATTCATGGTTTTTCTACATGGCCTCATAATTTATTTTTGTCAAAATATAATACTGTACATATGAACATTTTGCTTTTATTGCATTTTTATTTTAATCTCTTAAGGTTTTATAGGCTCGATATAGAAATTATAGTCAAGGACAGATTCTTGATGACCTTTTAAGGCAGAGATTTCCTGGCCTAGGCTGGAAAAACTTCACGAAGAAGCTTGTCGGGCTGTCTGTGAGAAACAAGTGGGTTTTGATGAGAGGTACAAAAGAAGTGTTCCATGGGTCTAGAACCACACTGAGAATGCCCAGCATCTAGAATAGCTGAATGGCCTGTCCAGTAATCTATCTCCCTTCCTTCCTCCTTCCTTTCTTCCTTCCTTCCCTCCCTCCCTCCCTCCTTCCTTTCTTTCTTTCTCTCTCTCTCTCTTTCTTTCTTTCTTTTCTTTCTTCTTTCCTTTTTTCTTCTTTTTTGTTTTTTTGAGACAGGGTCTCACTCTGTAGTTCAGGCTGGCCTTGTACTCATAGCAATCCTCCTGCCTTAGCCTCCTGATAGTGATGTTTCTTAAATTTAAGCCTCCATTGGGATTACCTAGAGAGGTTGTTATGACAAAAATTACTGCCCCCTCCCTGAGTTTCTGACTTCATGGATCTGGCTGTGGGCCCTGAGGTTTTGCATTTTTAACACGTTACCAAGTGATGCCGCTATAGCCGTTCAAGGGCCACATTTTGAGAAACACTGACCTATGGGGTCAAACCACCCACCTGGCTTGATTAGGAGGCTGCTTTCCAGAGAGAACAGGAGGTCTGGAAAGCGGAAAGGAAAACTGAAAATGACAGTGAAGTTCCTGAGACTTAATGCGAAATGCTTTTAAGGGAGCCTGTGGTTGACACTGACCTTGGGGACAGTTACTGTCCCCAAGTCATTTCTTGCCTTTACATAATGGCAAGAAAACAAATACAGTGCACCCTCGAATTACAACTGGCCTGACATACAAACAACTTGGGTTAATTAGGTTAATGGAAGATTCATCTGTCTCTTGTTATCTATAGTGTATACCCAGGTAAACATCCAGATCTCAGTTGTATTGACTTTGTTACAACCCAGCCCTCTGAAACTGATCAAATTTGTAAGTCAAGGGTCTACTGTAATTGCTCAGTAAGAGAAGTAGTTTGGTTTGTGACTTCAGAGTCACCTGAGACTTGTATCTAAGTTTCTAACCTTGCCTTGGCAGACTGAGTCATTTGACCTCTTAAAGCCACAGTTGCTTTTCATTGAGCTAATGCCACAGAGAAAGTTCTCAAAAGGAACAGTATGGTAGGCATTCATCCTTCTGAGTTAGGGAGCTCCCAGAGGGTGCAGCTGCAAGCCTTCCTCCTTCTGCACATCTGCAGCAGCCAGGGCAGGGGCATATGTAACCTGGTTTGGCCATGTAGGTATTCTCCTGGACTGAGGGGTGGAATCAGTGAGGGAGACAAGGATGAAAGGATTGTGAGGACTTGGTAGTGGTTGTGGCCATGAGTGTACATCTGCAGTGGCAGCAACGCTAGTGGTGGTGACACTGTATCTGCTGCTGAAACTACTCAAGCCTCCTCCTCCTCTGGGACATTGTCCAGATTTCAACTTCATGAAGTATCTTCCCTGACCATCCTCATTTTAAAGAGAAATATCCACTTCCCTCCATACAGATCTCCCTTTTCCCATCCCTGCTTTGGTTTTTTTTTTAAAAAGCATTGGTTCTACAATGTTGCATGGTTTTCTGTTATGGCTTCTATCTAGATGTCCCCAAAGCCTCATGCAGTTATAGGTGGGGCTTTTTCAGAGGTGGCTGGATCTAGAGTGTGGTTGATTCATGGTGCAATGCCAGGATCAAGAGCACTAGGATTAAGGATGCCAATACTGCCTGCCCTAAGTAGCCTGGATAAAACATAAGGGACAAAAAGAGCTGTGATTATCCCTTGTTGCTTTGCTACCTTCTGCTTGCCATGAACTGTTTCTCCCCTGCTACCTTGCCTTGGAGCCAGCTGACTATTGACTGAAATGTCTATAAACTGTGAGCCAAGTTCTCTCTCTCTCTTTCTTTCTTTCTTTCTTTCTTTCTTTCTTTCTTTCTTTCTTTCTTTCTTTCTTTCTTTCTTCTTTCTTTCTTTCTTTCTCTGTCTCTTTTTCCTTTTTTCAGCATTGGGGATTGAACTTAGGACCTTGTGCTTGCCAGAAAGATGTGGTGCCACTGAGCTACATCCCTGGCTCAACTTTTCATTCCTTAACTTTGAGTGTTGGGTATTTTGCCTAGCAATGAAGAAAGTAACCAAGACATTTTCTTATTTCAGTTTCTCTGATTCGCTCATTAGATGTTGAGCTTCATGAAGGAAGAGATTTTGTCTCTTGTGCACCATTGTATCTCAGTGCTCAGAACAATTCCTGATGCATAATGGCACTTGATAAGTGTTTACTGAGTGAAGGAACACTGTTAGCCTGTTACAATCTCCAGTAAATTCACTGTTTGCCTGCAAAAACTAAAATCTATTTCTTCCTTGAAATTATTGACCCTGGAGGTAGCTATTATTATGAGAAGTGTTATTAGCAGTTTTTTTTGAAGTGTTCCATTCCACCTTGTGGAATAATTTTTATAATTTGATGTCAAAAAACTATCAGCTGAGAATATTTCTTCTTAGTCAAGGTTTGGTAATATAAAAATATGAAGTAGCTTTATATCTTTTCTCCAGGTGATTGTTCATTTGCTATCAACCACAGGCCGTCAAATATCTTACATTTCAATAATGTCTTGACAGATCTCACTTCTTTGTGGACAATTTGGGGCATAAAATTCCAGTCTAGCTTAAGATAATAGTGTGAAATGTCAGCCTCATCTTCAATAGAGAAAGAGCTCTTGTCACTGGGCTCAGCTGAGGACCCACAGAACCTGCCTCAACGAGGTGACTTCCTTGGTGGGAGCCTGGTTTGTTGCTTCTCTCTTTTTGCATTCCCTTTCCTTCCTGGAGAACCCTTTTTTTCTCTTCTGTGCCAGGGTTGGGGGTAAGGTTAGGGAAGGGGGCAGATGTCTCCTATATAAAAGAGGGCTGCATTTCCTTGTTGATTGGCCACATCTTTTGTAGGGCAAGCATCTGGTGGCAATTCTGTCATTGCCCAGTGGGGACCCCCTAGCCACACAGCCTCAGCCTGGCTAACTTTCCACACAGTCCCCTTGACCTGGGGGGAGATGCACCTAAAGGCAGGAGGGGTGACTACTGCATTGCCGACTTTCTTCTACCAGCCTTCTCCCCACAGTTAATTTCCTTTTATTCTCTGTTCAAAGGGACAGATAGACAAATCAACAAATTCCCTCATGAACAGAGTCCACCTGGAGAACTGGTGTCCATGGGTTTTTTTTTTTTGGTATCAGGGATCGAACTCAGGACCTTGAGCTTGCACAGCAGATGGTGGAACAACTGAGCTAAATCTCTGGCCCCTGGTGTCAGTGTTCTTGAAGCCACAGCTAATTTTTTCCAGAATTTGGGTTGGGGCTAGGGAAACAGCCATATCCCTGGAGAAAAGAAAAGCCATAGGACTGTCACTTTATGCCAGTGTTAATTAAGGGGAGTGGTATTGGTAATTCAGGTCAGACAATGCTTTGCTGTGTAGGACTCTCTCTTACCTTGCAGTGTATTAGCATCCCTACATCCTGTCCATTAAACATTAGTAGCACCTCCAGAAAATGCCTTCTTACATTTCCTACTTCCATTCAGTTTGCAAATCATTGGTAAGCTGAGTAAATTTAGCAATTCTAGAATTTCTAATCTATTACTTATACATGCTGGTGGGAGTTGTGGGTGATAGCTGCATAACTGATAAGTTCTGCAGATAAGTCTGGATGTTCTCTTTAGAATAGTGGAGGTGCTTAGCACCTATTTATCTTTTGGCTTTAGTTGAAATTCTGAGACAAGAGAAAAAGAGCCTTTCAACATCCTATTACAAGCTGAAAGCAACATGTCTCCAAATCACAGCATAACATGTATTACATGTAAGGATCTGTTTGCATAGCTAGACCCCTCCTGGTGTGTATGTTTCTGTAACCTTCAGAAAACCTGCCCCATTCCTTGATCCCAGATCTTGAAAATAGGAAAATTTTCATATTTAGTTTTCACTGAAATTTAGAAACCCCTGATGGAAATATAAAACAATAATGAGACAAGACTATGGGGAGAACTAAATTTTTAAAAGATACAGAGCAAATAAAACTCTTTTTATTAGTTAGGATGAACAGAATCACTATAAGAACAGTCTAAATGTAGAAGACAGTTTAGTTAGCTTATGAGTGAGGCAGCTAGCTAGTGGAAGGTCCTGAGTTAGAGTGGGGTGACGAGCCATACTGATAAAAGTTAAGAATAGACAGTGAACTAGGATTTTGGACAAAGAATCAACTTTCTCAGGCAGCATAGAATGTAGCCACTCCTTACAAGGATCCTGAAGTTTGAGGAAATTATAATGCAAATTAGCCAGTTCCTTCTGAGATCTCGGTTTACTGTAAACACTGTGTGAAAGAATTGGACCAGAGATCCTGAGTCCCAGTTGGTCATTTTAAATCCACAGACACCCGGGTAGGTGCCCAGAACACCTGGACCATCCCTTCTCAAAATATAGCTGTTTTAGAAGTCATAGATAAGCCAAAGTTGATGATGTCAGCCAAATACCCTTGCTATGTGCCCTGTTTCCCTATTGGATCAATATTAACTAAGCACCTATATTTGTAATCTTGTAATATTTGTAATATTGATTGTAGTTTGACCCATGTTGTACCCACATTGTGACTTTGCTGTATAAATTACCCCCAACAAAGGGCCTTGGTGGCCACCCATTTGGGACCCCTCTGTCTCTCAGGAGCTATGTCTCCACAAAACCTTTCTTACTCTTAACCTCCATTGTCCTTTGGAATTCATTCTTTGATTTCAGAGGACACAAACTTGGCACATCTGACATCTAGCAAGCTGGGAGTTATATTTCTCCCATATCATAAAAACCTAGGGAGATAATGTGGCATTTTTCTTCCAAAGAGAGAAAAAAGTTATTTTTAAAAAAGTTTTCTGGCTTTGTAAGACCGAGGGCCTTACCAAACGCTCCGAGGAGCTGACTATAGTGAAGCACACCCAGGGATCCCAGCGGTGCCTCCAGAATGTAAGGCCAAGGGCCTTACCAAATGCTCCAAGGAGCTGAAGTGGAGCACACCCAGGAATCCCAGCGGTGCCTTCAGAATGTAAGACCAAGAGCCTTACCAAACGCTCCAAGGAGCTGGCTACAGCGAAGACCACCCAGGAAGGAACACACCAGCCAAGTTGGGAAACAGACCTTTATTAGTCTGGCCAGATGGCACTCTCAAAGCAAAATAGCTTAGAGAGGCAACTGGCTCAGAATCCGAGGCTGTTTTTATAGGGGGTTGAGGGAGAAGTTAACATATCAAAGAAAAGGGGACAAAGGTTAGTGGTCGACTGTCACATATTGATGGTTAGCAGACATCTGCAGCTTGTTCTAACAATTGTGGTGCCTGGAATATCAGTTCTGGATAAACAAAGAGTTGAGTAGTTTACTCTGGGACCCTAGGTCGGTTACAGATCCCTATCTAGCATCTCTAGACTAACAAACATCTCCATCCATTAACTCACATTTTAATCACAATGGGGCTGGAGAAAAAGGGGCAAAGGTTATGCAGTCCCACAGCTTGGAATTCAGCAGGTGGCTCTTGTATAGTCCCCATATTATTTCTTTAAGTCACAAAGTCAAAAACAAAAATAACACTAGAATGTAATTTCTAGGTGTAGTAATAGAAGGAACTAAAAATAACTGACAAGCTTGGCCTGGGGTTGGGGCTGGAGCCTCAGAAGCTGGAGGAAGGTGTAGGGTGCCAGGACTTCTCTGTCACTGCTATTCTGCAGGCAGTTGCCAATTTGGGCTGATTATTAATAGAGGAATCAGCAGTGTCACAGGCAATTCCCCAAGTGAAGCCTCAGGCAGCGGGGCTTGGATAAAATGGTCAGCACAGTGCAGATTCTGGAGTCTTGAGCAATACTCCCCCAGTTCCCCTTCTGTTTTCTCCTTTTAACACATAATTACCCAGGGGGTTTGCAAAACACTGTTGCATTTTAAGAAGTGTTATCCCAAATTCCCTAGTGGAAGCTTTCTTTCCTTCAGAGAAAAGCATTAGACCCTACAGAAATCTTGCTTACTGACTTGGAAAACAAATAATTGGGGGTGAATGAATGGAGGCTCAGGAGGATCCACATACATGGAATCTCTTCTGATCACATGGTTTGTGCTTGGGGACATTGGTAGGACAATGGACACTACCAGGCCCATAGGTTTGGGTTGCCAGGTAACTAGAGTACCTGCACATTTCCACTTTATTTCTGCTTCTGGAAAATAGTTTTTTTTTTTTTTTTCAGAGAAGGAAAAAATACTTCCCCTCCCTCCTACTCATTTAGATCTAACTCTAAATCACTGTCATTTGTTGGTGGCTAAAGTGTTTCAAAGGAACAATTGTTTTTAAACATTTAAACTGTTATAAAATCAACAGGGAACATTAGGGTGAAAATTGCAAGGTGGCTTCTAAAGGGCAGCAAAGCCCCCTGCTTTGTATTCTGGCAGTTGGTGGAAATCCCTGCAGGTCCTGCTTTGCTCCCCGCTTGCTTGAGCTGATTAATCCTACAGCTTTAACAATTGAGGCTCTCCTCAATTATAAGTTTCCCTGTCCCTAGAAGATACCCAGGACTTACTGGGCTGACCCCCCCCCCACCCCCCAATTGCTTGATTTTAGTTTTTTCAAAGCTCATTTGTAACCAATTCTTCTTCTGAAAGAAAAATCAGCTTTTTAAAAGAGTAATTTAGCAATACAATGAAACGAAACAGGAAGGTTCTCTTTTCTGTCTCTTATAAGGAAAGAATATGGAGATTTATTTATTTTTGAGACAAGGTCTCACAGTGTATTCTTGGCTGGCCTCAAATTTGTAGCACTCCTGTCTCAGCCTCCTGAGTGAATACCTGGGATTATGGGAGTGCACCATCATGCCCTGCTAGAATATGGTGATTTAAAGCGTACAGCTTCATGTTAAGCAGTTTTCTTCCCAGTGGGTGGAAAAGGAGCCAAGCAGTAAATGGTTTGTGAAATCCTATGAGTAAGGAAATCCTGTAGTTAGTGAAGCAGAAAGGAAAGATTGCTTTAAAATTGTAAGGGACCACAAGAAAGCAATCCAGCAGCTGCTAGACAATGCAAAGAATAACATAAGACTCATTGGAGTCAATGAAGAAACAGAGAGTGCAGATGACATAAAAAACTGTTCACAGAAGTTATGGCAGAAAACTTCCCATGGAGGGGAAAAGACCTTGACATACAGATAAATGAAGCATATAGGACTCCAACTAACCTTGATCAAAAATAATCTACACATAGGCATATAATAGGATTCCAGAGAGGTTCAGGTGAAGGGAGCAGTATATTTACTCAGTATTTAGCGGAATTCTTACAGTTTTAATACAACCTCCCATGAACATAGTCTTTGTTGAATTAGTGAAGCCTGCTAACAGACAATGAGCAGCACTGATGGCTGGATGTTTTCTGATGCCTTTGGCCTTTGGTCCTCCAGTGTTAGAGGTGCTTCTTGAGTTGGCTATAAATTACCATGGGAAACAACATCATCATGGTCTCAATGTGGAACAAACTGGAGAACATTACAAAATGTTATTTTTCCCTCAGCATTTCTATGCAGAGGAAATCTGGGTAAGATGAGCATCAAGGGGAATGGAGAAGGGGAAAAGATTTCATAAAATGTAAAAAACTGTCTGGAAATGGTGCTTGGGCAGATCTGGCTGCATTCCATGATCTTCTAGGTAAAGGAGATGATAAGCAAGAACTGTGGTTATTTCTATGTGCTCACATGTATTTGTGCACAAATACATATTTGTAGTCATGGATCAGAATATGTAAGCATGTGTACAAATCCCTTTTAGGTGCTAGGGGTTGAACTCAGAGCTTCATGCATGCAGAGCGCACAATGTTCTGCCACTTACATCCCCAGCCTCAACCTTATTTTTTAGCATGAATGAATGTCACTACATTCGCCTCTAGGTCTCTTTCAGAACTTAGATCCTGCTCAATCTGGGCAAGTGGAGTCACTCCAGTTGATTCTACTTCAGGAATTTTGGTCTGTGGAGTAGTCAGGATGGCTGACATATATATTTTTCAGCAGAAAGCAGAACATAGGATTATTTCCATAATTAAAGGCATGGTTTTTGAATTGTGAGAGGAAGCCAGGAAGGGGAGAATAGAACCATGAGAGTCAAAAGGTGAGCTGCTCTTCTGATAGGAAGTAGAAATATTGGCCTACACGGAGTAAAAATGCCAGGACCAGGACTTGTGGATCCAGAGACTTGCCATGGTTTCCCAATAGACTGACTGCATCTGCCCACTTTGATGATGTGGAGGACTCCACAGGAAAGACTTTTTGGATTGATTAGGAGGCATTATTCTTCTCATTCACATTTCCCCCAACACCCCACAGTCATTTTAACAGCCACTCTTATTTCTCTCTAAGAGCAAAAGAAAGAGTGAATTACTTTCATTCCAAGGTGAGTGCATTGTGTATTCAATTCAAAGGCCCTCCCGTCCTTTTTGGGCTCAATTCAGCAGAGAAATGATTTCATTTAGTTTATTCATAATTCCTCAGAAAGCTGAATGTACAGTTTCACAGCATGTAAAGCCAAGGGCTGGCTGTCAGGTCCAGTTATGCTGCAGCTCCCAAGGATGCTTTCAAGGTTGTCTGTTTTGCCAGTAATAGGATTTATATCACAGAATGTTTTTGTCTTGTTTATATGTATTACATTGTTTATGCTGCTAAATTGCAAAAATGGTATTTACTCAGCAATGATTTATGGTATACCCCTTTTCAAGCAATGTCTGGTTTTGATGTAATGAGAAGCTTGTGTAGGACTAAAATCATGTAGCTAGGAAGATGGAAAGATATTTATGTTACTATTTCCATTTGGCTTGCATTTATGTCTGGTTTCCTCAGCAAGCTCTTGGTCAAATTATGCATGAGGTAGAGGACAGAAGCTGAAGATAAATGATGACAGGGTGCTATTTATCCATGTTCCCCAGTGACTTAGATGAATGCCAGGAAGCTCTTTCCTAATGGGAAAGAGGTAGCTGAACCATAAAGCTTCTGGAGCATGTTTAACTACGATCTATCCTTCCTCAGAAATTATGATCCACAGGTACCTTGAAATGAGGGAGGACTCCAGGGTAAATTGAATACTTACCTCCTCATACGCATACACAATGTGCATTTTAAGAATCGTTTTACATGTGCTCTTTCACAGATAGGATTGGGTAATATCTCTCAGGAATGTTTAGGAGGGCATTGAAAAGGAATTAGAGAACCTATATCTTAAGGAGCAAATATTTTTCAAAAACCACCAAATTGTTGCATTAGAAATTACTTGCCTTGAAAACTCTATGGGAAGTAGGAGAGAAGAGAATTTTGAATGTCCCTGTTTAGAAGCCACAGAAACTGTAGGAACAAACATAGATAGTTTCTGAACATCCAAGAAAACAGCTGTCACTAAGTCCCATCTGCTTTATTTATAAAATCACAAAACTTTTGGAAGTGGAAGGGACCTTCTGAATCATTTAGCCTAGCTCCTTGCAGTTGAGGAAACATAAGTCTCATGCCTTTGAGGTAAAAATTTTCTCACTTCTTAGAAATGTGGTTGAACTATAGGAAATGAGTCCAGGGTCTTCAGGGTCTTCAGCACCTCAGTGTGGCTTTTTAGCTTATTGAAAAACAGAAAGAAACATGATATATCTTTTTCTTGAGACTCAAAGCACAAAATACTTCTTTGCTGGAGTTAATTGGTCAATGGTAAATTTGTGAATTAGCTTTTCCCATGAATCAGTAATTTTTTTCCTCTACTTTGGTCCAAGAAATGAAATTAGGTGATGGAAAAGAGTGTATTTGTATTTGGAGAGGGTCTTTTTATTATTATTTTTATGTTAGAGAAAGAAGGTATCAACGTTTAATAAAAAAATCACATTGTATTTAACTTTTTTTGTAGACTCATTATCACTACTGGAGAGATTTTGACATCTTGACTCAAGTACACATAGTAATTAGCAGTATTACTAGGTTAATGAGAAGCTGTATCTCTTAATGATTCAAAATTGTTCAGGGGAGAAAATTGCAAGAGAAGAGAGTTCAGGGAGAGGATTTGTCTCTAAAAGCTGTGCTCCCATGAAGGTCATGTTATTGTTATAGCAGGATGTGCTTGTGTTCTTATTAGAAATGTTCATTATGCCTGCTTTGTAGCAGCTGCGTTAAGTGAATGGCGATGTATTTATCAAAATAATTTCTATTCATTGACTAAATTAATGCTAAAATCTTAGATTAGTCTTGGCCCTGACATTGTTCACTAATCAGTCTCCTTCAAGTATAGTCCTCCTGGATTTGACTTTTTTTCTCCTCTTGGACTGATATCTTTAGGTTAGCTTTGCTGAATCCTCTTCCTCTGACTGCTTTTGCTGTGTTGTTGGATCTGAGTGCTCTCTGCATGCTTTAACAACATCTATGTCTTCATGGCTAAAACCCATTTTCTCAGTCTAGATCTTTCTGTGAACTCCTGGTGCACACATGCATCTGATGCCTCACCTACCTCTTCAACTCAGTATATCCCAATTGAACTTATAAGCCCCTCCACCAATCTGTTTCTCATTTTACTAAATTGCCATCAAGCCTTCCAAGCTAGAAATAGGGGCATCAACTCTGACTTTTCTGTCTTTCTCAAATTGCAATTGCATACAGTCCTCAAATCCTATAGATTTTGTTTCCATGATTCTTCAAATCTATCTCCTCTTTTCAACTTCTCCCAATGATACTGTTGATCCCTTGATCTCTTTCTGGCCCAAGATTGCTTAGATGACTTGACTACTTTACAAACTGTGCAGGCCAATTGGCCAATGGTTAATTAATTAGCATTTCCCATGGATCCTTAATATTTCTTTCTGCACCTTTATCAAAAGAAATGAAATTAGATGATAAAAGGAGTATATTTGAGGAGTATCTTTGTTATTTTTTAAGCTTAGAGAAGAAAGGTATCAATTTTTAATAACAATCATACTATATTTAAGAGCAGGAACAGTCTTCTTTCCCTGACTTTTGGTTTCTTTCATGCAGTGAAATCAAGTGGTAAACTAATCCTAGCACTGTAGATATGGTTTGTAATTTATATTCACTGGATTGGAATCCTTTGAAGAGTTAAGAGAGCTATTGGAATTTCCAAACGAATTGACATTTCCCATCTTGGACATTTTCTGGGTAGTCTCACAGAGCTACCTATTTGTATTTGAGATTGCATTTCAATTCCTTATATTTTTATACCTAATAAAGGGTGCTAGCATCCTTATTTGGTACCTTCTTAGCTGTTCCTTGGTCATATCCCATAACAACTCAAAGGCCAGTTTATTTCCTTTCAAATGATTTGCTTTTGTGACCAAAACTTCATAGAAGTAGACGCTTCCCTCTCATTATATCTCTCTAAACGTGGTTGTAACCACAGATTTTTCTTTTTTTCATATTTTTTTTCTTTTTAAAGTCTTCCATTATATTCTTTTTAAAGTAGAGGCGCTTTGGAAGGAGCTTATATTTGCTAAGTATGTTTAGTTTTCTTTATATTTGTTGTACTGCTCATCACTTTCACTTATTTCCCTCTGCTTAATATTGCACTGTTCAGAGTCTTCTGTTTATCCTCATTGTTATCTTCTATGACAGCTGCTTCATACATTCAGATTCTCTCTTTTCTGTCATATCAGTAATTGGTTCCCTTGCCTCCAGTTTTTTACTCTCTATGTGAGAGTCCAAGTAATCTTTCTGAGATACAAATCTGACTAGGGGCTCTTTGTGATGTATACAAGATGCTTTATCCCTGTGTCCTGTTTATCTCTAGCATTTCTCTTACAGTTTTCTTCCTTGATACTTTGTCAGAATTATTTATAGGTCATTAAGTTGAATAGCTGGCTTGGTCCTTCTAATCTTGTGTTTTCTTTCTCTAATTCTTTGTTCCATCCTCCACTCCACTCACTTAAATTTCTTACTCATTTTTCAAAGGTTATCCCAGATGTGAAGTCAAGAGTCCTTCACCTCAAGGAAGCCTTTGAGACCTCCTTGTTCCTGCATCTTCCACAGAAGAATTGGCTACTCACTGTGTCCCTTCTATGCTCTCTACATGTGTCTCATTATTGTTGGGTAGCATTAATAGAAAGTCACTTAGAAAACCCCTGTATTTCAGGTTCCATTAAGCACTTTACATAAAACACTGCCTTATGTATCTATCTCCCCTATGGGATTGCAAACCCTCTAAGGGCATAATGTTAATAATGTTTTTACTTCATTTGTTTTTAATTATGCAAATAGTAGATGCAATCTGAAGAGAAATACCTATTACCACAATACATTCTAACTGCTTGTATCTGTATGGATCTACTCTGTTTTCTATTTGCTTTTGTTTCTGAGACCAGCCCTTCTGTGTGTCCCTGGAGCCTGTTCTCCCTTACCTTCTCAGGGATTGCTTTTCTATAATTATTTGCTTTCTTCCATGAACTTTCTAGTGCTGTGGTGAAGAGCTCATTTTACTAGTTTTCCAATCATGACTCAATAGCTTATCAAGTGTGGCTTTGGGCAAATTAGTGGAATTTTGTATGCCTCAGTGACTTCATCTCAGAAATGGTTATAGCAAGATGTACTTGTACAAATACAAATACACTAGCAATACAAATACACTAGCACAATTAAAATGCTGAATGTTAATTAGCATAATATTAAAAATAATTTCCAACAGCATATAGGATGCCTTATTATATTGCCTTAACAAATAACCCTTGGGCTATTGTCTCCCTCTAGCTACTGTCCTATTTTCACCTCTGCTTTTACACTTGATGTTAGCCAAAAGGCTGAGAAGCAATCACCTCTACTTTTATTACTTGAGTTGTCTACACTTGCTGTCTGGTGTCTAGTTCTCATTTCTTTCTCTTCTGATCCCATTGGAATGCAGCTTTTATTTAAATCCCTCTATTGAAGTAGATAACACCTAGGTCACCAGTGATTTTATGTCAAGCCAGAGTCAATTGTTGATCCTCTTTCTTTGGCCTAGTTGACTCTCAACAGTATTTTATGTGGTTGATGAAATGCTTTGTTCTTTAGGCTCCAGTGACACTGTTGTAGCAAATCAGGAGTCAAAATGATCTTCCAGAGACAGGAGAGTTGGGTAAAATAAAAAAGTTTATTGCCAGGCAATGGCCAGCCTCAGGAAACGAGTCCTTATAGACTGACCTCTAGTTAAGACAGTTTCTCCTTTTTATACCTTACTCATAGGCTACAGGGTAGCTTAAGTTGCAGTTATACAGAATGTAGCAAGGATGTAGTAAAGCAGCATTAGGCAATTTTCCATGGTTTCAAGGTTGGGGGCTTACATAAACAAATTTCAAAACTGGTCTCTAATCTTTCCAGGAACAGGCTGCCCCACGAGAGGGGGAAGGCCCATCCAGAGTTTCCAAACAGGGACAAGTTGACACAGGGGTGGCCCACACAAAGTACATAAACAGTGCATTATTGCTACATTAAACTGATACAGAGTTCATGAAAAAATATTTTACAGTAATTATCCATTCCAAGTTATGTTTGGCAGCTCTTTCTACCTCAACACCATTTTGGGCTTTACTTCTAAGTCTTCTTGCTGGCTTCTGTCTCTCCTCTTCCAGAGCTCTGAAAGTAAGACTCCTCCAAGACCCAGACTTTGGTACTGCTCTTTTCTTTATCTATATTCTGATCCTACTTAATCTAACCTTGTCCTTTTTGCTTCAGATGACATCTATATATTGTTGAATAGTCAAATTTTTATTTCCAAACATCTCTTCCTTGGGCTTTTCAACTCAGATACAGAAGTGATTATTGGGCATTAGTACAAGGATATCTAATAGGCATCTTAGATGTGATGTGCTCAAAATAGAAATATGAAGCTCCCCTCCCCCAATTATCCTTCCCCTAAGGTAAATGGCCCCATCACCTATAGTAGCCTCAAGTTTAAGAGACATTCTGGATTGCTTTATGTTCATAAAGTTCACATCATCTTCTGCTTTACAGTCCCGACTCTCCTTTTGTATTCCTGTTAATCTTCCTGAGCATCCTTTTGAAGCATTAATCAGATCATTCCACCCTTGCTTAAAATACTCTAAAATTTCCATTATATACTGAATAAAAGGTAATCTCAGCCTAGTGCAGAAGGCCTCATATCATCTTGTTCTCTCCTAGCTCTGGGGCACCATCTTTTCCTGCTTTGTTTCTTGGTCTTTCATACAACCATATTGGATTTCTTTGATCTTGAACATGCCAGATCCACTCCAGAATCAGTGCTCTACACTATGTTTCCTTCTGTAGGAATGGATTTTTTTAAACACGTGTAGGGAACAGGAGAATGAGACGATACCAGAATCTCTGCAGTAAGTCCTAGTCTCCTGCGAGCCATGGCAGCACGCGACGAATTACAGGAAAGGTAGAAAAATGAGATTGAGAAGAAGCTGAGCTTTGGGTCTGATCAGTGCTGCTCTGGGCAGCAAAGACAAAGACCCCCTTAGCTTGTAGCACCTTTTATTCAGTACATGGGGAAACAAATGTAACAAGTGAAATGCAGAGTTCAGTACTTTACATTGGGATAAACAAAGTGTAACAAAAGACTGGGGGGCAGTGGAAATCTAAGAATAATGAGGAACTATGCAGATGAAGATTTGGTTCCTCCCTGGCATCTCCTGCAGGTGTAGTCTTGTCCTGGAGCATTACAGCATCTCGGGATCACTGAGGTCTCAGTTGTGACCTGAGGCCAAGATGCAATTATGTCTGGAATGTCATAGCTGGCCTGTAGGCAGGAGAGCTAGGCCTACTCAAATGATTTTTCCCTAGAATTATATAGCATTGCTCCCAACAAACATGGATGTTATCTATTTGTCATACAAATATCAAGTGAAATATAGCATTTGATATCAACAGAATTAGTAATTGTTTATAATTTATGAGCCTATATTTGTTTAGAAGTATTATTTAAAAATTTAACTTATATTAATGTGTATTTTTATAACATGAAATATAAGTCTAAATTAATTTAACCCCTAAATTTAGCTATTTGTTCCAATTCTGTTTATTAATAGGTGATTCTTTTCTCCATTGATTTGAAATGGTAATAGCTGGCATCTAGGCTGTTTGTACTAGTATTTTTTGTGGAAGAATTGGTGACTGCACTTAAAAATTGAGATCTGAATTTTATAAGGTTGCCAGTAATTCTATACAGTGTGGTCTGTGTTTATATTTGATTGAAAATTACTCTGCCTCCAAGAATGTTTTAAATCTTTCACTGATATATACAGTTCAGTGAAATGTGGTAATAAACAACTATGACTGTCCTATAGCCACTACTTCTATAAGGAATGTCCAGGTTAAATCTCCATGAGTTTGAAGTTGCTACCCAACTGAAATTCCCTTAATTTCAATTTTGAGCCTCCTCATTGGTAAAATTACTTTTCTAGCCCCTTCAAGCTATAAATCTAGTAGTTTTGGGATTTTAAGAGGGTTTCCCCTTACACTTCTGAATGAACTTTATTCATGTACATTGATATACAAAATAGTCTGTAGTTTCCATATTATCTTTTTGGGTTTAGAAATTATAGAAATTCAGGCCACATTGCTGAGGAGCAGAACTGCCAAAAGTAGCAAGGAGGTGAATCTTCCAGGCCAACATACCCCTGCCCAAAGTGCCTCCGAGGAGGTGAGCCACATTGGTTCCAGTAGCACACATGCTTCCCACACTGCCACTGTTGAAATGAGAAGACATGTAAACAAGTCTCAAAACCAGACTTCCAGATCACCTAAAGCAACCACAAAGGGAAATGACATGAAACAATCTGATACTCTACCACCTGGACTCCCTGAACTGGCAACAAAAGAAGATCTGGAAAAAAATGAAATCAGAAATAATTTCTCAGATAACAGCAGAGATTGTGCACATAGTGCAAGACATGATTAATAAAGCTAGAGAGGACACAGATAAAAACAATAGAGTAGTTGAGGAACATGATGGAATCCCATCGTAGGAAACAAATGGAATCCATAAAACAGATGGAAACAGATTTCCAGGAGATTAAAAACTCCATTGAAAGTTTACACGGCAGTATGAGCCAAAGTGAGGACAGAATTTCAGATATAGAAGATAAGATTGCGATTAGTGACCAGGAAGAGAAAAATTTCTTTAAAATAGTAAGGGACCATGAGAAATCAATCCGGCAGCTGCTAGACGATGCAAAGAAGAATAACATAAGACTGA
>NW_004624733.1:8402628-8425300 GCF_000247695.1 Heterocephalus glaber | reverse complement strand
AGCTAAAACTTGGAAGCAGCCCAAATGCCCATCAACTGGAGACTGGATAAAGAAAATGTGGTTTTTTAATAAAATTGAGTACTACTCAGCCATAAAAAGTGAGAAATTAGAGACATTCATAGCTAAAGGGATGCACATTGATTTGATACTCTTAAGTGAAATAAACAGGATACACATTTGTAAATACTGAATAGTTTCTCTAGTGTGAGAAACTGAAAGTGTAAACAAGGACTAAAAGGTATGATAGATAATGTGAAATAGGAAGAAAAGATGCGAAAAGGAAGAGGAAGTGGGAGGGCTAGGGGAACGGAAAGAAGGGAATGGAATTAATATGAGAAAATGCAAAAATAGAAACAAAGTCTTTGTAAATAGGGAGGGAAGGAGGGATTGAAGGGAGGGCAGGGGAAGGGGGAAAATAAGATCGAAGAGAGATTATGTAAAGGTGCAAATTTCCAATCATGAATGTCATTATATTGTATAATTAAAATGTACCAATAAAAAAAATAAAAGCCAGGAGAGTTTGTCTCTTGAGGATGCCGGATTAAGGGGGATGTATTTAAAGCTGCATAAGGGATGTTTTAAAAAATGAGGTACTTTCCTTTCACATAGGATTTGATGCCCTGGAAAGGACCTGGAGAATTAGTGCTAATGAGTCATAGAAGCTTGCAAAAATAATGGCCCCTGTTAAACTGAGTAGAACTGCCAGACATACTATGGCCAATTCTGGGGAAGTTAAAGTGAAGTTCTATTATCAACTCACACCTGTGACTTCATAGGACCTTCCCTACAATCAGCTAATGAATATGGGAAGGAGAATCTGGAAAATTGGTGCAAATGAAAACTAACTGCTACTGTATATCATTGTCATTCATAGGGAATTTTAAAAGAAAATGGTGAGAAGAAATACTACCCTTGGGGAGAGCTTTGAGTAATTCACATAGTACACATAGTCACCCACTTTACAGAAGTGGCCTAAGATCAGGGAATATGTGATTCATGAGCAGTGGCAAATGGCTTAGCTGGCGTATGGGTCAGTTGGTTGATTGGAGCTGGACTATGCAAGATTGAAAGGCAAATGATGAGAAGTGTTTTGTAGAGTCAAGTGGATTGACTAGGGGAGTAGGCATGAAGTGTGAATAGCTTTGTATCACTGGCTGGTATATAAGATAAACTATCTGCTGAAGAATAGTTAATAACCATGAGCCAACATGAGCCAACATCTGTCCTTGGTCATCACAGTGCTTGTGAAATGAACTAATGAATGATTAACTATTGGGGGAGATGCTGGGGCTATTATGGACCCATTAGTATAGGGCCTCTCCTATTAAGGCTGACCCTGTTGCTGCTGAATGATTGACTTATCAACAAGAATATGATGCTGAGTCATTGAGATATCAATATTCTTTAACAAGGCAATGAGGCACTTGGCAACAAATCGACTACATTGTACCCGTGTAATGTGGAACTCCTACAATTCACCTTGAATGGACTTGATACATGGTCTGGTTATGGGTTTCTTTCCATCTGCAGAGCCTTTGTTAGAACACCATCTAAGGGCTTTTCAAATTATTTATTCACCAACATGGGATCCTGTAAAATATCATATGAGACCATGGGACATATTTCATAGGAAGTGTGTCAGATGATATATGACTATGGGATGCATCAATCATACTTCACCTCATGTCATCCAGAAGCTGCTGGACTGAAGTTGAGTTCCACAGGAGATGGGTATTGAGGTGCAGCAGCAGTGCAAGAGGACACTGGAAGAGGCTAATACCTTTGAAAGATCAAAGGGGAAGGACAGAATTGGGTAGGAAAAGTTTACAGACTATATTGCAATCTGACACCTATGAAAATGAGGGGAGGAAGCAGGGGATTCAGATCATAAGGAGAACTGACAAAATCTATAGGGTACTTCTAGGCAGTGATTTCCGTTTAGAGTCCAAAATTGGGCAGAAATGGCTTGTCATTAGTTGAGGACTTCCTTGGAAAAGTATGGTCTTAAAAAAAAAAAAACAACTGAGGTAGACCTTGAAGGCACTAACAGGTGGAGGCTGTCATCTAAATGCAATCCTTGCAGTTGAACAGCAAGTTATTTTTAAAAGAGAGATTGGAGCTGCATACTCCCATGGCTGTCATGGCCTTGTTCTGTGTGGATCCTTCAGGGTTCCAGCGGCCTTTCTTCATGAGGAGAAATTTAGAAGTTAGTGAGATGAACTATCCCCTTCATTCCTACAGTGGTCTTGGGGCTCCATTTGGCACCTTTATTTTTCTCCCACCCCATCCATTCTAAGTTCCCATGTTTTCTGCTGTCAATTCTGCTGTCCTTGGTGGGTTATCTGGTGGTATGGCCCAAGCTGTCATTCTTGAAGGGTCTAGGCCTCTAGTAATTAGCACTTCTCAGGTTGAGGCTATTGCATTTATCTACTTACAGTCAAAATTTGCAAGGGAGTACTAAGAGATGTGCAAGTGGGTCACACAGAATTCCACACATATTCCTTTTTGTTTCCACTTTCACATGATAGGGTAGCTTTCCCCTGCCATCATGGCAACCATTCTTGTCTGAACACAGGAATTCCAAGAGCCTAGACTGTAGTTGTAGCTTGTCATTAAATGAGACCTTCACCATATTCCCTGACAAGACTGTACCTCCCATTTGTAGAACAGAACTTTTTAACCCACAAAGCCCAGATCTGTGGGAACAGGAAGCACAAAATGTTCCAGTTGGGATTGGAATGATGCTAAGGGGACCCATGTCTATTCCTATACCTTCTTACCTGGATTTGTGTATTTTCTTACTGGGAAATAGAGGTCTCTTATTCCATGTGTGTACCACATCCTAAAGGATGACACCCATCCTCACCAAGGATTGCCTCTGGGCTGGTACTGATGCTTAAGTGTTACTTGCACAGTGGAGTTTATGCTTAAATAAAACAGGTCTTAGGAAAAAAATGCACATTGAGAATGGAGATCCAAATTTTCCGGGATAGAACGATTCTCAGGATATCTATATCTAGGGAGAAGAAGGGAAGTTTATTGTTGGGTCAAAAGGTCCATATATTGACATTTAGGAATATGTCAATGAATGCACAGCTCTCTGAAGGTGAGAGAGATCTCTTTAAAACTGAATTAGCTGATGTAATACAGAGAAAATTAAACACAATATATAGAAAACTAATGATACCGCCTATCACTTCTTTTTTGTTTTTAGTTTGTGTGTGTGAGTGTGTGTGTGTGTTTTGAGACAAGGTTTTGCTGTGTAGCCCAGACTGACCTCAAACTCACAGCAATCCTCCTGAGTTCTGGGATTACAGGTCGCCACCACTCCTAGTGAACCTATCACCTTCTAAACTTAATTATTTATGGTGTTTATTGTCTCCTACTGGAGTGTCAGAGCTAAGGGGATCAGATCTCTCAGTAAATGTCATATCTTAACCTGTTCACAACTGTATCCTAAATGCTTAGAGATTGGTACATAGAGTGTTTAAGAAATATTGATTTAAAAAATGATAACAGTGAGAGGGAGAGAGGAAAATTAAAGCCTCATAAAACAAGTATAAAAATATTCTTAGCTCAGAGAAAATTTATATCATAAAGGAAATCAAACCATATCATATAATTTAAGTGGTCATATAATATATAAATCACAAATATTTAATTATGTTATGAAATAGAAACATGATAGTAACCAAGATTAAGTAATAATATAATTTAACCCTTATATTACTGTCATTTAATTTTATTATGGTTATATAACTAGTATATTTTATATCTTTTGATATCATATGTTATAATTATTTATAAAGAATACAGTTGTCAAAAAAACCAGGCTCTTTGTTGTGAGAAAAGGGACAGTTTATTCCAGTGAACAGTGACTAAAATCAGGAGATTCTAGTAGCTAGCTGGAAGAGATTTTATCCATGAGTGGATGGACTAACTCCAGGGGAGAGAGATATTAGCAATTAACTGGTGGAGGAATTAGGCTTATATAGGTATTGAAAGGGCTAAGGAATCTGGGGTGATATATTTATGACTTAGATGCCCAAGCATGGTCTGTTCAGGTATGCATACAATTACTGGACTTCTCAGCACCAGAGGGTTGTAAACCACATTTTTGACTCATGCAAACCACAGGTATGTATGAGTCCATTTGCCCTACTTAATGGGAAGCTGCTGATATTTGCTAAAAGCAGGCTGTTTATTTTTTTCCTGTTGATTTAGGGCAGGCCTGACAATTATGACAATACAATTGCAATTGTAAAACAATTATACAAAATTATCTAACAAAGGAAATAAAACAATAATATACTTAGCTCTGTAGTTATACGTCTCTGTATTTAGTAGTGTCTGTTAATATTACATAATGGTGGGTTTCGTTTTGGGAAGCTAGTACAAACATCTAAAGGATCTTAATCTTTTTCAATCCCATTCCCCTCCTCTCTCTTTCCTCCCCTTTCCTGCTGATTCTCTTCCCCATCTCCAAAAATCTATCTCCTGGTTTTTCTCATCTCGCCTTTATTTTATGTCTGTCTGTCTGTGTATGCATGCTTTAGGTTTCTCATGTAAGAGAAAACATGCAATATTTATCTTTCTGAGTCTTGCTAATTTCACTTACCATAATGTTTTCAACTTGCATTTATTTTCCTGCAAGTGAAATAATTCCATTCTTCTTCATAGTTACATAGTAGCCTCTCGTGTATTTTCTTTATCCATTCATCTGTTGACAGGCATCTATTCTGAATCTACTGAATTATCCATATAAACATGGAAATGTGTTGGAGACTAGAAAAGAATCGAGGCCTAAGTGGCCTCCTCTGTGAGCACAAAGGAGAAAGGCTGCACTCAGGGGTGATTGCATATTGCAGGGAAGACTTAAGATAGCTGAGGTTAAGTTGTTTACCAGAGAATGTGCTGGTGGATCCTGGAAAACAGATGAATCTTGTTTTACTTTGATTGCTTGTGCCCATATTTGGGTGAATACAAGTGAGGTGAGGCAGAGGCTCAGGGTTCTTCTGCCTACTAGAGGCAAGAGCCTTCTGGCTTCCTGCATGTTAAGGTGACTCAATGTGTCTGTCATTCATCAACAACCCCTCCCCAGAGAGAACAAAGTAGCATGCCTATGTCCTGGAACAAGGCCAGCCGGCCAGGTGGGGGTTGATTACAGGTATGTATGTATAACTTTAGTATGCATCTTTAATTTTTTAGAGAATATGCCCAAGAGTAGTATAGCAGGATCAAATGGTATTCTATATTTATTTCTTGAGGAATCGTCATACTAAGTTCTATAGTAGTTGTACTAGTTCCACGAACAATATAAGAGGCCCCCTGCTCCTTCCTCTCCAGTGTTCATTGTTTTTTGTGTTCTTGCTGATAGCCATTTTTTGAATGGGGTTGAGATGGAATCGCAAAGCAGTTTTGATTTTCATTTCTCTGATGTCTAGAGATGTTGAACATTTTTCATATACTTTTTGGGCATTTTTACTTATCCTTTGGAGAAGTGTCTATTCAGTTCATTTGTCTTCTTTTTACTGGGTTCTCTGCTTTTTGGGGGGTTAATTTTTAAATTCGTTATTCTGGATATTACTTTTCTATCAGAAGTGTAACTAGCAAAGATTTTCTTCTACTTGGTGGATTCTCTTCACTCTTAATGGTTTCCTTTGCCATGCAAAAGCTTTTTTTATTTGATATAGTTCCATTTGTTAATTCTTTATTATTTCCTGCTTTTTTTTTGAGTCTTATGCAAAATGTCATTGTCTGGGCTTGTGGCTTCAAGGGTTTCACCTATGTTGTCTTCCAGCAGTTTCAATATTTATCTAAGTTTCAATGTTATATATAAGTCTTTGATCCATTTTGAGTTCATTGTAATGCAGGTTGAGAGATAGGGCTCCAGTTTCAATCTTCTGCATGTGGATTTCCAGTTTTCCCAGTACCATTATAAAGAGCCTGTCCTCTTCTCCAGCATATGTTTTTGGCCTCTTGGTAAAAAATCAGAGGGTTGTATGTACATGAGTTTGTTTCTGTGCCTTTCTATCCTATTCCACCGGTCTACATTTCTGTTTCTGTGCCAGTACCATATTACTTCTGTTACTCTGATTTTGTAGCAAAACTTGAAGTTTGTTTTTGGGATATCTTCAGCATTGCTTTTTTTTGCTCAGGGTTCCTTTGGCTATTTGGGTCTTCTCTGATTCTTTATAAAATTCAGGATTGTTTTTTCTAGTCCTGTGAACAATGTTATTACATTGAATCTGTAGATCACTTTTGGTAATATAACCATTTTCATAATATTAGCTCTTTCAAAATATGAACAACAATGCCTCTCTATTTTCTGATGTTTTCTACAATTTTTTTCTTCAGTGTTATGTAATTTTCATTGTACAGGTCTTTGACCTTGTTGGTTGGGTTAATTCTAGGTGTTTAATTTGTTTTAGAAGTTATTATGAATGGAATTGACTTCCTGATTTCCTTCTTAATGCATTCATTTTTAGTGTATAAGAGCATTATTGATTTTTGTGTTTATTTTATATCCCACCACTTTGCTGAATTTATCAGTTTTATTTTTATTTATTTATTTATTTATTTGGTACCGGGGATCAAACTTGGGACCTTGAGCTTGCAAGGCAGGTGCCAGAACCACTGAGCTAAATCCCCAGCCCAGAATTTATCAGTTTTAAAAGTCTTCTGGTAGAATTTTTGGATCTTCAATGGAAAGTATATCATTTGCAAGGGCGGATAATTTGACTTTTTCCTTTCCTATTCATATTTCTTTCATTTCTTTCTCTTTCCTGATTGCTCTGGTTAAAATTTCAGGTACTATATTAAGCAGGAATTCGGAGGGTACTCTTGTCTTGTTCCTGAATTTAAAGGGAATCGTTTCACTTCTCCATTCGGTATGATATTGCCTGTGAGTTTGTTACATATAGCTTTTATCATTTTGAGTCAGATCATTCCATGCCTATTTTTGTCAGGATTTTTTAATCATGAAAAGATACTGAATTTTGTTGAAAGTTTTTTCTGTACCTATTGAGACGATCATATGATTTTTATCTTTTATTCTGTTTTGTTGTTTTACATTTATTGATTTACATATGTTGAACCATCCTTCCATCCCTAGGGTAAACCGATTTGATCATGGTATATGATCTTTTTAATGAGTTGTTGAATTCTGTTTTTAAAAACAATTTTTATTACTACATATTTGCCATACATAGTCATCACATTCATCATAGGGCATTTGTACCTGTGCCTAATATGTCTTAATTCTTTTTTTCCTCCATTTCTCTCCCTTTCCTTTAAACTTTCTTCTCCTCATTTACAAAAGTGTTGTTTTCATTTTTCCCTTCTATTCTCCTTTTTAAATCCCTTGTCCCTCCCCACCTCCTTCTTCCTCTTCTCATTTGAACAAGTTCTTCCTACTTCCTAATATCTATCCTCTTTATTTACCCTTTGGGTTTCTCATACAAGAGGAAAAAATGTTCAGATAGGTTGTTTTTTTTTGTACCTGGGATTGAACTTGGGACCTTGCACTTGTGAGGCAGGTGGCAGAACCACTGAGCTAAACCCCTGGCCCTCTACAAGAGGAAAAATGTGATATTTAAACTTGTCTGTCTGATTTATTTTGCTTAACATTATAGTCTGAAGGTACATCTATTTACCTAAAAACAACTCAAGTTTTTGATAGCAGAGTAGTATTCAATTGTGTATAAATACCACATTTTCTTTACCCATTCATTTGTTCATGGTCATTTTGGCTGTTTCCAAGATTTGGCTATTATAAATTCTGCTACTGTAAACATGGATATCATAATGGCATGATGCTTTTAACTATTTTGGGAAGATACTTAGAAGGGGAACAGCTGAATCAAATGGAGCATTTAGTTTTAGTTTTTTTGAGGAATCTCCATACTGGTTTCCATATTGGTTGTACCAATCTACACTCCCACCAACAATGGAGTAGGGTTTCTTTTCGCCCAAAGCCTCACCAGCATTTGTTATTGGTAGATTTCTTGATGATAGCCATTCTTTATGGAGTGAGATGGAATTTTTTTGTTTTAATTTGCATTCTTCAAGTGACTAATGATGTTGAACCTTTTTTCATATGTTTATTTGCTGTTTGTACTTCTTCATCAGAGAAATGTCTATTCATTTCAGATGCCCATTTTTAGATTGGGTCTTTAAATTTGGGAGGTCTGTTTTTTTGAGTTGTTTATATATTCTTGATATTAGTTCTTTGTCTGAGGTGTAGCTGGTAAAATTTTTTTCCCATTCTGTGGGTTTTCTTTTCACTCTGTTGATGGTTTCTTTTGCTGTGCAAAACATTTTTGATTTAATGAGATCCTAGTTGTTGATTCTTTGCAGTATTTCCTGTGCTATCAGAGTTTTGTTCATACAGTCCTTGACCATACCTATGCCTTCAGGAGTTTTATTTATTTTATCCTTCAGCAGATTAAATGTTACTGTTTTTATATTTAGAGCCTTGATCCATTTTGATTTAGTTTAGAACAAGGTGACAATTATAGGTCTCAGTTTAATCTTTGGTATGTAGAAGATCAGTTTTCTCAGTACCATTTATTAAAGAGGGTATCTTTCTTCCAGTGAAGGTGTTTGGGCCCTTTGTCAAAATGAGTTAACTGAGTGTGCTTAGACTTATTTCTGCATCGTCTATTCCATTATATTGACCCTCAAGTCTGTTTCTTTGCCAATACCATGCTGTTTTTAGCATGGTACCTTTGTAGTATAACTTCAGATTGGGGTTTGTGTGTTTCCTGCCTTGCTCTTGCTGCCCAGAATTGCTTTTGGTATTCTAGATCTCTTCTGGTTGCATATGAATTTTGGGTTTGTCTTCTCTAGTTTTGTGAGGTATGCTATTGGTATTTTGGTTGAAATTGCGTTAAATATAACAGTTTTGATGTATGACCATTTTCACTATATTCTGCCAATCCAAGAACAGGAGATATCTTTCCATTTTCTGATATTCTCTTCAATTTCCTTTTTCAGAGTACTGTAGTTTTCAATGTAAAGGCCTTTAATTTCTTTCATTAGATCGATTCATAAGTATTTCATTTTTCTTGATGCTATTGTGACAGGTGTTTCCCCCCTGATTTCTTTCTCAGTGAGTATGTTATTCTTGTACAGGGATGCTACTGATTTTTGAGTGTTGACTTGGTATTCTGCTATGCTGCTGAATTTGGTTATTAATTCTAAGAGACTCTTAGTGGAGTTTTTGGGGTCTTCTATGTAGAGTATCATGTCATCTGCAAATAATGATAATTTAAATTCTTCCTTTACTATGCATATTCCTTTTATTTCTTTCTCTTGTCTAATTGCTTTAGGTAATGTTTTTAGAACCATATTAAATAGATGTGGTGATAGTGGACATCCTTGTTTTGTCCCTGATTTTAAAGTGAAAGCTTTCAGGTTTTGACCATTGAGTATGATGTTGGCTGTTGGTTTGTCATTGGTTTATTCCAATTTTCTGTAGAATCTTTTTTTAAAATCATGAATGGATGTTGGACTGTCAAATGCCTTTTCTTCGTCTGTTGAGATGATTATGTGGTTTTGACCTTGGTTCTGTTAATGTGGTGTATTACATTTATTGATTTGTGTATGTTGAACCATCCCTGCATCCCTGGGATGATACCTACTTTGTCATGGTGTATAATCTTCTTGATGATTTTCTGCATTCTGTTTGTTAGCATCGTATTGAGGATTTTTGCACCTGTGTTCATTAAAGAGATTGGCCTGTAGTTGGTTGGCACTTTCTCTGGTTTTGATATCAGGATAATGCTTGCTTCTAGAAATGAGTTTGGGAATATTGCTTCCCTTGCAATTTTGTTAAAGAGTTTGAGGAGTAGTGGCATTAGATCTTCTCTAAATTTCTTGTAGAATTCAGCAGTGGATCCATTAGGACTTGAATTTTTCTTTGTTGGTAGTTTTAAAATTACTTCTTTAATTTCATTGACTAATATTGGGTTATTTAGAATTTTTATCTTCTTTGTTTACCTTTGGTAACTCATATGTCTAGGAAGCTGACCATGTCTTCTGCATTTTTCATCTTATTAGAGTACAGATTCTTGAAGTAGGTATTGATGATCTTCTGGATTTTTGCAGGATCTATTGTGATTTTACCCTTTTCATTCCTAAATGCATGGATTTGAATCTTTTCTTTCCGTTTTGGATAAGTTTGGCTAACAGTTTGTCTATTTTATTTAATCTTTCAAAGAGCCAAGTCTTTATTGAGTCTTTATTTTATTTAGTCTAAATTACAGTATGTTCTGCTCTCATCTTTTTTAAAAAATATAAACAGTTTACTCCAAACAGCAACAGAGAAAACACCTAAACACAAAGGAAGTGATGCAGTTTTGAGACACTAGCTGATTTTGGATCTGAGTCTCACAAGCAACACAGCCCAGGTTCTGTGGAGACTGGATGATGAGTGGGAGGAGCAAGTGATTTTTTTCTCATACAGCCAGCTAGATGCTCTGGGCAGCTCTGGGCAGTGGGAATCATGACTGCCTCTGAGAGCAGAGGAGTAGCTCCTGGGGACTTACCCAAATATAAAAGTTTATAATTTTACAGCAGTTGAAATACTGACATCAATATTAAAATAAAAGCAAGTTTTACATAACAATAAATAATACAAAAGACTGAAGGAAGAGACCCTTTTTGAAAACCCGGTGATTCAGCAGATGAAAAGAATGCCAGTGGCAGGCGACTAGTGACCATAACAGCGACTAGATTTGCAAAAGGTATAAATGAATTCTTGCCAAACCAATCCTTTCCTTTCTGCAAGGCCTCAAGGCTGCTGCTTAGGAGGACACATACTTGGCTTGTGCTCAAACCCTTTTTTCAGATTCTACTCTGTTTTGGCAGTAGATCGCGTAGGCCTCTGCTTGTGCTGGGTCTTGGATATTTGGTTCATTTAGAAGTTCCTGTATTCCTAATAAGATATGTTCGATCATGATGGTTGTCCTCCAGTCTTTGTCCTCCTCCAGGACGGCCAGGCACACTGTGCCTGAGTGGTACACATTCGGAAGAGTGGCGCCTCAAATTTATATTTGGGTCGTGAGGATAGATAATCATCTTTGAAAAGCATCCGCAGCTTGAACAGGTCTCCTTCCCACGGAGTCCCCTTCTTCCCTGGGATGGCGCACTCCCAGTTCACAAGGTTCATTGTACCATAGGGGTTCTTGGTAGGGACGGACACAAAGCCAATTGGATGGTCTTTCCTCCAAGCTTTTCTTTCCTGGGCGAGTCTGCTGAGAGTGATCCTCAGACTTATTCGAAGTCCCTGACAGCTGTGGCCCAACCTATCTCTGGGGCAGAGGCAGCCGTGCTGTGCTCTGATCTTTATAATTTCCTTTTTCATACATCTTTAACTTGCACTTCCTTTTCTAGAAGGGTGAGGTTCAACGTTAGTTTATTTGTTTGAGCTCACTCGGTTTTTCTGATGTGGGAATTCACCACTGTAAATTTCCCTCCTAGGACTGCTTTCCTTGCATCCCCTAAGTTCCATTATGTTGTATTGGCATTATTGTTTGATTGTAGAAACTGTCTAAATTCTTCTGTAATTTCATCTGTGACCCATTGCTGTTCAAGAGGTTGTTATTTAATCTCCATGTATTTATGCAGTTTTGGTGGTTTCTTTTGCCATTGATTTCCAATTCTATTGTACTATGATCTGATAATATGCACACTTAAGCATGTTCTATTAGCATGTTCTATTTTGGAGAAAGTTCCATGTGCAGCTGAAAAGAATATGTATTCTATTATTGTGGGGTGGAATACTCCATACATATTTACTAAATCCATTTGTTCAGAGGTTTGATCCAGCTGTGATACTTCTTTGTTATTTTTTTGTCGAGTTGATCTATTTGTGACAGTGAGGTATTGAGATTCCCCAGTAAAATTGTTAGTGCTTATTTGATTTTTCATGTCCATTAATGTTTGTTTTATATAGTTAGGTAAGCCAGTATTTGGTGCATATATATTTATTTTTTATGATGGTTATCTCTTCCCCTTGGATTGTTTCTTTAACAAGCATGTAATGACATTGTTTGTCTCTTCCAATCAGTCTTGGCTTGAAATCCAATTTGTCTGAAAATAGAATAGCTCCCCTGCTTTTTTTCAGGTTCCGGTTGCAGTGAGTATTGTTTTCCATCCTTTGACTTTCAGTCTGTAGATTTCTTTTTGAGTTAAATATATTTCTTTTTTGTTTTGTTTTGTTTTGGTACCAGGGATCAAACTTGGGATCTTGTGCTTGCAAGGCAGGCGCCAGAACCACTGAGCTAAACCCCCAGCCCTAAATGTATTTCTTATATGTAGCATATTGTTGGATCTTGTTTTTTGATCCATTCTTTCAGTCTGTTTCTTTTTATTGGTGAATTGAGACCATTAAAATTGATGGTTATAACTGATAAGTATTGACTTATCCTTGATATTATATTATTTTGCTGTTGTTAGTTCTTTCTTTTCATTCTATTTAATTGTCTGCCTTGCCCGGTGGATTCAGTCTATTAGGATTCTTGGAATTGTTGTCTTCATTATCTTGTTCTAGAATAGCCTTCAGAACTTGATTTTTTTTTTTTTTTTTTGTTCTGGGGATTGAACTCAGGACCTTGCACTTGTGAGGCAGGTGGAGGCACCTCTGAGCTAAATCCTGGGACCCCCTTCAGAACTTTTTGAAGTGCTTGTTTTGTGGTCATGAATTTCTTCAAGTGTTCTTTACCATGGAAGTACCTTATTTCTCCATCAATTTAGAAAGATAACTTTGTGGGGTAAGTCAATCTGGTTGGAGGTTTTTTTTTTTTTTTTTTTTTGCCTTGAAATTCTTTACTCCCAGCTCTCCTTGACATTCTTGTGTTCATTGTGTTCAGAAGTCTTTTGTGATTCTGATGGATTTTCCTTTATAGGTGATTTGTTTCTTTAACAGGTTTAAATACTGTTATTGTGTCTAATATATGGAATTTTGACTGTAACATGCCTTGTGTGGTTTTTTTCTGCTCATAGCTATTTGAGGTTGTATATGCATCACTTATCTGTATGTTAAACTTCTTTTACATGCTTGGAAGGTTTTCTGCTATTCTGTGAACAAATTTTTTTGTGCTTTGTGCTGTCTTCTAATTTTTCATTGATTCTAATAATCTTATATATATTTTTTGTATCATCTAGCAGCTGTTGGATTAATTTTTTTAATGATCCTTTGCTGTTTTTAAGAAGTCCTTCATTTGATGATTGCCATCCTCAACTCTGTCTTCTAGATCAGATATTCTCTCTTCAGATTGGTTGGTTCTACTATGTGTACTTTCAATAGCATTTTTAATCTCCTGGATATCTGTTTGAATCTGGTTGATGGCATCCATTTGTTTCCAATATCAGCCATTCATGGTTTCCCTGTGTTTACTAAGTTCCTCTGTTTTTCTTTTTTCTGTGTTTACTCTAGTTTCACTAACCATTTCTTTCATTATGGTCATCATCTCTTTAATTTTCTGTGTAAATATTTTTGTTTTGGTTTTGTCAAGAGAGTTATGCATCTATTGTGTTACTTCCACTACTACTATTTTAGAAAATTCAGCTAGGTGGCTTTTAGTTTCTTTCACTTCAATGCCCCCTGCATTTGCCTTGGGCAAGTTTGAGATATTGGGTTGCATTTTGCTTTTGTTTTTTCTCATTTTCTATTTTTAAAATTTGTTTTCTTCATTGAGGCTTGTGAATTGCTTATGGTGGGTAGATTCTTCACTAGTTTCAAGACCTCTTAAGGAAATGACTGCTTTTCAGAGATGACTTATAGGTGTAGCTGGTTTTTGGCCTTTCAGTCTGTCCCAGGATTCTGCTTCTTCTGTTTGTTAGGGGTGAAATGTTGCAGCCTGTTTGGAATAGCATCCAGTTCTTTGGTACTGGACTGTATTATTGTTTTTGCCCAGAGACAATCTAGGTATTGGCATATAAGGAGGATCAATTGATCACAGGAATTATCTCTGGCTAAAGTAATATGATCAATAATAACAATAGCATCAAATGCAGACTGTAATGTGACAAACTGTGATGACTAATAATTTACCACCTTAAACCCAATATATAAGATTTATAGTTATATAACAAATCTAAGACAAACCAGAATGTTATGTATAGTAAATATTCACTCAGTAGAGCAGTTTTACCTCAAGGAAAATAATATTTAAAAGGTAGAAGAAGAAAAAAATAGAGAAACGAAGAAAGTAAAAAGCATTAGAAGCAAAGCTAAAGGACTAAGGAAAATTACCTAAGTCTCAGGAAACTGCTGAAGAAGACAAGATGAAAGGAAAGGAGGAGAAAACAAAAACAAGAATAAAAGAAAACAAAAAAACTAAAGACAATGTTCACACTCACACACACAAACAAAAACAAGCAAACAAATAAACAAAATCTCTCCCCCAAAACAAAAATTTAGAAAGGACAAATAGCAAAGAAAAAAGAGAAATTTCTCTGTGATTTCAAGCCTGTGGTCTCCTGAGTTACACAGCTTTTTGGCAGTGTGGTCCAATTCAAAGTGTGACTCTGCTCTTGATGGTAGATGAGGGCGGCAATCAAATCCCAGATCTGTACTGAATAATCCCAGCAAACTGGCAGTAGGATTAGGGCAGTGTGCCAGGTTGAGATCTTTAAATTACAGAAATTTAGGGTGAAATTGGCCTCTGGTTGTGAGGTTGGGGCCTGAGTCATTTAGCCTATAACACTCTTGGTGTCTCTTGCCATCTTGACAGTAGCTTCCTGACTATGGATATCTCCCATGGATGTCCCTCACCTAGTCACTGTGGGAATTTAACACTAGATGCCCCAAGATGAAGCCAACCTCTGGCTGTTCTGAGTCCTAGGTTCAGTTGGCCCCTCCCTAAAATGGCATCCAACCAGGCATGCTCTCCAGGGGTTATGGTAAATGCTTGGACTTAAGTCACCCACCGGCTGTTGTAGTGCACAGCATCCACTGTTCTGTCCCTCTTGTATGTTTCACCCTGAAGTCCTCTGGAGTCACCTGCCTTCACTGTGTCTCTGTAGATTTGATCTTCCTTTCTCTGGAGACAGGGAGAAAGAGCAGATTGCCCCTTCCTTTTGCTTCATTGTGGTCTGACTCTTCAATTTCTCTTTAGGCTCCAATATTCCCTTCAGATCCTTTCTGAGTCTCAGGGATCTACTTTCCTCCTTTTCTTCCCCAAGTTATTTTCCAGTGTCTGGATTTTGAATCTTGGAGAGGCTGATTTATTGCTGCTTACCCCTCTGCCATGTTCCCAGAAGTCTTTGTGTGGATCTTGTTGAGGATTTTTGCATCTGTGTTCATCACGGATATTGGTGTGTAGTTTTCTTCTTATGTTGAGTCTCCATTTGGTTCCTATATCAGGGAAATTCTGGCTTCATGGAATGAGTTTGGGAGCATTCCTTCCCTTTCTATTACATGGGAAACTTTGAGGAGCATTGGAGGTTAGTTCTCTAAAGGTCTGGTAAAATTCAGCCCTAAATCTATCTGGTCCTTGGCTTTTCTAAATTGGTAAGAGTTTTAATCCCTGCATTGATCTCATTGCTTGATATTGATGTGTTTAGATTTTGTATATCTTCTGGCTTAATTTAGGTGAGTCATGTGGGTCTAGGAATTTATCCATTTCTTCTAGATCCCCCAGTTTGTTAAAAGATAAATTTTGAAAATGATTTCTGATAGTCCCCTGGATTTCAGAGGCGTCTGTTGTAATTTTCACTTTTTCATCTCTTAATTTATTAATTTTGGCCTTTTATTTCTATCTTTCCATAAGTTTAGCCAGGGTTTAGTCAATCTTATTTAGTTTTCAAAGAACCAACTCTTTGATTCATTGATTGTTTGAATTGCTTTTTTTGTCTCAATTTCATTAATTTACTCTGATCTTTATTATTTCTTTCTTTTGATTGGCTTTATGTTTGTTTTGCTTTTGTCTTTTAGGACCTCGAGATACATCATTAGGTTATTTATTTGGGCTCTCTTTTTTTCTAATGTTGACACTCATAGCAAAATAACATAATTCTAATAATGTAAATATATCCTTTTTTTTTGCTTAAATTCTTTTATTCGTACATTTTAGGTATACAATACGTTTACAATTATCATTGGGTACTTGTACCTGTACATGATCTATCTTGGTTCTTACTTTTCCTCTATTACCTGTGTGCCCTTCACCCCTTCCATAAGGAAAAATGGGAATGGAAAAATTATGTAAATATATACTTTAGATTTAAATACTGTATCTTATTACCATATATGGAGGTTTATAGAAAGGCAGGAATTTAGGAGGCCTAAATAGCTACTATATTTTGTAGTCAGTAAGTAATATCTAAGCACTTTATGTTAGTAAATGGAAGAATTAGCATATCATTTAGAAATATAGAAGTAAATACTGGAAGAAACACCTTAAGCTATTGAGCTCTGATCCAAGAGTATCCCATGAACATCTGGGATCAAGAAAGAAGTATGTGTTGTTTTTCAGTATGAACCCTCTCTTTATAAAGTATCTGATCCTTCAACTGTATATTTGTATTACTTGGATAAAAATACCAATTCACTTAGTTCTCCAAACAACTCATTTGCAAAATGCATTGAGTAATTTGAGACTTATTCCTAAGATTATGGTAAGGAAAATGGAATCCTGTCCTTGGGGAGACTTATACCCTGGGTGCTTTACAGAATGTAATCTCCTGGGTGCCTGAGTTTATAAGATTGTGGGTGGTGAAGCAGATGCTGGAAGGTGTTAGTGGAGGGCTGAACACTATAGTGGCCTGAGAGCTGAGAAGCATGTTTCTGGGTATAGTTTCCTAGCTGGGTGTGGTGTAGTCTATTTTTATTTTCATATTCATGACTTTTGAATATAGTAAGCATCAGTAGATATTTGTGGGATGAGGTTATCATTTGTTAAATGTGGAGGAGTAAAATCTGCCTTGGGTTTGTGTTTTGACTTTTCAGTGTCAATTTGACCTCTTTTAAAAAATTTCATTTCCATAACATAATGTAAAATATTAGGTAATGCTGAATAATAAAACCCAATTATAGGACAGTAATGAAAAAGGAAGGAAATCTTTCAACAAAGAGCACAGTAGATACTTGGACTGACATAAACACTTATTTTAAAAGCATCTGTATATGAGTTGCTTACTTGCAGACAGTTATGATTATGCTGCCTTGAAATTACATTTTCCTCAACAAGTTCAAAGCACTTTCCACACTCAAAATACTCACATCAGAGTGACAGTTTTTAAATTCTAGGAATTCTTATGCATATTTTATAGGTGGAAAAATGGAAAGCAGAGTAACACCACCATCTATGTGAGTGGTGATATGATGAAATGCTAGTAGAGTGTAGAGCCAAATGTTGATTGACCTTTAATGTTAAATTTCTTGTATTACCCTTTGCAGAGTTTTACCTGACCACTATTCAGTGTTTTCTTTCAGTTCCTAACCAAGTGTTCCTCAATATTACAATTTTTTAATATTTTCCATTGCCTGTTTATGTTCTCTCAAATCATTTTTCTTTTGCTTTCCCCCCGTGGATTACTTGATTTTTTTTCACCTTTATTCTCTTATTTTGTGGCACATTGGAACATTTTATTTTTACCCTGTCACTTTTCCATAATCCAAATGATATACTTTATTCAGATCTTTTGGTAGACTAAGAATTCTGATTTGAATTAATTCTAGAGTAATAAAATTTAATTGAATTTCCAACAGTCAGAGTTCTAAGATATTATTTCAAGGAAGGATCAAAGACATTGAATAGGTGATTCCTAAATCACAGATGGGACACTGAGTTGTGAAAAAATGTGAGTTAGGAGGCTCTGTAAGAATGGAACAAGACTTATAAAGAGGATATATATTGAGATCATAATGTTAAGTGAAATAAATCAGACACACAAACTTAAATATTTCATGGTTTCCCTTATATGAGAAACCCAAAGCACAAATAAAGAGAAAAAGAAAAGAGATAATAGAAGTAAGGAAATAGATCTTTCTCAAAGGGGAAGAGGATTAGGGATGGAGGGGGTGGGAAGAGGAGGGATGGAGAATGAAAAAAGGAACTGGGCTGTGTGATGTACATGTACCAACTCTACACAGCAGGGAAGGGAAAGGGGATGAAAATATTTTAAAATTAGTAATTAGAAAAAGAATAGTAAGTAATCTTAGGGAAAATTATATGTGAAACCTAACAAGAGACTCACATGAAAAAGACCCAAACACTTCCTCCATTGAATAGAGGTAAGAGCAAACTTCAAGGTATGACAGATATGTTCAATCATAGTTTGTATTTGAGTTTCCTGACTTGTAACTAAGTAGATTGCATAATTTAAGTAGCTTCTCCTGTGTGTATCACTGCTAGAGCAGTGGTCCCCAACAGTTTTGGCACCAGGAACCAGTTTCGTGGAAGACAGTTTTTTCACAGATTGAGGGAGGAGGGGGATGGTATTAGGGGATGGTATGAACAAATGCTGGCGGGGGTGTGGGGAGAAAGAAACCCTTCTCCATTGTTGGTGGGAGTGCAGACTGGTGCAACCACTGTGGAAATCTGTATGGAGATACCTCAAAGAACTAGGACTAGAGGTCCCATTTGACCCAGCTATTCCCCTGCTGGGTATCTTCCCAAAAGAATTAAAAGAATCATACCAAGCGATATATGTGCACCCATGTACATAGTGGCACAGTTTGTAATAGCTAAAGCTTGGAAACAGCCCAAGTGCTCATTAACTGGAAACTGGATAAAGAAGATGTGGTTTTTTAATAAAATGGAGTACTACTCAGGCATAAAGAATGAGAAACTAGAGACATTTATAGCTAAATGGATGCACATTGAGACCATCCTTTTAAGTGAAATAAATAGGACACCTATGTGTAAATACCAAATAGTTTCACTAGTGTGAGAAACTGAAAGTGTAATTAAGGATACACACAGATTAAACTGCCTAATAACATATTTCTTGGATTGTGTTTCCATTGTGTGTCATATGACTGTGTCGAAATTTAAATTAGGGAGAAGCTTGGCTTATGTGGAATTTGCTAGCTAACTGGAGTTTTTTTCCAGACCACTATTTGTTCATTGTTGGTTTTGGGGATCTTTCTGAAACAAATCACATCCCCTGGTGTCTTGTTGGTGATTGAGATGCTTTTTTAAGTTACATGGAAAAATGTTTAAGTGTTTTTCAGTTTTGTTTTGGTTGAGTTCTACTATATTTGAATATTATTGTTGTTTTTTCCCCTTACATTGTTCTTCTTTGAATGGTTTTAATTTTTGTATGTGTGTATGCTTGATAATAAAGTTATTTAAATAAAAAAAATTTGCCATCAGATGCAGGTTTTGCCACTTATCACTAGCCACTTACTGATAAGGTTTTGATATGAGTCTGCAAGCAATTGATTTGTTATGGTTTCCATGCAATCAAATCTCTTTGCTAATGTTAATCTATATTGGCAGCCACTCATGATGGCTGGCATCACTGCCTCAGCTCCACCTCACATCACCAGGCATTAGTTTCTCATAAGGATTGCTTTTTTTTTTTTTTTTTGGTACCAGGGATTGAACTCAGGACCTTGTACTTGCAAGGCAGGCATTGGCACCACTGAGCTAAATCCCTGGCCCAGGACTGCTTCTTAGATCCCTTGCATGCATAATTCACAATAGGGATCCAGTTCCTAAGAATCTGTTGCTACTGCTGATCTTTCCAAAGGCAGAGTTCAAGTAGTGATGTGAGTGATGGGGGGTAGGTATAAATACAGGTGAAACTTTACTTTCTTGTCTGCCACTCACCTCCTACTCTGCAGCCACCAACAGAGCTGTTCCTAACAGGCCACCAACCAGAACTGATTTGTGGCTCAGGCGTTGAGGATCCCTGTACTAGAGGTTATAGTGAAATAGAAAGGGAATAATACTGTCAATTACAGGGAAGCATTTTTGGAAAAGAAGTCTCTCTTCAGTTTCTTTGCTATAGCAGTTAAACACCAGAGTTGTGAATTCCTTGGAGAATTACAGATCAATCACACAGGGAAGTAACTTAAACTTTCTCTGGCCTATGTTGTCCCTAGGATGTATTTATTTTTATTAGAACATATTAGTTTCAGAAAATAATGGATTTTATTGTGATATTTTCATGCTTGATACAATATACTTTGACAAAGGTTCTGTTGATTTTGTGCTACACAATTGGCAAATGATGATTTTGAGTAGAGTTTAGTATGATTGTGTTTTCTTCACTACTCTAGGTTACAATCTTCAAGATAGCTAAAATAGGAGTCAAATAGTGATGTAGGGTACATATGGTCAACTTCATACCTACAAAGACTATATTTTGTGGAAATCCTTCTATTCCAGTCTTATGCTGCATCATATGTTCAATGCATATTTATGAGAGCTCTGACATCAGAGTAACTTAATAAATCATACTTCTCAAGGGATTAGTATTCCTGAATATAGCAAGAACAATAGCAAAACAACATCTGGGTAGGATCTCTTTCAAAGGCCTGCAAGTGTGACTAACAGAGAATGTAGAAATTCTTCTATCACCCAGAGTTAAGATTAGCTACTATTTTACAACAACATTTCTTTATTAATTTATATTCATTTATGATACTAAAACCTATGCTATTGAGAAGTTTCAGTATATATGTTTTAATTCTCTTTAAATTACTTTGTGGGAAAGGTCCTGGGGACACAACCCCCAGGAAAGGTGTAAAGGTAGAGATCAATAAATATACAACTTTCATATCCTGTCAGTACCCTCCCCAAATCTTCTCAGTCACTTCTGTTTACCTGCACACTGTCCACTTCTTTCTGTCTGGTAGGGCTACCCTTGGGGTGCTGGAAATGGCTTTGCCTTTTGCAAGCAGCAGGGAGACCTGAGAATCTGGTCCTTCACAGCTAGTCCTTAGTCAATGATTGACAGATACAAAAAAATAAATACTTAAACTCTTCTCCTTCATGGAATAATGGCTTATATTATTTTCCAAAGTCCTCTGAAGGATTGAGTCAAAGTTATATTCTCCAAGACTTGGATTGAAATCTGTCTTTTGCATGGCTTTCATCTCTATCATGTCTCCTTTCCCTACTTCTGTGCTGTGTGCTCCTCAGAATTTCTCCTAATAAATCAGTCTCTGAATCCTCATCTTATGATCTGATCTGCCTCTGGGGAACCCAACCGCAGACATGTACCAGATGGAATTAAAATTGTTGTTCTAAATTAAATTTCCATTCTCTGCTTTTTATCACCATTCCTGCTTCTCTTTCCTAAAAAAAACCCTGTTTGATGTCTTGTATAGGTTTTTAAGATAGGCATGGTTTGAAAAAATCATAGGATATTTAAGTAAAACTCTAATGTTGCTTATTAGTGGGTTACTTGCTAATAAATAGACAAGTTATTTTTATACTGCCTGTAGCACAACTTATTTTAGTGGATTGGGAAGTAGCACTAAAAATATATCTGACATTTGCATAAATCTATAAATATAGAAAGGAAAGGGAAAATGAGAGTTAGAAGAAAGCTGCTAATATTTATTGGGAATCCACCATATAGCAGACACTGTATATGTAATTTAAAGAATGAGGCTGAGAAATTTGTCTCAAGGTCACACAATTAGAGAATAGAACCAAGAATTTAGAACAGAATAGAAATAAGTGAATGTAAAAGTATTTGTAGTTTTAGGGAAAACTATGTACTTACTTGTTCTATTTATTATCTTTTTGTAAGCACATTGGTCTTCTTGGTTTAATTGTTACTGGCCCATTTCCTATAGTATTTCTATAGAATTTCTTTGGCCTGTCTTGTTTTCCTCAATATAGCAAAAGGACCCTGTCAAGTTTCAGTGAACTGCTATCATCCTCTCTACTCATTCTCTTTTGTGTGGAAGGACCAGAGCTAGGTCGTAGTGTGGTGCAGTGTGTCTTTGGCACCAGAATGCAGTTACAGTTTCCCAAATTCTTTTTATGGTTTTAAAGGCTATCAGTGGATGGAATGTCCACTTTTGCTAGTTGCTACTAACACTCCTTTGCTTAGGCACATGTTTTTAGCTTAGCATGATAGATTAATTGTATTTAATCCATCCATGTACAAGTCACATTTGGACCTTGGATGCTCTCTCAAGTTTTCTTTCCCTTCTGGCACTGTTGGAAGGGGATGGATTGACCCATGAGCCTCTTCTATGTGATGTGTCTCCTTGGCTGCAGTGTGTGGAACCTTCCCGCGAGAGAAGGCAGTTCTCTATCTAGTCCTCACTCTGATACTCAGCTGAGAGTCTTAGACACTCAGCTGAGAAGCTATCTCTTGATAGCTCTACTTTTTCCCCCCATTAAGTTTATTGTACATTTTCGGTATAAAATACAGTTACATTCATCATTGGGATCTTGTACCATTACATGAGTATCTTGGTTCTTTTTTTCCCCCTTCCCTTCCCCTCTCTTCGCCCCCTCCACCCTTCCCTATTTGCAAAGACCTTGCTTCCATTTTTTTTTCCTCTTCTCATACTTTTTTCCTTTCCCTTTTTTCCCTCCCCCTACCCCTCCCAATTCCCCTGCTCTTTTAGACCTTTTCTTCCTGTTACACAATATCAGGTATACATTTTTAAAATTACAATATTAAGATCTAGGAGACATTACCACAGATTTTACAGAATTTAAAAGGATATAGAAAGCATATTACAAAA
>NW_004624733.1:8337971-8365251 GCF_000247695.1 Heterocephalus glaber | reverse complement strand
TCTGTATGTCAAGCTCTTTTCCCCTGCTTGGGAAGTTTTCTGCCATTACTTCTGTGAAGAGTTTTTTTAATGTCATCTCCACTCTCCCGTTTCTTCATTGAGTCCAGTCAGTCTTATATTATTTTTCTTTGCATCTTCTAGCAGCTGCTGAATTCATTTCTCATGTTCCCTTATAATTTTGAAGCAATTTTTCTTTTTGTGCTCATTAATTGCAATCTTACCTTCTATATCTGAAATTCTGTCCTCACATTGGCTCATTCTGGTGTGTTGACTTTCAATGGAGTTTTTCATCTCTTGGAAATCTATTTGCATCTGTTTTATGGATTCCGTTTGTTTCCTGTGTTTGCATTCCATCATGGTTCTAAGCTCCTCTTTAGATTTATTAATCATGTCTTGCACTAGGAGCACAATTTCTCCTGTTATCTGAGCAATTATTTCTGATACAATTTTTTCCAGATTCCCTTTGTTTGCCAGTTCATTGGGTCCAGGTGTTTGAATATCAGAGTGTTCCATCTCATTTCCCTTTGGGGTTGCTATAGGTGTTCTTGAAGTCTGGTTTTGAGACTTATTTACATGCTTTCTCATTTCCACTGGGGGGACAGTGGGGGTGCTGTTGGTGCCCCCACAGCTCACCTCCTCTGAGCTGGGAGAGGTGTGACAGGGACCAGGAGCAGTGGAGCGATGGTGTGCCGGAAGCCCCTTCCTCTGGACCAGGAGCAGTAGGAGGGCGGCTCACAAGCCCCTACCTCTGTTCTTGGAGTGACGGGATGGATGGTGGCTGCTTTTTACTCTTTTGGGAAGACACCAAGAAGGGGTATAGCTGGTTCAAATGGAACCTCTAGTTTTAGTTTTTGAGGAATCTTCACGCTGATTTCTATACTGCTTGTACCAATTCACACTACCACTAACCCTTGTAATTTCACCATATCCCCAACAGCATTTGTTATTGCTTGATTTATTGATGATAGCCATTGTTTCTGGAGTGAGATGGAATCTCAGTATTGTTTTGATTTATATCTCTCAAATGACCAGTGATATAGAACATTTTTTCATATATTTGCTGTATGTACTTTTTCATGTGAGAAGTGTTGATTCATTTCAGATGCCCATCTTTGGATTGAGTCTTTCAAGGGGGGGGAGGGTCCTGATTTTTTTGAGTTCTTTATATATTTTAGGTATGAGTGCTTTGAAGAATAACTGGTGAAATTTTTTTCTCATTCTGTTGGTTGTCTCTTTACTCTGTTGGTGGTTTCTTTTGCTGTCTAAAAGCTTTTTAATATGATATGATCCCAGTTGTTGGTCCTTTGTAATATTTCCTGTGCAGTTGGGGTTTTGTTCATGAATTCTTTGCCTATACCTATGTGTTCAAGAGTTTCACCTTTCTGTCTTCCAGCAGATTGTTTTTGTTTTAATATTTAGATCTTTGATCCATTTTGATTTTAGTTTAATGAATGGTGAGACATATGGGTCTAGGTTTAATCTTTGGCATATGGAAAGCCAGTTTTCCCAGCACTATTTTTTAAAGAGGCTTTCTTCCAGTGAAGGTGTTTGGCCGCTTTGTTAGAGATAAGGTGGATGAGCGTGTCTGAAGTTGTTTCTTCATTTTCTATTCTGTTGCAGTAATCCTTATGTCTGTTTTTTTTAAACCAGTACCATGCTGTTTTTTTTTTTTTATGCTAGCTTTGTACTATGATTTCAAGTCAGGGATTGTGATGCCCCCTGCCTTGCCTTTGTTGCCCAGAATTGTTTTTTGCTATACTAGGTCTCTTTTGATTCCATATGAATTTTAGGGTTGTTTTCTCTATTTTTGTGAGGCATGGTGTTGGTATTTTGATCAGGATTGCATTAAATCTGTATAACAAATTTGGAAGTATGGCCATTGTCACTATATTGTTCTGTCTATCAAAGAACAAAGGATATCTTTCCATTTTTCTGATACCCTCTTCAATCTTGTTCATAGTACTGTAGCTGTTTTCCTTTAGGGCTTCAAATATATCACTCAAAGCTCTTCTTGCCTTGAGGGTTTGCATTGAGAAGTCTGCTGTGATTCTGATGGGGTTTCCTTTGTATGTAATTTGTTTCTTTTCTCTAACTGCTTCTGTTGGACTTCTGGAGTCTTAACTATTATATGTCTATGTATAGATTTTTTTTGATCAAGGCTATCTGGAGTCCTATATGCCTCACTTCTCTGTATGTCAAGTTCTCTTCCCCTATTTGTGAGGTTTTCTGCTATCACTTTTGTGAAGTTTTTTTTTTTATGTTGTCTGCACTCTCTCCTCTTTCTTCATTGACTCTGATGCTTCTTATGCTATTGTTCTTTGCATTGTCTAGCAGCTGCTGGATTGATTTCTCATGGTCCCTTCCTATTCTAAAGAAATTTTTCTTTTCCTCCTCACTAATTGCAATCTTATCTTCTATATCTGAGATTCTGTCCTCACATTGGCTCATTGTCCTCCACAAACTTTCAATGTAGTTTTTAATCTCTTTTAAATCTCTTTGTATCTGTTTTATAGATTCCATTTGTTTCCTATGTTGGGATTCCATCATCTTCCTCAGCTCTTCTAATTTTTTTTTAATTAAATTCTTTTATTGGTACATTGTAGGTATACAACACAATTACATTTCTCATTGGGAATTGTACCTTTACATGATGCATCTTGGTTCTTATTTTTTCCCCATTCCTAGCCCTCCCTTCACACCCTCCACCCTTCCCTATTTACAAAGACTTTATTTCCATTTTTTCCATTTCTCAGCATTTTTCCTTTCCCTTCTTTCCTTTCTCCAGCCCCTCCCACTACCCCTACCCCTTTGGACCTTTTCTTCCTATTTTACATTATCGATTATTCATTCTAATCATTGGTACATTTTAGGTATACAATATAATGACATTCATCATTGGAAATTTGCAACTTTACATAGTCTCTCTTGGTTCTTATTTTTCACCCTTGCCCAGCCCTCTCTTCAACCCCTCCATTCCTCCCTATTTACAAAGATTTTGTTTCTATTTTTCCATTTTCTCATATTAATCCCATTCCCTTTTATCCTTTCCCTTACCCCTCCCACTTCCTTCCCCTTTGCCCCTTTTCTTCCTATTTCACATTACCTATTATACATTTAGTCCTTATTTACACTTTCAGTTTCTCACACCAGAGAAACTATTCGGTATTTATTCATGTGTGTCCTATTTATTTCACTTAAGAGTATTCCCTCAATGTGCATCCACTTAGCTATAAATGTCTCTAATTTCTCATTTGTTATGGTGAGTAGTACTCCATTTTATAAAAACCCCACATTTTCTTGATGCAGTCTCCAGTTGATGGGCATTTGGGCTGTTTCCAAGTTTTAGCTATTAGAAACTGCGCTGCTATGAACATGGGCACACATGTATCACTGTGGTATGATTCTTTTAATTCTTTGGGGAAGATCCTCAGCAGTAGCAGAGCAGGGTCAAATGGGACTTCCAGTCCTAGTTCTTTCAGGTATCTCCATACTGATTTCCACAATGGTTGCACCAGTCTACACTCCCACCAGCAGTGGAGCAGGATTCCTCTTTCCCCACAGCCCCACCAGCATTTGTTATTGGTTGATTTCATGATCTGTGTCCTCTGTACATTTATTAATCATGACTTGTACTATGGGCATAATCTGTGCTGTTATGCAAGAAATTATTTCCCATTTCATTTTTTCCAGATCCTCTTTTGTTGCCAGTTCAGTGAGTGTAGGTGGTTGAGTATCAGATTGTTTAATCTTGTTTCCTTTGGAGTTGCTTTAGGTGATCTGGAAGTCTTGTTTTGAGATTTGTTTACATGTCTTCTCATTGCAGTGGGCGTCAGGGGTGTGTGCTGCTTGTGCTCATGCAGTTCATCTTCTTGGCACTGGAGGCGGCTCTGCTGCTTGGCACTGGGGATGACTCTGCTCCTTGGCACTGGAGACAGTGGTACAATGGCCCAGAATGCTCCTCCTCAAGTGCTGGTGGTGGCTCTGTTCCTCAGCACTGGGGGCTGATTTGTGTATCTTGAGATGAATCCTAGTTGTTCATGATGTATAATAATTTTGATGATTTGGTGCGTTCTGTTTGCCAGTATTTTGTGGAGGATTTTTCTCATTAAGGAATTTGGCCTGTAATTCTCTTTTTTCATTGAGTCCTTCTCTGGTTTTGATGTCAGGGTAATGCTTCCAGGAGTGGGTCTGAGAGTATTGCTTCCCTTGCAATTTCGTTAAAGTGTTTGAGAAGTAGTGACATTAGATCTTCTCTAAATTTATTACAGATTTCAGCAGTGAATCTGTCAGGATTTGTGTTTTTCTTTGTTAGTAGTTTTAAAATTACTTAATTTCATTAACTGATATGGAAACATTTAGCATTTTTATATCTTTTTGATTCAGCTTTTTTATTTCTTATATGTCTAGGAATGTGTCAATTTCTTCTGTGTTTTCCATTTCATCTTATTAGAATACAGGTTCTTGAAGTAGCTATTGATGATCTGGATTTCTGTAGAAACCATTGTGATTTCATTTTTTTCATTCCTGATTGCATGGATTGGAGTCTTGTTTTTTTGGATAAGTATGGCTAATGGTTTGTCTATTTTATTTCATCTTTCATAGAACCAACTCTTCATTTCATTGATTCTTTGTATTGTTTTCTCAGTCTCAATTGCATTGTTTTCTTGTCTCATCTTTATAATTTCCTCCCTCATATGTGCTTTGGGTTTAACTTGCTCTTCTTTTTCTAGAATCTTGAGGCTTAACATTAGGATATTTACTTGAGCTTGCTCATTTTTTCTGTTGTGGAAATTCAACACTTTATATTTCCCTCATAGGACTGCTTTCATTGCATCCCACAAGTTCTGGGATGTTGTATTGACATTATGATTTAATTGTAGAAACTCTCTAATTTCTTTTGTAATTTCATCTGTAATCTGTTGGTTGTTCAAGAGGTTGTTATTTAATTTCCATGTGTTTATGCAGTTTTTGTGTTTTCTTTTGCCATTGATTTCCAACTTTCTTGCACTATGATCTGGTAATATACATGGGATAATTTAAATTCCTTTGTATTTACTGAAGCATGTTCAATGAGCTAGGATGTGGTCTATAAAAAAAGTCTCATGAGTAGCTGAGAAGAATGTGTTTTCTGTTTTTGTGGCGTGGAACACTCCATAGATATCTACTAAGTACATTTGTTCAAAGGTTTGATTCAGTGTTGATATTTCTTTGTTGATTTTTTTTTGTCTAGTTAATCTGCTTATTTATGACAGTGGGGTATTAAGATCCTTCAGTACAATTGTGTTAGTGCTTAGTTGAATTTTCCTGTCTGTTAATGTTTGTTTTATATAGAAGAAGCAGTATTTGGTGCATATATATATTTTTTGATGGCTATCTCTTTCTCTTGGATTGTTTCTTTAACAAGCATGTAGTGCCATTGTTTGTCTCTTTTGATCAGTCTTGGCTTGAATTCTACTTTGTCTGCAAATAGAGTAGCTCCCCTGCTTTTTTTTCCATGTTCCTGTTGCATGGAGTATTGTTTTCCATCCTTGGACCTTCAGTCTGTGGATTTCGAGTTAAATATGTTTCTTGTATGCAGCATATTGTTGGATCTTGTTTTTTGATCCATTCTTTCAATGTTTCTTTTTATTGGTGAATTGAGACCATTTACATTGATTGTTACAACTGATAGGTATTGACTTATCTTTGATATTATATTATTTTGCTGTTGTTAGTTCTCTTTCTTTTCATTCTATTTAATTGCTTGCCTTGCCTAGTGGATTCATTCTATTAGGATTCTTGGAATTGTTGTCTTTATTGTCTTGTTCTAGAACGTCCTTCAGAACTTTTTTTTTGGTACTGGGGATCAAACTCAGGACCTTGTGCTTGTGAGGCAGGCGTGGTGCCACTGAGCTAAATCCCCTGCCCCCTTCAGAACTTTGTGAAGTGCTCATTTGGTGGTCATGAAATTCTCCAAGTGTTCTTTACTATGAAAGTATATTTCTTGATCAATTTAGAAAGATAACTTTGTGTGGTACATCTGTCTTTGTTGGAGGTTTTTTCCTAGGGCTTGAAATAACTTGACTCTAAGCTTTCCTTGACTTAGGGGTTTGTTTTGAGAAATATGTTGTGATTCTGATGTGCTTTACTTTATAGACGATTTGTTCCTTATCTCTAACAGCTTTTAATATTCTATTCTTGTGTGGAATTTTGATGATCATATGCCTTGTTATAGTTTTGTTTTTTGTGATCATGACTTATTGGAGTTCTGTATTCTTTGCTTATCTGTATGTCGAATTCTTTTTCCATGCTTGAAAAGTTTTCTGCCATTACTTTTGTGAGGAGATTTTTTATGTTCTTTGTGCTATCTTTTGATTTTTCATGGACTCTGATCAGTCTTATGTTATTCTTTTTCGCACTGTGTAGCAATTGTTGGATTGATTTTTTTGTGGTCCCTTGCTATTTTTAAAATTTCTTTCATTTGATGATTTCTGACCACAAACTTGTCTTTTAGGTCTGATATTCTGTCCTCATATTGTGTTGAATATACCTTCAATACAATTTTTTCAATAAGCAGTAATTGTGCCTTGGATAAACTTCACTGGCTATGATACTGCCCCTGCACAAAGCTTCAGTACAATTTTTTAATCTCCTAGATGTCTGTTTGAGTCTGTTTCATGGAACTGGTTCTTTCCTATGTTAGAATTTTCTGGTTTCCTTCACTTTCCCAAGCTCCTCTATTTTTAAAATTGTATTTACTCTAGATTCACTAACCATATACTTCATTTTGGTTATCATCTCTTCCATTACTGAGAAATTATTTCTGACTTATTTCTTTGTAGATCTTATTCATATGCTTTCTTTCTTCCACTGCTAACATTTCAGAAAGTTCAGTTTGGTGGCTTTTGATTTCTTCCACCTGCGTGACTCCTGGCTTTGCATGAGCTGGAGGTCTGGACTTTGTGCTGGACAAAGTGCTGGTTGTACTTTGCTTCTATGTATTCTCATTTTCTGTGTTTTAAAAATTTCTGCATTTATGCCTGTAAACCGTTTATGGTATGTAGCTTTATTACTAGTATAGAGACCTCCTTAGGAAATCACTACTTTTCAGAGATGTCTTCTGCTTTTTGAGCCTGTCCCAAGATCCTTCCTCTTCAGTTTATTAAGGCTGAGAAGTTGCTACATATTTGGCCTAGCATCCAGTTCTTTGGTATTGTTTATGACCTTCAGACCTTAGTACTGGCATAGAAGGAAGAACAACTGATCACAAGAGCAATGTCACCTTGGCTAAGGTAATACAATCAGTAATAACAATAGCATCAATCACAGTGTAGAAAATGAGAAACTGGTAACTTAATTTGACACCTTTAATTGCAGGTACAAGATTTATAGGTATATAACAAAATCTAAAATAAGAAAATTATATACAGTAAATATTCCCTCAGTAGAGTGATTTTCCCCTCAGGGGAGAAAATTTAAAAAGGATAAGAGGAATAAACAGAAATAAAAGAAGAGAAGGAGATTAGAAGCAAGGCTGAAGGGCAAAGGAAGATTCCCCAAGCTTTGGGAAACTGGTGAAGAAGACAGGAGGGAAGGAAAGAAGAAAGAAACAAAAACAAGAACAAAACAAAATCCCCTAAAAACAATGTTCACACTTATGAAAAAAACCAAAAACAATCAAAAAAGAAAAAAGAAAAAGACAAAAAGATTTCTGTGATTTCAGGCCCATAGTTATCTTCTAGTGTCTACAGTGTCTAGTGTCTAGTGTCTAGTTATTTTACTAGTGTCCAATTCAGGATATGTATCTGCTGTTGTGGATGGAGGAGGCAGACAAAGGAAGCAGATAGATCTCATAACTATCCTAGCAAGCCTGCAGTAGGAATAGGGTAAGGTTCCTATTCTGGTGCTTTCAACTCCACTGAAGTTCAGGCTCATCCTGGCCTCTGATTTTGATTTGGGGTCTGAGTTGTTCATCCTCCAACACTCTTAGGTGTCTCTTGCTGGCCTGACCTCAGCTCCCTGATTCTGGATGTCTCCCACAGTTGTGCCTCATCCAATCCTTGGAAGCCCAGAGAGGAAGTCATCCCATGGCTTCTCCATGTCCTGCATTCAGTTGTCTCTTCCCTAAAATGGTGTATGGCCAAGTGCTCTCTCCAAGGGATGCTTTGACTAGAGTCACTCACCAGTTGTAGTTCACAGCAACCATTGCTTCATTGCTCTGTTGTGCTGGTGTACTGGTGTGCTGCTTCATGGATGCCTCTGGATTCTTTCTCCTTTGCTGTGTCTCTGTGGATTTGAGTCTCCTCTCTTACACCACAGGCTGGAGTCAGGGATAAAGTACAGCTTGCCACCTCCTTTTTCTGTGCTGAGGCCTGTCTCTTCACTTTCCCTCTGGGCTCCTGTTCTCCCTTAAGATCTTTCCTGGTTCCTGGTGATCCACCTTCCTCCTCCTTTTCTTCACCAAGTTGTTATATTCTAGGGTCTAGATTTCAAGTCTTGGAGAGGCTAATTTCCTGCTTACCTCTCTGCCATCTTCCCTGAGGTCCCTAATTTTGTCTTTTAATAGTGATGTTTAATATATTTTCTTTTACACTCAGCAGAATTTGTAAGTACATTTCCAAGCATTGATGCAGTCTATATAGTTGATATTTCTCATGCCTAAATTTAAGTATTTTAAGGCCACATAATCTCCATAGCCATGACATATAAGGAGTGTTTTTAGTTTTGTCAGAGAAATTGCCTATAAGAATATGAAATATTATTATCACTATAATTTTAAAATATCTTCCACACTATATAGGTAATAAATAAATATATATATGGTTTGATTGAAAAATATAGTGTTTAAATTATAAAATTTATTATAGTAAAAGATATATTGCCATTGATCTTCCTCAAAATATTCTCCCTTGTTTCAAATACACTTATCCTATTATTCTTGCTACTTTATGAAATGGTTCTGGAAGTCCTTTTTCATGCGTGACTTTAGTTGCATTGTTATGGATGCCTTGATATCCTGAATTGATTTAAAATGTTTACCTTTCATAGTCATGTTGATTTTGGGGGAGAGCCAGAAGTCACATAGTGTCCAGTCTGATAAATAAGGTGGATGAGGACACACCATAATGATTTTATGAGCTTTCCTTTCTGTTGGATGGTACTTAGCAGCAGCATTCACCATATTTTTTATTATACCTCATAAACACATGCGTGAAAGAAGACTTCCAGAACTGCTTCATAAAGTGGCAAGAATGGTGGGATGAATGTGTTTGAAGCAATGGGAAATACTTTGAGGGAATTAACAGTAATTCATATTTTACTGTAATAAAATTTAAAAATAAACATTCATTATATATTTTGATTACACCTCATATATACCCAAATATATTTATACAAATAAATATTTGTCTACATACCTATATCTATGTAGGCGTCTGTACATACATTTAATTGTAGAATCTTGATAACTATAAGCACAGATTTTAAATGAATGAGAGGCCAAAGAATCCTCCTGCTGTATGTGTGGTGTTCAGGTTTAAATTACTTAAACATGCCTGAGAGATAGATCATTCTTCTTTCTGTAACACTCTTCAGTTTGAATTTAAGGGGAAACAATTAAAAATGGCTCAGTAAATTCTGAAAGGACTCTATTTTATGGATGACTGCACCGCTAAATAAGAAACCATTACTGTGAAATAGTGTAATTGAATTCCTGGTGGCATGGGTCAATTTTATTGTTTTTCTAAAGAAAGCCAATTTAAGATAGATTGGAGGCTAAAAATGGTTACTAAACTCCCAAATATTTTTGCTTTTTGTACAGTGAATGCAAGGTATTTGGAAAGCTAATAAAAATACTTGTGAACTGAGACATCATAGACAGTTAAGTTAGTTAGAAATATTATAGGCAGTCAGACATGGCTAGGCCCTGGAAGAAGCCAGTGCAGAAGATAAGAACACATGTCGTGGGTGGAGACACATTTGTTAAAGGCCAGACCTCAGAACAAAAATGAAATGACTGCACCTGCTTCCCCAAGGATAAACAATAATGATTGATATTTTAAATAACCATCAATCATCTGGGTGGGGGATTAAGACCTTGACCCATCCGTTTCAGGAAAGGTCCTTGTTCTGTCCATGGACACTTGCCTTATGAATTGCTTCCCCACTGGATAAACATTACCTAAGTCACTACACTTGTAAGCTTATTGGTTGACCATAGTCTTGTCCCACATTATGGCTACCTTGTGATTTTGCTCTATAAAACTTCTTTGAGAAGTGGGCTCATGGGCAACCCACTTTCTGGGCCCCCTTCTTTCTCTCTTAGAAGCTGTCTTTTCCTCAATAAATATTTCCTTAAATAAATAAATAAATAAATAAATAAATATTTCTTAACCTCCATTGTTCTTAGAATTCATTCTTCAATTTTAGAGAATATAGACTCAGTGTATCAGACATCTAACAGGTTGGGAGTTATAATATTTTCCTTATTTGGAGGTCCTATGTCATTCCTATATCAAGACAAATTACAAAATACAATAAAACCTTTGAGAATATAATCAGAGTATTTTCCATTCACTTGTCCTCTGATCATCCAAAAATTTATATCCTTAACCCTTTTCAATGTGCTCAATATTATCCTGTTACTGGCTACTCATGTCCATATACTCAGGTTCATTTTCTCACCACTGATCAAATCAAGGAGGCCCTTTAGTTTGGTAATAAGGAAAAAGGATTTATTCAACCTAGTTCTGAGGAGATGAAGGGGCCTCACCACCCAAATCATCAGCTCACCTTGTACAGGTGTGTTTGGATCTTTTATAGGAGGAAGAGTGGGAGGAGGGAATACAGTGAGATAATAGACATGTCCAGGCTTTTTCATCCTTACCTAGACCCAGACCTCTCTTTTCCTTCTCTGTGGGAATGAACTGGACTTTGGCCTCCAGGTGCCAGAAGCTGCATATTCTGTCCATTCATCTGGAGTGGAGAGAAGAGGGGTGGCAGTTTATGTCCTATGCCTGAGGAAGTTTCAAGAAACCTTAAATCTTAACTTTTGAAGTTCCTTTTTGCCATGCTGATTACAATACCTCTTTAAAAATTGATATTGGTTTACTTTAATAGTCTTAGTGCTTCAGTGATACCCTTGTTTACCATGACACATAAAAGATAAGAATTACTTAAGGTCTCGTGAAATGTTTAAAAAACTGCACCCTACTGTTACTACTGTCAAGTGGAAAGTGAATTTATTGATAACAGAATAGACGAGAAACAAAATAATGAAAATAGTACAAAATTCATGTACAGTGAATTTTTTAGTGTTTGTTCCTGGTAAGATTCATGGTATAAAACTGAAATTATCTAGAATTGTAGATGATTCTTCTGTAAAAATATTAAGAAAAGACTTGCAACCTACGATTGGTAGGTTGTATACATTGGTGTCTGCATGACTTATTTAAAATCATAAAGATGCTCTGAGTGTCAGATTGTTCAATGTAGAAGAGAAATGTGGCAGGAAAGCAGTACACTATCCCAAGGGGACAGTGGTAATTTTGAGGACACGGAGGGAAAGCCAAGGATAAGAGACTACAAATGGAAATAGTGTTAATGATTTGGCACTGAACGGTTTTCTTTCTGTTCTGTGACAGCTTATCTGCATGCAGTTATTTGTGGAGGTGGTAAGGTCCAGTTGGCTTGGACTGAGAGTAGGAAGACAGAGGAGATGGTAGGAGGATAAGGAATCTCCAGAGAGATAAGCAGGCCATTTGCCAATACTAGTCGTTTGGTTCTCTCTTTTTAAGTAGGTACTGATGCCTTTCATTTTTTCACCTTATCTTTTTTCAAAGGTAAATAACTATAAGTGATAAATTTATTTCTAATCCCTGATAAAGAAATGCTTCTGAGATTGCCCTATAAAGTGAAGATTGTTTTGGTGTAATGTCGTGGTCCGGCCGCAACCTGTCGAATAAGACCTGAGTGGGGATGTGAGGACTGAGAAAGAAGAAACAGAGAGACCGGAGGGCTCCCAAAGACCGAGCGAGCAAGTTTATTTTCACCTCTCTTTTATACATTTAGTAAGTAAGGTCATTAACCATGACCTTTACCAAAAACACCTGCTTCCTTGTTTGCTAGTTTTCTAGACACTCCTTGCCCTCAGGGGCTACTTTGTTTCATGGGGTTACAGAAGGTTCATCTTGTTGCCAGGGCAATCTCTAAAGGTAAACATCGGAATTAGCAAAGACATGGTTCCCCATAACTTAGTCTCCTGGATATTTATAACAGAGGGTAAAATTAAAATGAAGCTTTTTGGCTGACGCCGCTCCCCACAGTGTAAGGTAAATATTCCTTATCAAATGAAAGCATTACTCTTTATTAAGTCATTTGATACTTATTTAATGCTTCTGACATTGTGGCATTTTGCTAGGTCTCTGAAATATCCTTCTGGGGAGTAAGAGGTTTATAATTTTTTTAAAGCAAGGACTAAATGCTTAATTTTATTAAACATGTATTTGTTTTAAAAGACAATGATTTTTTTTAAAGTTCCACTATGTGGTGAATTACATTAGTTTATCCCCTCATGTTAGATCACTCCTTCTTACATGAAAACTGATTTGGTCATTTTTTTAATGTTCTATATTTGACTTTGTATACATTATTTGGACTTAATGAATTTTTCAAATTATTAAATTCTATTTATGCCTACTCTATTTAGAATTATTGAATACATATTTATGAGACTAATATATTTTTGAACTAGCTTATCAGATTGAAATTAGAAATTTGCTACTTTTTCTTCTTATATTTTTAATTTAAACATAATATTAGTACCTATTTATGGAGTGAAGTATAATGTCTCAGTACATATGTACAATATGTAAGGATCAGATCAGGGTAATTGATATATCTGTCACCTCAAATATTTATCATTTCTTTATTTTAGAAACATTCTAAATCCTCTTCTGTTTATTTTGAAATATACAATTACATATGTGGTCAACCATAGTTACCCTACTATGTTATGGAACAGAAGTTATTCCTTCTATTCAATTATACCTCTGTAACTGTTTACCATCCTCTCTCCATCTGTCTCCTCACCACCTTTCCTAGTCTCTGGTAATAATTGTTCTCCTATTAATTTCTGTTAAATCAACTAGTTTAGATTCTACATGAGTGAGAACATGTGATATTTTTCTTCATGTGACTGGCTTATTATCACTTCATATAAGGAATGCTTCCCCTAGTTTCATCCATGTTGCCATATTAGCAAAAATGGCAGGACTTTGCTCTTTTTAGTATTACTTTGTATGTATATGCATATTTTCTTTGTTCAGTTGATGACCATTTAGATTCATCCCAAATTATAGCTATTGTGACTAGTACTGCAATAAACATGGGAGTGCAACTATCTTTTCAACAGACTACCTTTTCTTTAGATATACACCCAATAGTGGAATTTCTGGGTCATAAAATATTCTATTTTCAGTTTTTGAGGAACCTCCATGCCATTTTCTATAGTGGGTCTACCAAATTACAGTCCCATCAACCATGTATGAGAGTTCTCTTTTCTCTGTATCCTTGTCGACATTTGTCATTTTTTGTATTTCTGATAATGCCATCCTAACTAGGGTAGATGATACCTGATTGTGATTTTCATTTGCATTTCCCTGATGACTAGTGCTGCTAAACATTTTTTTCACAAACTTGTCCTTTTGTATATTTTCTTTTGAGAAATGTCAGTTCTGATCATTTGATCATTTTTAAAAATTCAGTGCTCATGCACGCACGTGCGTGTGTGTGTGTTTCCATTGAGTTGAGCTCATATATTCTTGATATTAATCCTTTGTCAGGTGTAGTTTTTAAATATTTACTCCCATTAGTAGGATGTCTCCTATTAATTGTTGATGGTGTGGAAACTTTTTTCTCCCCAAACGTGATTCCATTTGTCAGTTTTTGCTTTTGTTGCCTGTACTGTAGGAGTCACAAGTGAAAACAAAAAAACAAACAAAAAAACTTTTCTAAGACTAATGTTCTGAAGCATTTCCTTATGTTTTCTTCTAGTAGTTTCATTATTTGTGATCTTATGTTTCCGAAATCTTTGATTTTGAGTTGGATTTTGAATAGGGTGAAAGAGAGATGTTTAGATTAATTTTTCTTTGTATGGTTAGCCAGTTTCCTAAGCACCGTTAGTTGAGGAAACTATCATTTTCCACTGGTTGTTCTTGGTACTTTTGTCAGAATCACCTGGCTGTAATTATGTGTGTTTACTTCTGGGATCTTTATTCTACTAATCAGATGTCAGTAGCATATTCTGTCCCAAGTTGTGATAATGAAAAATGTCTCCAGATAATGTTGAATGATTACTGAGGAGAGGAAGAAAATTACTGCCAGTTGAAAGCTACTGATGTAGAACTCCATTCTTTTAAAATAACTGCATAGCACTTGATAAATGTACTGCAGTTATGGAGTAACCTACCAATGAATCTTTAGTTTTTAACTAATTTTCTACTATTAGAAAATATTAATATACTTTCACTCTCTTGTGTTTCAGTGGGGTATATTGTAATATTGAATTTGCTGGATAAAATGTATGTACAATTTTTACTTTAATATTGCCTTAAGGCAACAAAAGAGCTTATTCCAATAAGTATTCTCACCAGTCAACTATAGAGTGGTTGTTTTCTCATACTTTCTTCAAAGTAGATTATAAACCTTTTCAGTTTTAGTTATTTTACTTGTCTTATTTTAAATTTGCGTTTCTTTGTTTAATATATGTTGATTAAATTTTTGTATCTTCTGTGATACAGCTGTTGTATTTTTTACCTCTTTTAATATTGGGTAGTTAATTCTCTTTTTTTTCTGGTACCAGGGATTGAACTCAGGACCTTTCACTCGCAAGGCAGGCATGGTGCCACTGAGCTAAATCCTCACCCTGGGTTGTTAATTCTCTTATTTTTTGATTTGTAGGAATTGTTTTTTTTTTTTGGTTCTTGGGTCCTTGTGCTTGTGCAGCAGGCTGTGAAACCACTGAGCTAAATCCCTGGCCTGATTTGTAGGAATTCTTTAAGTGAGTGTTAACATTCTTTTCTTTGTTGCAGTTTGTCTTGGGTTGATCTTTGTCTTTTTATTAACCAAGTTTGTTTATGTGTAGATAATTTATATTTTTATGTGATCAAATTTATGTCATTACTGAATTCTTTCTCTGCTATATTATGAAAGACTACTCACACCCCAAGATGAAAATATATACTCATTTTATTCTCATATTTTTCTGGTTTTATTTACATTCAAATTCTTCACTCCTATAGAATTTATGCTATAAATTATTTATGAAAAACATCAGCTTAATTAAAAAAGATTATCTTATTTCCCCATAACTTTTTTTTTGGTACTGGCGATCGAACTCAGGTCCTTGCGCTTGTGCAGCAGGTGGTGAAACCACTGAGCTAAATCCCCGGCCCGCCTCATAACTTTTATTTGTTTGTCTTTTTCCTTTTATTCAAAATGTCACCTTGCCATGTATTAAAATGCCAAATATCTATTTTATTTTGTTCATTCATTTCTGAAAAATATCATATTGTCTTAATTACTAACTCTTCCTAGTAAAATTTCATATTTGGTAGGAAAATTATCTTGTTCTTTTTTTCAAAATTGATAAAGGCATTCTTATATATCACTTTAAAATGAACTTTAGAGTTTGTTTCAGGTGTTCCATGAAATTTTTCATTGGGTTTTCACTGCAGTTGTATTAGTTTTGTGTACTTTTTGGGGGAGAATGAAAAAGTTTGCAACATTGAGTTTTTCCATCAGCTAATATGGTTTATCTCTTCATTTACTTGGTTCTTCAAATTTTAGGGGCACTGGTCAAATTTTTCTTCATTAGTTTGTTCAGTTGGTTGTATCTCTCTCAGGCTACAGATTTTCTTCTTATGACTATGTGTAGTAGTTATATATTTATTTCTCTAAAAGAAACATTTGTTGATTAGAACTGGGAACTGATGTGGGTATGTTCACCCCATATACCTATCCTTTGCATGGACAGATGAACTGCAGTGTTCCTGGTATTGGTTAGCTCCAATTACATAGGTGGACTTCCCTTCGGTGCATGTGGAAGAACCCATAATTGCAAAGTGAAGATGACTTTATGTGGAATGTAGGGGAGATAGGTAATTGAGTTTGTTTCATTGCTGGGAAGAACTGGGCTATGGGTAAATAAAAGCATAAACCCATAGTATACTCTAATGAAGCACACTTTTCCTTTGGTCAGATTCAGAAACGAATTCTCAGACACCTGGCTGGGGGCAGGTGCTGCAGCCAGCTGTTCCCTATACACCAAGCAGAGGGCAGGCTTTCTGACTCAGCTGTAATGGGCAGTCCATTACTTAATTATCCTAAATGCTGTTCCACAAGCCTCTGGCTTCTCTTCTTGCCAATCTTAAGCCTTGCTTGAGTTTTGGTGTTCTTTGTACTGGTTTATCTTCGTTATGGTGCTATTCTGCTTTTTGTCTTTCAGAAAAGCATCAACATTGCTTTTGTTTTTTTGTACCGGTGATTGAACTCAGGACCTTGTGTAAAACATTTCTTATTTTTACTACTGCTATGATTTATCTTATTAGTAGGAATTTACTCTTATTTTAATGAATTTTTATGTGTATGGGAGTATGAATAGTCAGAGACAAAATATCCAAATTAGAAATCTGAAATTAGAAAATATTTTTTCTAATGTACTTTTCCTGAATAAGAAAGAAAATGAATTTTGCATATTACATATGTGTCTTAGTTTTCTCATTACAGAGACAAAATACTCAACACCCAAAGTCAAAGGAGGAAAGGTTTATTTTGGCTTACAGTTTGTAGAGGTTTCAATCCATAATCAGCTGGCTCCAAGGCAGGTGGCATGGCAGAGGAGAAACAGATCATCATAGAGGAGAAACAGTTCATGAAAGGTGGAAAAAAACAAAAGCAACAAGCATCGACTCCAAGCAATCAGCAACAAGTCTTGTTCTGTCCCTTATAACTTATCCAGGCTTCCCACACTTAGGGCAGGTAGCACCCACACCCTTAATGCATTGCACCTAGCATTGCACATCCTTAATCCCAGTGTCACACACTCTAGATCCAGCTAACTCTGAAAAGCCCTACTTATGGCCAAATGAGGTTTTGGGGGAACATCTATACAGAAGCCATAACATTCCGCCCCTGGCCCCCCAAAGACACATGCATATCCCTTTATGCAAAAGGCATTTAGTCCATCTCCAAGAGTTGCCCAAGTCCTAACAGTTTTAATATTGCTGAAAAGTCCAAGTCCAAAGTATTCTCTGAGATTTAAGGCAAACTCTTAGCTGTGAGCCCCTGTACAAATCAAAAGAAAGTTAAACACTTCCAACATACAATGACACAGGATAAACATTACCATTCCAAAAGGTACAAAGAAGGGGACAGAGAGGAACAGGACAAAAGCAAGTCCAAAATCCAGCTGGACAAACATTAAGTCCTGTAGCTTCATGTCCAGCATCCAAGGTGATCTGTGGCAGCATGTGAACTCCAAAGGGCTTGGGTCATTTTGTCCCTATGCCCCTAAGGCACTGCTGGTTGTTGTAGCTCTCACAACTTCTCTCTTGGGCTGACTCTGCTCTCTTCTTGCAGTTTCCCTCAGATGATCTATGCTCCTAGCTTCACTAAACTTCTGAGATCTCCACTGCACCTTTGACTTAACACTCACAGCTTCACACATTGCCCTCTCAGGGGACCCTGCCTAGCTTCCCAGGCCTTCTGAAATCTGAGTGGAAGCCTACCTGACCCCACAACTCTTGCATTCTGCTTGCACCTAAAGCCAGGACCACATGGATGACACCAGGATCTACTGCCAGCTGGAGCAGGAGCCAGGCTTCCTTCTCTCTTGCCTATAGGATCAAGTGCTTAGATTGCTGTGCACTCTGAATACAATCCTAAGGAACAAATTATCTAAGACATCATCATTCTTGATTATAGTGCTCTGGGGCTCTCTTCTCAAAGCAAAGTCTTTCAACTTTGCAACTCTGAGGCTGGAAAGTCAGGGGGGCCTGCTGGTTCTTGTTATGTCCTCAGGCCATCCTTCTTCTGAAATGCCTGGCTTTTTCTTGCCAGTCATTTTTTTTTTCTTTCTTGCTGGTCTTTTCAGCAACAAATTTCTCATCTGTTCCATCTTTGCTGGCTACAACTTTACTGAAACTTTCTTTCTGGCCAAACTCAAAACATTTAAGTCATTCTGCTGGGCTCTTTGCTCTTGACTCTCAACATAAATCTCATTAAAAGCTCCCAAGTACCCATGTCACAGTCTCAACATTAGACTGCCTTGAAATTTCTTCTGCAAGATAAGTCTGCTGCCTTTAATTTTAGCCTCAGGGCATGAGCAAAATGCAGACAAATTTTCTGCCAAGGTTTAATGCACATCATCTGGAGTCCAACAGCCAATGCAGTCCTTCTCAGCAGAAACCTCCCAAGACTGGTCTTTACTGGCATCGGCATAATTTCTGAGCTCTGGTTAGAATCTCCCATCAAGTACAGCCTAAAGCTTTCCAGGGGTCCTATTTTTTTTTTCAGTACTGGGGATCAAACTGAGGACCTTGCACTTGTGGGGTAGGCAGCAGAACCACTGAGCTAAATCCCTGGCTCCAGGGGTCCTTTTTCAGTTGGCATGTCTTAACCTTTCTAAACTCTTCCCACAAGCCAGTCCCAAAGGTTCCTGAACCACATGGTCAGGTAATTTCACAGCAACAACCCCACTCTTGGTACCAAATTCTGTATTTCTTTTCTCATTGGTGACACAAAATACCCAAAACCTAAAGTTGAGGGAGGAAAGATATATTTAGCTCATATTTTGTAGAGTTTCAGTTCATGGTTGGCTGGCTCCATGGCAGGGTGGTGTGGTAGAGGGGCATCATAGAGGAGCTTCAGTTCATTGCAGACAGAAGACAGTGAAAGAAAGCAAGCAATGAGCATGCACTAATTCTCTTTCTGTCACTTATATCTTATCTAGTCTACCTGTCCTGGGGTAGCACTCACACCTTTAATCCTAAAGCCTTTAATCCTATTATTGTACCATGAATCAAACCCAGCATCACATACTCTAGATCCAGCCACCTCTGAAAATCCTCACTTATGATTGAATGAGGTTTTGGGGGGACATCTAGACACCATATACATAGCAATTACATAACAATATGTACCTGGCTACCCTGCTAAACTTTCTTTTTATTTCTAATGACTTTATATGATTTTTTTTGTGGTTTTTTTTGTGTTGCTTTCCATTAATTTAGTTACCTTGAGGTTCAGCCTCAAGACTTTCTTCTTTTGAAGAACATTTTTTTCTTTAATTACTTCTGCCTCATTTGTTCTGTTGTCCATTTGTGAAAAAAGTACATATGAAGACTTGGCATCTTCTATTCCTTCATTTTTTTTTATCTTGTCATATTCTGAGTTCTGAAGATTCTGAGGGTATATTCTGAGGGTATATATGAGACATTTATTGAAAACCATATATAGTATATGCAGTAGTTATCATTGCAACTCTTCCCAAAACAGTAATTCATGTAATGTCATGATTATTTTTCATAAAGCAATCCTAAACATGTGCATAGTTGACTACTAGATAATTTGAACATGCCAAAGTAGCACTGTTTTTAGCTTTCTTTTATTTTTTCTCTTTATTATATTCATTTAAAAACAATTTATTGTTTCCATTATTCAATTATTTTAGTTTTCTCAAAAGGAAGCCAAGAAGATATTTCTTTATTAATTGGTTGATCATAGGACTTTTCATAAAAGAGAAGGAACAGAATAGATAACTTCTCCTCCAGTCCTACCACTATATGAGTCTCCACCAGATCAAAGTCCACATTTAGGAAGTACTTTACTGAAGGAGCAGACCCTGTCCAATGGAATTCCATGGTAAGAGAGATGAGTGAAGTGTTACCTACTTTATATATTTCTTTCAGTTGCACAGGGGAAGATATTTCCAGGGTTGTGGTTTTCATATGCCCAAGGACTTCCTTGCATACTTCCTCCATGACAATCTTCCCTCCCTATTTCCACACACACATTTCTCAGGTTAGCAACTTCAACATGCCTCAGGAAACTCTATCTTTTCCAAAGAAGCTTTTATGCCTTGATGTTTTCTGGTGTTGTGGTTAAAATGATGGGCATAGTATGAGCACGGGTGCTCATCTCTGAGCAGTCCTACAGAATCAAGAGGGCTATGGGACTCAGGTCCAGGAAAAGCAGGAGAATGTTCTTCAATTCTACTTGATTCCACTTCTTTCCTTCTGTTAGTGAGTGCATAAATCAAGGTCGATTTGTAAAATATAAAATATTGTGACAGAAAATTATGATGAGAAATTGGTATTGTAGAGTTAAGGGCAGCAGAGATAGGAACCTCAGGAAACAGCAGCTACCCTACAGCCAGGGATGAAAAAGGAAGAGTGTGAGGTTAATAAAACATGGGTGGCCAGCATTTGGGAGCCTGAAGAGCTGGAACCCAAACTATGGAAAGGGGGAGCTGCCTGGATATCAGTGATGTCTCTGAAGAAATACATTAAAGCTAGCTGTAGGAGTGTGGAAACAAAGAGAAACTGTACCCAACTCCTAGTAAAACCACCTGCTACTGCTGCTGTTGTGAAGAATTTTGCTGGGGCCACACAAAGAGAAGCAAGCAAACGTGTCCCTGCCTCAGCCTCAGTGCTGCCTTTAGTGACCCCTATTGGCTGAATTAACAGGGAGTCACTGAACTCTAGAAGTGTTTGCAGATGCTGACACCACAAAACTGAGTAGAGAGGGAGGCTTTGGAGAGGTGAGATAATACTGAACATTCTGCACAGTGAGGATCAGAGAGGATATGATGTGAAGAGCGTATTTCTGCAAAGTTATTGACATTAATGAGAAACACACAAGCTAATTCCACCTTAGAGAAATAATATTTTGGTGCAAGGATAGGCCAGCAGACTAAAGGGGCAGAGTTCAGAAAGACATGTGTCCAAACACATCTTCTTGATTTGCAATAAACATGCCATTGCAGTTTAGTTTATGCACTTTTCCATAAATGATGTTGGAGAAATTGGTATCTGGGAAATAAAATGAATCTTGAGCTTAACTTTACACAATTCAAGATGGATCATAGAACTGAATGTGAAAGTCAAAACAATAATGCTATTAGAATTTAACAAAGAAAAATAGCTGTGAAGTAGGTGAGATTTCTAGAAAAAAAGAGAAAAATTTGGCCTCATTAAAGTTAATCACTTTTCATAAAAAACATAATAAAATGGATGAGAAAGCCACAGATTTGGGGGAGATATTCATAAAACATACACCTGACAACTCATATTAAGTATATATGCACATATAGATTTTGTTTGTTTGTTTGTTTTTTTTGTACAGGGATCGAACTCAGGTCCTTGCGCTTGCGCAGCAGGTGGTGAAACCACTGAGCTAAATCCCCAGCCCTAGATTTTGAACACCTATAAATCACCAAAGATGAGTCATTTAACCCAAATTAAAACCACACTGAAAGATTAGTACAAACTCAATAGAAAGGCTAAAATTAAAAGACTCAAAGAATTGGTGAGATTGTAGACCAGCTAGAGCCCTTAAACATTGCTGATAGAAGTGTAGAGTGGTTCATCCTCCTTAGAGAATGTTTGTCGGTGTCCATTAATACTAAATGTATTCTGGGCCAGGGATTTAGCTCAGTGGTGCTGCCACCTGCCTCACAAGCACAAGGTCCCAAGTTCAATCCCCAGAACCAAAAATCTCCAAAACCAAAACAACAACACAACAAACAAACCAACAGAAAACTAAATGTATTCCTATCTTCTCCTAACCTATGACCCAGGAATTCTACTTCATGGTACCTAGCCCAGAAAAATGAATGCATATATCTATGAAAAGGCATATAAAATACTGTTGTTTGTAACTTTAGTTAGGATATTAAAAATCTAGAAAAAGTATAAATATCTAACAGAAGAATACAAAAGCAATTGTATGTAAATAAAATGGAATATTACTCAGAAATAAAAAGATTGATAAATATAATAGTATGGATAAATCTCAGAGATATCTTGCTTGACAAAAGTAATCAAAAACAGAAAATATGTATTGTACAATTTCAAATGCATGAAGTGGAAGACAGGTATATGAAATTAATGATGGTTAAAGTCATAGTATTTGTTATCATTGGGCTTGGTTTGAAACAGGAAGGAGGCAAAGGGAATTGTTTGGCATGATGGAAATAGGTTGTATGCATAAGTAAAAATTTATCTAGCTATATAATTAAGAACATACTCTTTACAGCATATAAATCATACCTTGGAAAATAATAAAGAAGTAAATAATATACTTTTTGGTCAGCATATTCCTGCCCTAGCCCTTTAGGAACAATAGGTTCCTATGACTGGGGAAGCAGTTGGCTTTTTTTCTGTCCCACTGAAGGCCTAGCATTATCTATCACAAAACAAAACAGAAATCATGGTTATTAAAAGAAGTGGCATTTTCAAATTGAATTATTTTAATCTTAGGTGTAAATCTAAGAGAAGGTAGGGGATGGGACATTTGTTCATGGCATGTTGGTGTAAAAGATGAAAAAGATGAAAAAGACCTTATCAACAGAGTGCAGAACAGGGAGGATGAAGGCATAGAGTACTTTGGAAACACAGAAGCCGTACAGAGAGCAGTGCGCAAAGGTGCCTGTGAGTATTCAGATAACCTGCATTTGGAAAGCACTTGATAAGCACTGGCTTCTCTAATTTACATCTTAGGTTTTTGATAAAATAATAAGGCCAATACATATCTGAACAGCTGATGGAAAATTATCCATACTTGTTTTACTCTTTTAATACGTGTGTTTGTGTGCACATATGTGTACGTATGTACACATAGAAAGGGGAATGGAGCCACGAATTTAGTTCACTTGTGCCGCCGCCTGCCTTGCAAGTGCAAGGTCCCAGAGTTTGATCCCCAGTACCAAAAAAACAGAGTTTATTGTTGATGTTATGTTTATAAGGATATTTTATAATCATGTATTTAACTACCTATTCATAGGTATATGAAATGAAGTTCAACATTTTCTACCAAAAAAAACAAAAAAAAGGAAAGGTAAATGGAAGTCTTTTTTAAGTCAGTGTCTCAGTATGTTGCTCAGGCTAGTTTTATGCTTGTGAGCTTGAGAACTCCTGCTACATCAGTCCTTCGAGTAGTGGGGACTATTGAGGTACACTCCTACCTCTGTCTTAGAAGTATCTTTATGTTACCTTGATGGTCCTTTCCTAATGGGGATCTCTTCTGGATTTCTTGGGTTGCTAAATAGCCCGTGGCTAACACTTGTCAGTAAGGGGCCCAAAAGAGTCAGAATTTTGTTGGAGAAGTCACATGTGTTTTGCCAGAGAAAGTCTGGTGTTCTAGGAAAAAGATGACTCTTAACTATAGTATAATGAAGAAAGCAACAGAATGAATTTGGAAGTCAGGGGGAAGACTAAAAGGAGTAAATGAAAACTAATGATATAATGGTGTCCCAGAGCTGAGTTTCTAGCATTGCCTGAATAATACATAAACCTGTAATTAAGATTTGAGATGATGCCTGTGAGAAATGTTCTTTTGAGCAAGAATTCGATATTTCTTGTGGTCATTAAAGGCAAGATGATCAATCTTCTTTTCACCCTCTGTTGGAAGTAGAGTGGTAATTTAAACCACAAAGAAAGTGTGGAGATACTTAGAAGGATGAAATGAGCCTGCTGGGGTTGGAATTTGAGGAATAGAAATTTCAGACCCATGGGAGTCTTAGAGAGTCCCATTAGCAAATCCCCCCCAAAAGCCATGACTTTTTAGTGTGCATGGGAACCATATTGACTTTGACTTTTGAACTCTGAAGGTTAAGTTGAGTGATCCTGGGTGGGTGCCAGGTCACACCTGTGAGGATGATGCAGCGTTGCAAAGAAATGGAGATTGGAGTTATAAAGATTAATGTTTTCACTTTCCTCTTTTCATTTGAAAGGAACCAGACAAAATTGTCCAAAATCAAGCAACTAGGTGCTGATAGAGTTAGAACTTCATTTGGGGTTCCTGGCTGCACAGTTAGGGTCCTGTCTGCATTGTACAATTTACCACAGAGGGATGCTTTCAACCTGAGGTGCTGCTCAATGTTGGAACCACCACCCCTAACACCAGCAGGTGTTTGCTGGTGTCTTATTGGCTTCTAGTGATGGTGCATAGATAGAATCCATTTTAAAAGGCTGTACACTTAGGGGACAGAATTTTGTTGATTTCAGCAAACTATGAGGTATGGTTTTTGCATATTGTCAATAAGGAAGGACATGGAGAACTTCCCTTTTCCAGTTGTTCTTCTGAAAATATCCCTACATTACCCTCATTCTTTACAAATAATCATTTTACTCAGGCCTTTTTACTTTTTGTGTTTGGTTTCTTGCAGTTTCATCATGAGGTAGTATGTATAGATTTGGCTTTGTTATTTCAGCTTTGGACTTACTGGGAGTCCTGGAACTAAGTTTTCATCTTTCAGCAATGATAGAAGCTTCACAGCTATTATTTCTTTCAATATTGCTTTCTTGGGATTGATGATGTAGCGCAGTGGTAGAGTATATGTGAAATGTGCTTGAGGATCTAGGTTTAATCTCCAGCACACGAGAAAAATTGCTTTCCTCATACTCTTCTTCCCTCCTCTTATCAGACACATGTTGAACTTTCTCATTCTCTCTTCCATTCTGCTTTACCTCTGTTATGGTTTGCATCTCTCTGTCATGGTTTTATCAGTGATCATTTCTTCAGATCTATCTTCTACTGCACTCATTTTCTCTTCAGATATTTAATTTTCTGCTCTACCTGTTCACTGGGGTATTTACTTGCCTGTGTCCTACATGTAACTTCAGCAAACATGTTTATTCTTTTTTGGTAAGCCTTATGACTTTTTTGTTTTGTTTAAAACTGGTCATGAGAATCTAACAATGGAACTCAAAATCAGATTCCCCATTTTCCCAGGGTTTGCTGTTTTTGTTACTATTTTAATCTGTCTCCTCAAGCATTTATCATTTATTTGTAGTGAAAATATTCAAATATACTTCTAGATTTTCTGAAATGCACAATTCTTTATGATTTATCTACAATTACCTTACTATGTGATAGAATATAATAGCTTATTTAACTTAACTTATAACTTTGTACCTACTGACCAAACTTACCTCATCTTTTTCTCCTATTTTCTCCAACCTCTATTAACTACTATTATATTCTTTTTTGTACCAGGAATTGAACTCAGGACCTTGTGCTTATGAGGCAGGTGGTGGAACCACTGAGCTAAATCCCTGGTCCAACTACTATTATATTCTTTGCTTTGTTTGTTATTGCTATATGGGAATTACATTCATTTTTTTCCCCTTAAATTCTTTTATTGGTACATTTTAGGTATACAATACATTTACACTTATCATTGGGAAGTTGTACACTCACATAATGTATCTTGGTTCTTATTTTTTCCCCATTCCCTGCTCCCCTTCACCCCCTCCATCCTTCCCTAGTTACAAAGAGATTGTATCTATTTTTTCCTTTTCTCATAATTTTTCCTTTCCCTTCTTTCCTTTCCTCTTCCCCTCCCACTTCCCCTTCCCCTTTGGATCTTTTCTTCTTATTTCAAATTATCAATTATTTGTTTTAATCATTTTAATCCTTATTTACACTTTCATTTCTCACACCAGAGAAACTATTTGGTATTTACATGTGTTTGTCCTATTTATTTCACTTCAGAGTATTGCCTCAATGTGCATCCATTTAGCTATAAGTGTCTCTAGTTTCTCATTCTTTATGGCTGAGTAGTACTCCATTTTATAAAAAACCCACATTTTCTTTATCCAGTTTCCAGTTAATGGGCACTTGGGCTCTTTCCAAGCTTTAGCTATTACAAACTGTGCCGCTATAAACATGGGTGCACATAGATCACTGTGGCATGATTCTTTTAATTCTTTTGGGAAGATACCCAGCAGAGGAATAGCTGGGTCAAATGGGACCTCTAGCCCTAGTTCTTTGAGGTATCACCATACTGATTTCCACAGTGGTTGCACCAGGCTGCACTCCCACCAACAATGGAGAAGGGTTCCTTTCTCCCCACAACCCCACCAACATTTGTTATTGGTTGATTTCTTGATAACAGCCATTCTTTCTGGGATGAGGTGGAATCTCAGTGCTGTTTTCATCTGCATCTCTCCAATGATCAGTGATGTTGAACATTTTCTCATATGTTTATTTGCTGCTTTTACTGCTTTGTCTGAGAAATGTCTGTTCATTTCAGATGCCCATTTTTGAATTAGGTCTTTAAATTTGGGGGGTGTGATTTTTTTTCAGTTTTTTTATATATTCTAGATTGTAGTCCTTTGTCTGAGGTACAGCTGCTAAAATATTTTCCCCAGATTTTAGGTTGTCTTGGTGGTTTCTCTTGCAGTGTAGAAGCTTTTTAATAAGATGAGATCACAGTTGTTGATCCTTTGTGGTAGTTCCCGTGCTACTGAGGTTTTGTTCATAAAGTCTTTTCCTATGCCAATGTCTTCAAGAGTTCTACGTAACTTATCTTGCAGCAAGTTTAGTGCTTCTGTTTTAATATTTAGATCTTTAATCCACTTTGATCTTATTTTAGTGCATGGTGATAGATATGGGTCTAGTTTTAATCTTTAGCAGGTTGAAATCCAGTTTTTCCAACACCATTTATTAAAGAGGCTATCTTTCCTCCAGTGAGGATAGTTGGCTGCTTTGTGAAAGATGAGGTAGCTGAGTATGTCTAGAGTTGTTTCTGTATCTTTTAATCTATTTCACTGATCCTCAGGTCTGTTTCTTTGCCAGTACCATGCTGTTTTTATTACAGTGGCTTTGTAGTATAGTTTCAAGTCAGAGATTGTGATACCGCCTGCCATATCTCTGTTGACTAGGATTGCTTCTGTTATTCTAGGTCTCTTCTCGTTCCACATGAATTTTTGCATTATTTTCTCTAGTTCTGTTAAATATATTGTTGGAATTTCAATTGGCATTGCTTTAAATCTATATAGCAGTCTTGGAAATAGGGCAATTTTCACTATATTGGTTATTCCTACCCAGGAACAAGGGATGTCTTTCCATTTTCTTATATTCTCTTTGATTTCTTTTTTCAGAGTGCTGTATTTTTCAGTATATAGGTCTTTTGCTTCCTTCATTAGATTGATTTCTAGATATTTCATTTTTTGAATGCTATTGTGAAAGGGATTGTTTCCCTAATTTCTCTCTCAGTGAGTATGTTTTTTTTTTTTTT
>NW_004624733.1:8324651-8335137 GCF_000247695.1 Heterocephalus glaber | reverse complement strand
TCTTCTTCGTTCAACTTTGGTAATTCATATGTATCTAGGAATCTGTCCATTTCTTCACTTTTTAGGCTTTGAATCTCTAATGACTTGTAGGCAATCTCGTTTTCAGTATACAGTGGAGGACAACTGATTAGATCAATCACGACACCTTAGCCCAATTGACACAATCAATATCAACAATAGCATCAAACACAGCTTAGAAAATAACAGTTTGTGGTAGGAGTTAATTTGTTACCTTTAACTGTGCAAGCTAGATCAAAATCTAGCTCGCACAGTAAGCAGTGAGGCCAGAGTACATGGGAAGATCACACAAATTGTGGGAATCTGTTGAAGACAGGAGGAAAAGACAGCGAAAGAACAGAGACAATTGCATAACAAAGTGACAACAATAGGGAAGCTAGAAATTGTATTAACTATAATAGTGACAGTTGAGAAGACAGACAGAGAGAGAGAGAGAGAGAGAGAGAGATAGAGACAATTCAAAATGTGACAGGAACAGAAACAAAGATGGACAGAAATATAGAGCCAGGAGGGAGAGCAAGAGAGAAAAAGAAAAGAAAAGTAAAGATATAAAAACAAAACAAAACAAAGTAAATCAATATTTCTCCCTCAGGATATGTCTCTACTGTCCTGGTAGACAATGTGGGCAGCAGTGTGTGGGTCTAAGTCGATTAGTCTCAGCAAGCCAGTTGTAGTCTACTGAGATTCAGGCTGATTTCTGGCTGCAAGGTCCAAGTTCAGGTCCCTGACCTCCTGCAGGATTAAACTCTGCAAGGTTCTACTGCATGTTCCAGTTGTCCTCCTCCCTAAGTGAGTCTGAGTTTCTATGGGAGGTGCTTATCCCACCAAGTTATCAACCACAATGATCCAATGTGCTTTTATTGAAGAGATTTTCTTCACTTTCCCAGTGGGCTTCCATTTTCATTGAGGAGCCTCGGAGAGGCCCTTTCTGTTGTTCACTTCTGCATTATCTTCTGGGGCTCATAACCATGGCCTTTATGTTCCCGCTGGTGCCAGGTGGCAGCTGCTGGCATGTGTAGGATGGGTTCCACCACAGGCTACTATTATATTCTTCACATTTGTGAGATGAATTTTTAGATTTCACATATGAATGAAATCCCATGCTACTTGTGTTTCTGTGTTTGTCTTCTTTCACTTAAAGTGATATTCTCCAGTTCCACTCATGTTTTGCAAACAACAGGATTTCATCCTTTTTATGACCCAATAGTATTCCATTGTATATGTTTACACCATATTTTCTTTATCCATTTATCAGTGGATGAACACTTAGGTTGATTTCATTTATTGGCTTTTGTGAATAGTGCTGCAACAATATGGAGTGTAGACATATTTTGACATACTTATTTCCTTTCCTTTTGATATATATGCAGTAGTAGAATTGATGAATCATATGTCCATTCTATTTCCTGTTTGTTGAGGAAACTCCATACTGTTCTCCATAATGGTTGTGCCAACTTACATTCCTCTCAACAATCTGTGAGTGTTACTTTTTCTACACATCATTGCCAACACTTACTATTTTTAGTGTTTTGAAAATAGCCATTCTAACTTACATGAGATGATGTATTAGTTAGCGTTTCTGTTGCTAGAGGCAATGCTTAACATTCAAAACTAAAAGGAGGAAAAGTGTAATTTGGGTCATGGTTCAGAGGATTCAGTCTGTGGTTGACTGCCTCCAAAGCAGAAACCTCATGATTAAAGGGTGTGGTGGAGAAAAACTGCTCATCTCTTGGCAGCTAGGAAGAGAAAGAGAGAAGAGGTAAGAGCTAAAATAAGAGTATACCCTTCCATGTCCCCCATTCAGTGATCCACCTCTTCTGATCAGTCCACACCACCTAACAGCACAGTCAGCTATGAAATTATCAGTGGATTAGGCCACTGATGAGTATAGTGCCCCATGAGCCAATCACTTTCCCAGAGTCCTAGCTCTGAACACATGAGACTTTTGAGGACATTCTATATATAAACCATAAGAGATGGTATCTCCTTGTGGTTTTAATTTGCATTTCCCTGATGATTAGTGATACTGAACATTTTTTCTTATTCCTATTGGCCATATTTCTTTTGAGCAATGTCTATTTAGGCCTATTTACCATTTTTAAGATTCATTAGGTTTACTGGTACATTTTAGGTATACAATATGATGACATTCATCATTGGGAATTTGAACCTTTACATGATATATCTTGGTTCTTATTTTTTTCCCCATTCCCCTGCCCTCCCTTCAACCCCTTCACCCCTCCCTATTGGATTATTTGTGGGTTTTATATTGAGCTGTTTCAGTTCTTGTATATACTGGATATTGACCTCTGGTCAGATGAATAGTTGGCATATACTTTCTCTCACTCTGTAGGTTGTCTCTTCACTCTGTTGATTGTTTCTGTTGCCATGTAGAAGCTTTTCAGTTTGATGTAATCCCATTTCTCTGTTACATTTGTTCCCTTTGTTTTGGCTGATTTAACAAAAAACCCTTGCCCAGTCTAACATGCTGAAGCATCTCCTCTCTTTTCTTTTTTAAATGTATATTTGCAATATATAGTAGTATGTAATTACAATCATTGTGTAGAATTGGTATGTATACATGCCACATTTTGATCTTTCTGTTTTCTTCTAAAAGTAGTTTCATAGTTTGGAATTTTACAATTATGTTTTTAATTTATTTAGAGTTGATTTCTCTGCTTTGGGATATCCAATTTTCCCAGTACCATTTATATGAAGAGATTGTCCATTCCCCAGTGAATGTCCTTAGTACCTTTACTGAAGATCAGTTATCTATGAATGTGTGGGTTCATTTCTATGATTTATGTTCTGTCTGCTTTTCTGCCAATACCATGATGTTTTGATCCTTTGGCCTTTAGTTTTGGTGGCTGGGAGTATCTTTCCTCTAGCCCACTCTTTTCCTCAGGGTGGATCTCTTTGAATATTACAACCTTGTGTGGAGTCTGCTTCACCACTCTGATTTGCTTAGGTTCAAGGCTGTCCCTTGATTATTTTTGGTTGTTAACATTTGAATTATTTAGTAGCACCCTCCACCTATACTTACTGATATCTCTGAAGTTTCAGCTCCCATTTACCATTTTAATTTCCATTATATTTCAGTTTTAAATTTTCCTCTTTATATTCAGTATATGGTTGTTTTTTCCTTGGTCATGTTTTTATGTGGAATTTTGTTATTGAACTACACTAGATGCTACGTATGAAAGAGTTTTAATGTTATTCTGGGAAGGATTTCTTAAGTTTAATGTACATAAGTACTACCCGAGAATCTTGCTGGATGCAGATTTCTATTTCAGTAGATCTGGGATGCCTGAGTAGCTGCATTTCTAGAAGGTGCTCAGGTGATATCATTGCTTCTGGTCCACAGACTGCCTTCTGAGCAGCAGCGTTCTAGACCATATATTGTCAGAAATAGGAGTTCATGGCAATTATTTCCAAAGCAGTAGAGGACTAGGGAGTACAGAAAAGTTTCTAATGGTTGTAATTAATTGGCTTGCAAATTTGATTATATGAAACTTAGGTGTATCTTGGAATGCCGGGGTAAGCTTTCTTTTCTTCTTTTCTTCTCTGCAGAATAAGTGGAGTCAGAAATTTGAATGCCATTGTTTGTCTCTTTGCTTGATATTTCTGCTTCTCTATGTGCATCTGCATTATTATTTCCATTTCTTATCTGCTTGCTGTTACCTAGAGGATATGAAGCACCCTCTTATCCCCCTCTGTATTTTTTTTTTGTTAAATTAGACAAGTGGTGTAATGGAGTTGACAAATGTATGGCTTATTGAATAGATTGCCTGGTTTGAATTCTGGTTTTGCTGTTTACTGGCTGCTTGGGCACATTATTTAACCTCTGTGTTCATTAGTTGTCTTATATGTAAAATAGGAAATCTTTTTAACTTCAAAGGGATTTTTATTGTTTAAGACCCAGTCATGCATACTAAAATTACGTATTTCACCACATTGACTTAGAAAAATGCACTAGAAAAAGAAACATTTCACAAAACAAATACTGCAGTAGATGACTACCACCACATTCCTACACTCAAAGACAAACTGAATTTCAGGTTGAAATAAGAAATGTGACTAGTGGCTGAAATGCTGCCCCAGACTGGTCAGGAAATTAGCCTGGCTCCCATCCCATCAGAGTGGTGTTGGAGATTTGTGGTCACAGAGAAGTTGCAAGTGTTTCAATTATACAGGTTCCTGCCTGATCCACCAGGCAGTGGAGGCATATCCACGAGAGCTCACAAAAGCAGTTGACACACTGCCTGACTAAACATCTGCCCAGTGAGATTCTGCAAACCAGTAAATCCATCTTTGTCATCTCTGTCCATAAGTCACAGTGAGTCTTCTCATAAAGCAAGATCCTGTTAAGGAGGAATATTTGATGTTTGTTTTTTACATTTCAAGCACACCATTTCTGAGCCAGGAGAGCAGAAAGGACCTTAGACTTACAAAGCTAACAGGTCCCAATGCTGAGGGATGATACCAGGACTGGTATCTTTCCCAAAAAGTCCACATGTTTAGTGTCTCCATTCCTCACATGGCCACAGGACAGCCACAATTATATTAGCTTAACTAACATTTTATTCTCTAAATGAAGATTTCAAAGGAAAGCCTGAAAGGCTGATAACTTTTAAATGAGGTAATAATGCCACAACAGGATAGATTTTGCTGCTCAAATGGAAAAGTAATCCCATGACTAATCTCAAGGTGAAATATTTACAGTAACTGCCCACTCAAGGTTAATGTTTTAATTACTTTTCTCATTGCTGAGACAAAATACCCAACACCCCAATTTAGAGGAGGAAAGGTTTATCTGGTTCACAGTTTGTAGAGGTTTCAGTCCATAATCAGCTGGATCCAAGGCAGGGTAGTATGCAGAGGGCATCACAGAGGAGAAATAGTTCATGGCAGGCAGAAGACAGCAGAAGCAAGCAAGAAGCTTGGTGGCTTCTTTCTGCCCCTTTTGTATTCTATCTAGGCTAATGGGCTTAGGGTGGGTGCCAAAACAATCAGTGGACTGATTTAATAATCACACACCCTTAATCCTAGTGCCCTTAGACCCAGTATTGCACCATGAATCAATCCCAGTGTCACACACTCTAGATCAAACCACCTCTGAAAAGCCCCACCTATGGCCATATGAGGTTTTGGGAAGACATCTAGGCAGAAGCCATAACATTCCAACCCTATGCCCCCAAAGACTCATTCACATCCCTTTATGCAAAAAGCATTTAGTCCATCCCTAAGAGTGGCCAAAGTCCTAACAGTTTCAACATTGCTAAAAAGTCTAAGTCCAAAATATTCTCTGAGATTTAAGGCAAACTCTTAGCTGTGAGCCCGTGTACAAACAAAAAGAAAGTTAAATACTTCCAACATACAAAGGCACAGGATAAACGTTACCATTCCAAAAGGTACAAAGAGGGGAACAGAAAGGAACAGGACAAAAGCAAGTGCAAAATCCAGCAGGACAAACATTAAGTCCTATAGCTCCATGTACAGCACCCAAGGTGATCTATGGTAATGTGAACTCTAAAGGGCTTGGGTGATTCCACCCCTATGGCACTGCTGGTGGTTGTATCTCCCATAACTTATCTCTTGGGCTGACTCTGCTTTCTTGCAGTTTCCCTCAGATGATCCACATTCTTGGCTTCACCAAACTTCTGGGATCTTCATTGCACCTTTGGCTTCATACACACAGCTTCACACATTGCTCTCTCAGGGGCACCCTGCCTAGCTTCCTAGGCCTTCTGAAGTCTGGGTGGAAACCTTCCTAATCCTACAACTCTTCCATTCTGCATCATATAAAACAGGCACCTTGTGAATTACACCAGGGTCTGCTGCCAGCTGGAGCAGAAGCCAGGCTTCCTTCTCTCTTGACTGTAGGAGTTGAGTGCTTGGATTGTTGAGCACTCTGAACTCAGTCTCAAGAAACAAATTCTCTAAGCTACCACAATTCTGCAACATAGTGCCCTGGGACTCTTTCTTTAAAGCAAAATCTCTTCCCTTTGCAACTCTGAGGCTGGGGTCCTGCTGAGTCTTGTGATGTCTTTAGGCCATCTTTTCTGTTGTCTTCTTCTGAAATGCCTGGCTTTTTCTTGCTAGTCTTCTCAGTGACCAATTTGTTCTCTGTTCCATCTTTGCTGGATGCAAATTTATTGGAGCTTCCTTTCTGGCCAAACTCAAAACATTTTAAGTCATTCTGCTGGGCTCTTTGCTCTTGACTCTCAACATAAATCTGGTTAAAAGCTCCCAAGTAGCCATGTCACAGTCTCAACATTAGACTGCCTTGAAATTTCTTCTGTAAGATTAATTAGTCTGCTACCTTTAATCTCAGTCTCAGGGCATGAGCAAAATGCAGACAAATTTTCTGCCAAGGCTTAATACACATCATCTGGAGTCCAAAAGTCAACACAGTCTTTCTTCCTACCAGAAACCTCCCAAGCCTGGTCTTTACTGGCATCATTTCTATCAGTATTCTAGTCTTCTGAACTCTTATCAGAATCTCCCATAAAGTACAGCCTAAAGCTTTCCAGGGCTCCTTTTTTTAGCTGGAATCTTTGAACCTTTCCAACTCTTCCCACAAGCCAGTCCCAAAGGCTTCTGAAGCATATATTTAGGAGCAGTCACAGCAATGACCCCATTCTGGGTACCAAATTCTGTCTTATTTTTCTTGTTGCAGAGACAAAATACCCAACACCCACAAGTAAAAGGAGGAAAGATTTATTTGGCTCACAGTTTGTAGAGTTTCAGTTCATAGTTGTCTGCCTCCAAGTCAGGGTGGCATAGCTGAGTGGTATCACAGAGACGAAATAGTTCAGGGCAAGCAGGCAGATAAGAGCATATTAGCACTCTTTCTGTCTCTGATATTTTATGTAACATTCACACTCTTAATCCTAGCCAGGACTATGCCAAACCAATCAGTGGACTGATTTAGTAATCACACACCCTTGATTCCAGCACCACACACTCTAGATCCAGCCACCTCTGAAAAGCCCCACCTTTCACTGCATAAGACTGAGCTTTGAATTCCAGAGCAGTTCACCTTGCCTGGGTAGTCTACATGCACCAAGAAGGTACACAAACATCAAGTGGTACTTGTCACTGTTTAACTCTATAATCACAAGAGTGAATCTGAAAGGAAATAGGTTGAAAGCCACCAGATGAACCATCTATTTTCATGCTTGGGTAAAGGCTAAAATCTTTGTAGGGAGGATCTAATGTGCTGAGGTACAGAACTAACACTCAGGCTGACTGGTCCTCCCAGACCAGAGAAACTCCAGTAGTGTGGGAGAGCAGGGGCCTAAGAGGTGACCCAGCAATAACCTGCCCCTGTGTACATTTCCCAGAGTGAGTTAAAGAAGGTGAAGTATTTAAACCACTGTAGCTGGGTTTACATTATACTACTAGTGTCTCAAGAATGGAAGAAATTCATAGGAGATCCAAGTCAGCTCACTTGGAGGTCTCACTGATGCAGTCTTTTTTTTTTTTTTTTTAAAGACAGAGTCTTACCATGCAGTCCAGGTCAGCCTCAGACTTTCAATCATCCTGTCTCAGCTTCCTGAATGGCTGGGATTCCAGGCAAAAGCCATCCTTTTAAAGTTTAACTATTGCTAGAAAATGGAGTTGGTGTCATTGAGTCTCCAGGAATGCACATACATATTTTTTTTGGTGATGGTAGTACTGGGGATTGAACCCAGGGCCTTTGCACTGAGCTACGTCAGTGTTTTGGATAGGTCCTCACTATGGAGTTCAAGCTGGCCTTGAAGTTACTGTATAGCACCGGCTGGCTTTGAACACACAGTGATCTTCCTGCCTCAGCCTTCTGAGTGTTGGGACTACAGGTGTTCACCACCATACCTGGCTCTCCAGCACTTTTTGAGACAGACTCTCACTAAGTCCCTAAATTGCTCTGCAGTGATCAAAATTGTGATCCTTCTGACTTCGTCTCTCAGAGTGCTAGGATTACAGATGCATGCCATCATGCCTGGTTACACATACTACTCTCTTTAAAGGCTGGGATAAATGGTGACATTTCTTCATAGAAAGGCCTGGGTATACCACAAAAACTGGAATCCAGCTACTTGTGTATAAATAGTCATCTCTCCAGTCAGAAAATCTAACAACAGCTAAACTAAATACCAGGCTCTCAGTGGCCCAAAGGGCCCTAGACAGCCAGCCTCAATTTTCAGATGAGAAAGCTAAGGACCACTGTGGCCCATGTCCATATACACCTGATTCCTAAGCCAGAATTCCTTTAGCTATACAAGTCTAGCATCCATTAGTTTACATTGAGCAAAATTAAATACAGAACTTCCAGGACCCTGTATGATTCCATTGAGAACCAGGGCTAAGGCTTGTAAGGTTTGTGAAAAAAGTTTTTATTGTAAGACTTGACCACTGTGGGCCAGGAATTTTGCTCAGTGGCACTGCACCTGCCTCACAAGCGCAAGGTTCTCAGTTTGATCCCTGGTACCAAAAAAAAAAAAAAAAGAAGACAACCAGTGAATTCAGAGATGCTCTGAACCCTCCAGCTTCCAAATTTGAACTGAGAGTGCTGCTTGGGTCCTGGTTCTTCCTTAATGTAGCTAAGGTGGTTCCCAAATAGGGCTAGATCTTGGGCTTGAAGATTCTTGATGAGCAACAGAGATCTACAGTTAAGGTTTGTTTGAAAGACAAAGACCCCACCCACCCACCCACCTCGCATTTGGCTACCTTATAGGTTTGACCAAACTGTCTCAGAGGAGTAGCTGACTGGCCTCAGGTTTTCTCTGGTTAAGTGGGATTGAAGCAACTTTGATGCTGACTTTTCTTGCTTCTGAGAGGAGTAAGAATGACACACAACTTAATAGCTGCAAACAGAGAGTGTAAATGTTTGCGAATCACACTGGGGATATTTTTCACATATCCCATGAATAATCTGAGTGATCAAAGTCTTCCCTGTGATAGGCTGGGCTTTGAAGCTCTTCAGGTTGTTCCTCCATGCTGCTATTTCCTTAGAAGAAGCAAGACTGAGGCCTTGTAAGTTCGTGTATGTGTGTAAAGAGGAAAGGAAAGCATTTAAACTTGGTGACATTCCCAGGGGCTGGCTTATAGCTGGAATACAGCTGGGACTTCACAGCTCACAATTGTCACACTGTACATCTGATGTCAGCCCTTCAAGCAGCTGAGCTTGGTGCAGGATGCTGTCATGGTGGGGACAGGTGGGCAGAACTGTCTCACAAAGCCCTCCCTGAAGGCCAGGAGCACCATGTTCCCAGTGGTGGTGTCCAGCTCTCCAGCTGTGTCCCCTTTCTCCTTGGGGTGAGTGTTTCTTGGAAGGTTTGTGTGGAGAGAGTTCAGTCCAGAATCATGGAGGAAGAATCTATTTGCTATTTTCTTCTTTAGAAATGGTTTCATGACGGCAAAAATAGCTTTAAATATTTGAAGTTCATTTACTACATGAACAGCTTTTAATCAAATGGGAAAACTATCCTGGAAGATGCCAATCACCTATTTGGCTATAAAAGGGCCAAAATGAGATGGTTTTGATAAGCTCACTTGTAGTGCGCAAGAATTACAATTCCATTCACCTGGGTTTCTTTAGACTGAATAAGTTTTTCTTATGTTAAGTATATGACTTGGGTATTTTTGGTAGATGGATAGTTGCTCAGTATCTATCAGTCCAGGTGGATGCAGAGGACATGCCAGCCCATGAGGTCCACGTGGGACAGCATGGTGAGGAATCTGGAGCTGAGGACATTGCTCAGGGCTGATGGCCTCAGGTCACTGAAGCCTTGGGCCAGCTTCTCCAGCAGCTGTGGTAACTGACCAGTTGCAGCAGGGCCCTGTCTTAAACTTGGGGGCATCAAAGAAGCACAGCAGGAAGGCCGTGTGGAGGGATGTGTTCAGGTTGGGGAGCTCCTTCCCTATCATGTCAGGAAGGACCCGCACATCCTGGAGTCTCCATCCCAGCTTCTCTTGAAGCTCTTTCTGGGCTGCAGTGACCAGGTCTTTGGTCAATGAGCATACATAGTTGGGAGGCTCAGGTGGCAGTGGCAGCTCATTTTCAGAGAGCAAGGTGGCAGAAGGGCTGGTTTGCAGAGTCACTTTCTTTTGACATTAGCTACCACTAGGGTCCCAGTCAAGGTTTGGGGCAGAGTGTGAGTCAAACAGAGGCAAGATGCTAGTCTGGCAGCACCTGCAGAACAGGCCAGCGCTTCATACCAAAAGTGAGGAAATAAATAGTTCCTATGACACAGGATTAAATTAATTGTTATTACATATACAATGCTTAGAACAGTTATTGAAACAGAGAAAGCACACAGAAAATGTTGCAATTATTTATCTTTTCTATTTTGTTTAAATTTTTTTTTATTAGTACATGTTTGTAGTACATAATGATTACATTCCCCCCCCCATTAAGTTTATTGGTATAATTTAGGTATAAAATACATTTACATACATCATTGGAAATTTGCACCTTTACATA
>NW_004624733.1:8260541-8301713 GCF_000247695.1 Heterocephalus glaber | reverse complement strand
TTCTCCTGTTATCTGAGAAATTATTTCTGATTTCATTTTTTCCAGATCCCCTTTTGTTGCCAGTTCAGTGGGTCCAGGTGGTTGAATATCAGAGTTTTCCATCTCATTTCCCTTTGGGGTTGCTTTAGGTGATCTGGAAGTCTGGTTTTGAGACTTATTTATGTGTCTTCTCATTTTGACTGGGGGAGGGGTCGGTGGGGGGTTGTGTTGGTGCCTGCACAGCTCACCTCCTCTGAGCTGGGAGAGGTGGGACAGGGGCTGGGAATGGTAGCAGGGATGGTGGCCCAGAAGCCTCTTCCTCTGTGCCGGGAGTGGTGGGACAGAAGGCAGCCCAAAAGCCCCTTCCTCTGGACCAGGAGCAGTGGGATGTGGCTCAGAAGCCCCTACCTCTGGACCAGGAGCAGTGGGATGAATGGAGGCCTGGAAGCCCCTTCCTCTGGGCTGGGAGCAGAGGGAGGGAAGCTAGTCCAAAAGCCCTTTCCTTTGGGCCAAGAGTGGTGGGAGTAGACTGCTGCTTTTGCCAAATTATCAGTTGCAACCACTACAAATGCTTCAGAAATATGAATGGTGCAGGGCTTGTTCTACCCTAGGCAGTGCTAGTGATGGAGCTGTCAGGGTAGAAAGGTGACTGGCGTGGAACATTTCTGACTCCTGCCCAGGTGTTCACAGAGGTTTTGGGGAGGGAAGAGTTGGCAGTCTGGGGAGTAGTCTGGGGAGATCAATAATAAAAGACCTTGTGCAGTCAGTACTAGGTTGTGTGGTTCAGAATGTCAATTTACCTCTTCACTGCACTTTTCCAGATGAGTTTAAGAAGATGCTAGCATAGTTAAATATATATTGCTGCTACCCAAATCAATTTGTTAGAAGTCTGTTGTAGCCTCTTCCATCCATTTTATAAATGACACAAGCACAAATTCAAGACAGTGTTGCCTTTTTATCTTATGAGAAGAATTTAAAAACATTTATAAGGACAACATTTATGAAGTTTGTAACATTGATAAAATAGTCAATTGTGTACTTATAATTGTTATAAACTACAAAATATGTATAAAAGTGAGGTAAATGTAGGAATGTTGCTTTTTTCTAGGCTCAGTTTTTTTCTCAAGTATAACACTTGCACTTCTTTTATTTTTAAAAATTGTTAATTGATTTATTAAAACAGTTATCTCAGGCATCTGCAATGGTGATTTTACCTTTACTCCTCACTTAATACTGATGGAAATAATCCACTTTAATAATCTTAGAAGGACTGTGTAAGTCAAAGAGTCACTGGTGGTTTCTCATCTGGAAATAATCCTATCTTAGAACCTTTACCACAAGATATTTTTCCTTCTGCCTTAGTTATTGATGATATCTCTGTTTTTGGCTTAAAATAGCCTAAATTTATTATCTTACAGTTTTCTTTTTTATTAGTACATGTTTGCAGTACATAATGTTTATATGCCTTTTATGGAGTTGGTCCATGTACATAACACGTCTTCATTCCTTTTTTTATATCCTTCCCCCCCTCCTCCTTCCATCTCTCAATCCCCTTCCCATGTGAGAAAGATCTATCACCCTACTTCCTATTATCTTTTATTTTCCTTTATTGATAATCTAGGTTTCTGTTTTAAACATTTTTATTTTAATGTAATACAAGTAGAAACTGATAAATAAAATATAATAAACACTCTTCTATGAAAAAATAAAACAAAATTTTACAAAATAATTGGAGAATAACAACAGTTAATACCCTGTGTATCATGACCCTAAAAGAAAGGCCAAAATGTTACTCAGAGTACAAGTCACAGACAAGAAAAAAAGACTCTTTTACAAAGAAGAAGCAAAAGGAGAAAATTTTCTTTTAATGAGCAAAAGAAAGTAAAGTATAAAGGAAACAAATTAGCATTTATTTTAAAATATTTTAAGACAACAGAGTAGGTAATTTGGGGATATATATATATACATATATATATATGATATTTAAGCTTGTGTCTGACTTATTTATGATATTTATTATATTATAGATATATTTCATTTTAACACTATTTTCTCAAGTTGTGTCTGTTTGCCTTTGAATGCCTCAAGTTTATTTTTCTTTATGGAACAGTAGTACTCCATTGTGTATAAATACCACATTTTCTTCATCCATTCATCTGTCGATGCACATACTGTTTACACTGTTTCCAAGATCTAGCTATTATAAATTTGTGTTACTATAAATATTGGTATGCATGGATTCCTGTAATATGCAGACTTTTGAGAACATACCTGGAAAAGAGGTAGCTGGATCACATGAAATTTATATTTTTAATTTTTTGAGGAATCTCCACATTAGTTTCCATTGTGGTTGTACTAGTTTGCATTCTAACCAACAATGTAGAAGTCTTCCTTTTTCCCCACATCCTTGCCAATATTTGTTAGTATTTGGTATTTTGATGATGGCTGTTCTTTCTGTGGTAAGATGGGATACCAATGTGGTTTTAATTTGCATTTCTCTAATGGCTAGTGAGGTTGAAGATTTTTTCATGTGTTTATTGGGCATTTTTACTTCTTCTGAGAAGTGTCTATTCATTTCTGTTGCCCATTTTTTTGATTGGGTCTTTTATTTAAGAAGGTCTAGTTTTTTTTGAATTCTTTATTCTACGTTAGTCCTCTGTCCATTGAATAGCTACCAATTTTTTTCCCCATTCTGTAGGTTGTCTCTTTACTCTGTTGTTTATTTCCTTGGCTTCACTAAACTTTAAAAATTTAATATGATCCCATTTGTTGATTCTTGGATCTATTTCCTATGTAACTGGGATCTGTTCAGAAAGCCCTTGCCTATGTCTATAACTTTAAGAGTTTTACCTATTTTGTCTTCTACCAGGTTAAGTGTTTCTGTTTTAACATTTAGATCTTTGATGCATTTTGATTTCAGTTCAGTACATGGTGAGATATATGGGTCTAGACTCAGTCTTCTGCATATGGATATTCAATTTCCCCAGCACCATTTATTAAAGAGGCCATCTTTCCTCTAGTGTTTTTGGCTCCTTTGTCAGAGATCAAATAGCTGTATGTGCCTGTAATAGCCGTTTCTGCTTCTTCTATTCTATTTCATTGATTCATGTGCCTTTTTATGGTAGTACTGTGTTATTTTAATCACTGTAGCTTTATAATATAACTTTAAATCTGGTATTGTGATGCCATTTGCTTTGTTTTCATTCGTTAGGATTGCTTTTGGCCTTCTGGGTCTCTTTTGATTCCATATAAATTTTAGGATTGTTTTCTCTAGCTTTGTGAGAAATGACATTGGTATTTTAATTGGGATTGCATTAAATCTGTGTATCACTTTTGTAAGTATAGCTATTTTATGTTCTTTCTCTCTAGGAAAGGAATATCTTTCCATTTTCTTGTGTCCTCCTTGATTTCGTTTTTCAGAGTGATATAATTTTCATTGTAGAGGCCTTTCACTTTTTTAGCTAGATTAATTCCTAAGTATTTAATTTTTCTTGATGCTGTTGTGAGTGGTGTTGTTTTTCTAATTTCTTTCTCAGTGAGTTTGTCATTAGTGTATGAAAGACTATTGATTTTTGTGTTTATCCTGCTGCATCGCTGAATTTGGTTATTAATTCTGAGAGTCTTTTGGTGAAACTTTTTGGGTTTTGTAAGTAGAGGATCATGCCATTTGCAAATAGTGATATGTTGACTTTGTCCTTTTTTAATACATATCCTTTTTATTTCATTCTCTTGCTTGATTGCTTTGGTATAGTTTCCAGGACTATGTTGACCAGGAATGGTGATAATGGACATCCTTATCTTATCCTTGATTTTTGAGGAAAAGCTTTCAGTTTTTCCCCATTTAATATAATGTTGGCTGTGAGTTGGTCATAGATAGCTTTTATCATATTGAAATAATGTCCTTCTATACCTATTTTCTTCATGTATTCATCATGAATTGGTGTTGAATTTTGTCACAGTCCTTTTCTGTGTCTATTGAGATGATCATGTGATTTTTATGCTTTTGTTTTTGTGACAAATTACAGTTATTGATTTGTCTATGTATATTTATAATTTCCTTCTTTGCATCCTGGGATGAAACCTATAGGTCATGGTCTAAGTTTTTTTTTTTTGAGACAGGGTCTCACTATGTAGTTCAGGCTGCCCTTGACCTCACTATGTAGCCTGGGCTGGCCCTGAACTTGAGGCAATCCTTTTGCCTTAGCCTCGCATATTCTGGGATTACAAGCATGTACCACCATGCTTGGCTTAGATCTTTTTGATGATTTGTTGCATTCTCTTTGCTAGTATCTTGTTGAGGATTTTTCATCTATATTCATTAGAAAAGTTGGCCTGTAGTTCTGTGTTTTGGTTGGATCATTGTCCAGTTTGTGGAACATGGCACTGATAGCTTCCATGAAAGAATCTGAGAGTATTCCTTCCACCTTGATTTCATCAAAGAGTATGAGGACTATCCTTATTGTTAGATCTTCCCTAAAGTTCCTATGGAATTCAGCAGTGAATCCATCAAGTCCTAGCCTTCTCCTAGTTGGCCAGTTTTTAAAAAATTATTGCTTCATTTTCTTTGCTGGTTATCGGATAATTGAAATGTTTAAGTCTTCTCAGTTCGGTTTTGGTAATCCATATGTATCTAGGAATTTCTCCATTTTTTCTGAGTTCTCCAATTTTTTGGCATATATGTTTATGAAGTAGTTGCTAATAATTTTCTGGATTTCTACTATGTCCAGATATCATATTTTTCTTTCTAATTGCATTGATACATGTATTTTTTCCCTCATTTTTGGGTAAGATTGGCTAAGAGTTTGTCTATTTTATTTATTCTTTCACAGAACCAATCTTCAATTCATTGATTCTTTGTATTGTTATTTTTAGTCTTCCATTTCACTGATTTCTGGTCTATCTTTATAATTACTTTGATGGTAAAGCTTTGGATTTGAATTGTTCTTGTTCTTCTAGGACCTTAATATATGTCATTAGGCTGTTTATTTGTTCTCATTTTCTTTTTCTGATATGAGCGTTCACAGGTATAAACGAATCATGTAGGACCACTTTCATTGTGTCCCATTAGCTTTGGTATGTTTTACCGGCATTATCATTTAGTTCCAGAAACTGTCTTATTTTTTTTTATTTCTTCCGTGACCCATTAATTGTTTAAGAGTGTCTTGTTTAATTTCCATATGTTTGCATAGTTTCTGTTGGTATTGATTCCTCATTTTATTGCTCTGTGATCTGATAGTATCCATGGTAAAATTTTGGTTCTTTTGCATTTATTTAAGTGTGCTTTATTAGCTTACATGTGGTCTATTTTGGAGAAGGCATCATGTGCTGTCAAAAAGAATGTGTATTCTGTTGTTGTTAGGGGAATACTCTGCAGATATCTATTAAGCTCATTTTTTTGAAGGTTTGGTTCTACTCTGATATTTGTTTATTAATTTTTTTGTTTAATTGATGTATTTGTGATGGTGTGATATTGAGGTCCCCTATTATAATTATATTGCTGTTTATCTGATCTCTTATGTCCTTTACTGTTCCTTTTATGAAGTTGGGCGCATATATGTTTATAATTGTTGTCTCTTCCTTCTGTAAACAGTTTTGTTTATAACTCCCAGACAATCCAAATTGTCATGCAGAGAAAACCAGTTGACAGCACCAACTGTATCACCTTGGAGATAGTAGAAAAATCAGTGACAACAATGGTGTCAGATATGAACAAACCCTAAGAACCACTCATGAACCACCCTTAACCCAAGCAAAGAGGCCTATGATTTTTGTGTAGATACTTATGAAACCCAGATAGTGACCTATAGTAAATCAGACCACTAGTTTCAGCAGTGTAAAATCTCAAGTAGACCACTGGACTAAATTCCATCTCCTTCAGACCCACCCCCAAAGCTGGCGTCCCATAGAATACAGGCTCTATGATCTTCCTGGCCTAAGCTTCTGCTTCTCAGGGGATCTCAGGAAATCTGTCTAGTTCTCATGATTTCCTAACACTGTCTCTCATCCAGTCCCTGCAGTGTGGAACAAAACTTTCCTCCTGGATTTTGGTCTCATCCTCAATCATGTTGGTCTTTTGGTTGTCACCTTGACTTCCCTGTGCCATGGGGAGTGTGAAGTGTTGATGTTGGCAGTGGGGATCAGGTGGGGCCTCTCTCTTCTCCTGAGGCACCCATGAAACACTGTCAGTGTTAGTGGCAAGGGCACAGCAGGTCCTCTCTCCTCACCCCCAGGGCACATGAGGTACTCGTGCCTGCTCTTGGGGTGGGGCCTCTCTCCTCACCTGTGGGGCACCCAAGGTTCTTGGCTTCTCATATAAGAGAAACCGTGCAGCATTTAAGCCTATGTATCTGATTTAGTTATTGAAGATATCTTTTTGATCATGTAGTTCACCTTAGATTATAAGGACCCATTTGTATAACATTAAAAAAGTTACTTTTAAATGTATTCTCAATGTATGTTTGAGAATTGTATCATATAACCACTTACTCATTGCTTTTTGAGTGAACTTTGATAAGTTTATTTAAAAAACATCTAACTACAATTGTATAACATTTTTTTCCTCTTTTTAAAACCAATTCATTAGCTGGTCATAAATTATAAGTTAACATTGAGTGAGTGTCTTCAACAACCTGACATTTGAGCAAACAGCAAAATATAAGAATATCACTCTCAGAACTTTTTCCGTCCTTTTCCCTGGAAGCAGGCTATCAAATATAGAAAGTATTTTCTGAACTTCTCCTGAATTATTTCCAAGTATCTCACGTTTGAGGTGTCTTCCTCAAACCTAGAAGAAAAAAGAAAATCTTTATTCCCAAAGACACAGAGACACCAAGAGGAATCTGAACAACAGAACTTGCTAAGTTCCTTCCAATTACCATAGGAGCAGACCCCTTTTGTCCAACCCCAGTTTCCCCAAAGCCTACCATAACACATACAAGTGAACCTATTCCTTGGGGTTTTTACTCTGAAGGCTCCTGTGTCATTTATGTAAAGTAAACCTGCATATTTTCTATAGGAGTGTCAGCCAGGTACTTAACAATACTTCTTCTCCTGAACTCTTAGCAAAAATCAAAAACAGTAGTCTATATTGTAATCCTCGGTTTCCTAATTATAAAGTGTCAAACCAAGGAGGCTTGAAGAGACCTGCACAGCATTTTCCTCTGCAACTTTTCCCTTTAGAAAATAAGTTTCTTCAATTATAAAATAAACCATGAAACATTATGCTAAATGAAAGAAGCCAGACACAAAAAAGGGCAGGTTTTGCATGATATCACTTATGTGAGGTGTCTAAAATAGGCAAATTCATAGAGACAGAAGATAAGTTATCAGGAACTAAGGGGAGGTGATAGGGAGAAGTTATTTATTGGGTACAAGTTTCTGTCTGGGATGATGAAAAAATTCTGGAAGTAGATAGTGTTCATAGTAGCCTAACATTGTGAATATACTTATTTTGTACCTAAATTGTGTACTTAAAATTATTGAAATGAGAAATTTTATCTGATGTAAGTTTTACCACAATAAAAAAAGAATCTCTAAAGATTCTAAAAGTAAATACATTTTACCAGGAAATTGAAGGATGCTTATTTGGTCTTGCTAGATTATAAACTACTTGAGGACAGGACTTTATTTTGTCATTGTAAATGCCTCCATGTCTATTATTATGTCTTGAACATAGAAAGACTCGATGAATCCTAGCTGAATTGATTTAAATGGTAGCCTACAGGATTTTTCAATTTAATTCATCCTTGGAGGAAGGGACTAAGTGGATTTTCTGATCAAATTCAGAGGATGCTTTTAAAGGCTTGTTTTCTTGGAATAGTTTGTATGAACTGCAGTGTTTGACTGCAGGCTGGCTGCTTAAAAAGCCTGGGAAAGAGCCAGGCAAAGCTGTAAGAGAGAAGTGATAGGTTGAGGGGTGAACGATCAGAATTCAATCTGATGCACAGCTCTGGAAAAGGGATGTTCAAAGGTTAATAGCACAAAGATATTGCCTTTGAAAAGAACATTCTTTGAAAGAATCCAAAAGGACACAGAGCAAACTTGCTTGGAATTGATTGTACAGAATCTCTGTGTGTGAATAAAGGAGACAAGGGGAAAGCAATTACAATGGATAATATTCCCCTTTCACAGCAGAAAATACAAGTGACAAAAGCAGCCAATGCTTAAAGCAGCTGAATTTTCCCAAAATTTATTCAAAAAGACTCTTTTCTTGGAGTCTTTCCTTTGGCACAAATGATGTCTGTATGCACAAAAAAGAAAGTCTTTTCTGAGAGGCTACACCTTGGGGAATACAATGTAGCATCTAGATTTTGTAGTGCAGAGTGAAATATTATTTTTGAATTGGAATTTAATTAAATAAGTTTCATTTTAGATTGTTTTTGAAAAGTAATACATAAACATTCTCACTCTTAAAAATTCAAACAATGGCTGAAGTGCACAGAGTTAAAATGAAAAGCCTCCTCATATATTCTTTAGACAGAGGCATCCATTGGTAAGGTTTGGAGCATATTCTTGTAAATGAATCTCTTATATTTATATACATATGTGTAAATACAGATATAGCTTTTATTTTTACTAAGTTTTACATAAATTGGATCAAACTGAAATCCTCTTTCTATTTGAGTTTTTTGAAAGCAGTTAAATAACTGAAAGGAAAGAGCAGTATAAGAATAGAGACTTGATATAGTGTATGAAACTAAAAACTCAATGTTCATATAATGAGAAATTGACTGCAGGCTTGGATATTTTTAAAGTTTGAAACTTTAACAGGTGATTTTCAAATTCTTTCTATAAGAGGTGTGGAAGTTTATGCGACCATAAAGAAATAGGGAGAATTCTACAGACTCCTCATAAAAAAAATTGCACCATTTCAAAGTCTAATCTTTATGCTTACATACTAAAAGTGCAGCCAACTTGTTTTTCTTTGTCTGGTTTATCCCTTAAGACACTAACACCTTCTGTATAAGTGTAAATTTTGTATTTTCCTTCACCCTCTAGTCAATGAAGTGAGGAATCACAGTTGAATAAATTAGCCAATCTAGAAAATGCATAATATTAAAATAAGATATTTAAAAATCTAAAGCCACCACAAAAGTAAATTAGCTTCAGAATTTTTATTTAAGTCATTACCCTCAAATTAGAGCTTGGCTGTACTGCAGTGGGTAAGGAGGGGAGAGCAGGTAGCTCCTTCTGAATTACTTTCTAATCATTGTGTTACAGATTTGAAAATATTGTGCTAGTTTTTTAGATATTTGTGTTTAAATTGAAAAAATGCTTTAGGTTGTTTTGTTTGAATAGAGTGCTCTCTCTTTGAGCATTGGATCTGTATGGATATAGATGGCTGCTGCTATGCCATCCTCTGCCATGGCAAATCTTCCCCATTTCAAACCTTGGAGACTCTGAAGTTCCTGTACATCCCTGGATCTCAGTCATCCTGAGTTCAAAATGGCTGAATGGATATGGGTAGGGAGCTCAATTGGATTTGGAACTGAATTCTGGTTGGTACCATGTCAACTGAATTTTCGTTAAAGAATCATCTGTATCTGGCAAAACATAAATGGCAACAATCAGTAAGTTTTGTTCCCTTTCTCTTTTTTCCTTCAAATGATTTCCATATACGTGGCTGCCAACATACAGTGTTCCAGTTTTTTAAAACAAATGTTAATTGGTAATAATGATGTGTATGGTTATTTTTAGTTGCTTTAAAGAAAAATCTTCCACCTTTTGTGTAAACAACTCAGCATTACATTTGTACCTTGATTCACAAACTTAATTTATTCCATGATTCTGGGGAAGATGGCTATGGTTGTGTTTGTCACCCAATGCGAAGTTCATAAATGGCAGGAAAATTTTGCTGAATACTTCTGTTTGCCAACTGAATTGTTCACAAACAGAAGTTAGGTATTACTGTATTTCCAATTATTTCTGATCAGGAAAAAATACATACCTTGTATCCTTGGCAGAACCAGATAAACAAAGAAGTTTGTTGGATGCAGCCAAGGTTGAGTGTTTCATGGCTTTTTTGGGTTATTTTTTTTTTGTCTTTTAGCCAAACTACCTGATATCAAGGGAGTTGATTCTTGATGAGTTTATTTAAAGCCATCAAGGTGTAGGAGGCCAGACTGAAAGGAAGATCAAGCAAAACAATGAAGCCTGTTAATGATCAGTGCATATGGTATTTTATAGCTTCCATAATGTACCTAATGGCTTTACTTTTTGTGAACTACAGCCTGAAGGATGACAGTAAAACCAACTGGGATGGTAAGAGTTGCAGGCTGTATTAAACCAAAGATGTTTGGAAATGTCTGAGAATGTAAATTATGACTGTATTTGTTAATGAGGTTGCTATCTTTAAAGAGACACACTAATACAACCAATCTGTTTTACAGCACAAGGTGACTTCTTTGTAATGCTCCTTCTCCACCCCCCCCAACCCCCGCTGCCCTTATAGCTTTATTCCTCTTACACATTTCTTTTTTCCTCTTTTTCTTCTGGTAGGGTCCACTCAGATGCCACAATTGAGCTAGGGAGTGCAGATTGGTAAATGTGCTTGGTTTTCCTAAACTGATTAGTTATAAAAAAAGTTTAGAGATCTTCTGGCTAGAACCCTAGAGGTCAGCACCTGCCATTTAAAAGAATGATACAAAGATATACATTTATATTTGTTCCAATTAATGTACTGGAAACCTTTGCAAGGAGTTAGAAAAGCTGATTGAGAAGGAAACAACCTACCAATACTCTCAGACTACATACTGAGAACAGAAATCATACTTACTGTCTATACTAACTTGATTTTCTTTTTCACTACTCTCAGTACCATTTCTTTACACATCTGGGACTGTCATGTCCAAGCAAATGATTTGATTGTTTATTATAGGAACATCCCAAAAGACCCATTGGAAGGGATGAAGTTTTGCCTGAAGATTCTTTGAATCGTTTGGTCTCAAAATCCTCAGCTTGATGGTTGTGCTATGCCTCAACTGTTGTATTGTGATTCTTATTTGGTTCAAGTCCCTACACTGAAAGATGTACTTTAAACCACACTTCCAATTCTCAATAAAATTTTACTTCAACTTCTACTCTGTGAAGCACTAAAAAGCTTTGTAATGTGGTGTTTTATCTTAATTCAATAAGCAATTAATGTGGCTTTGTCTTATCAACAAGTTATTTTGGTGATATTTGGGGAACTGTCTTGTGATACAGTAGTAAGTGGTTATGTGTTAAGCAGGTACATATATGGAAGGGAGCTAAAAAGGTGGTAGAATGGAATAGATAAAAGATATAATTTGTTTTGCTTTTTTACTTTTTTCATGGAACTTTACTCTTTGGTCATGTGAACTCATGTATTACAATTAAGTGAAATAAAAATATAAGCATAAAATAAAAATGAGAGTTAATTATTAAATCACTAAAGTTTCTAAAATTACTTAAATTTTACTAAATGTAATAATTTTACTAAATGTAATAAAATATTACAATTTCATGTTGTCTACTAAGAAAATGATTTATAAGATTGGTGCATTGTTGAAGATGGCTGCTCAGTTTATCAGCTTGTTATGATGCAATAGCTTTCAAAGCCCCAATTCATTGATCCACAGGTGTTTCTAATGTTGATTTCACCCAACTTTTGTCAGAGCTAAAAATACAAATTTTATCTAGAGTTTGGACAATAGCTTTTTCAATATTGTGGTTTTTAAAATCATAGACATGGTTTTAATTGGAAAACTAATTTCTTTAAAAACCATTCTGCTCCTGCCCTTTGACATCATTTCTATCAAAAGAGGTATTTTTAGAAGATTATAATTCATGACTGTTAGTCGTGAGGGTGTCTTGGGGAGAATTTTGGGTAATTTGAGAGGTCTCAGGCACATTTGCAGAGCCTCAGTAGACAGGAGCTTGAAAGGTCTGTTATTGGAATTAGAAAGTTGGAGTAATAAAGCAAAAGAAAACTGACAAAGAGAAAGATAAGTAGAAAATTGTAAATACAGTGAAAATGAATATGAAACCCCACAGACTAGTAGGTTTTTATAAGATTATAGTCTGTTTTACTCTTTATTGTTTCTTTAATATTTGGAGGCAAAAGGGTTAAAAAATAAGTGATACCATGTGAGGATATGTTATGATTTAGCAGTATGGAAAAGTAGCATTGAGTTTTCTACTTTTTTTTTTTTTTTGGTACCAAGGATTGAACTCGGGTCCTTGAGCTTGCGAGGCAGGCACTGGAACCACTGAGCTAAATCCCCAGCCCTGAGTTTTCTACTTTTTGGTAAGTTAAGGACTAGAGGGGGAGCAGGTATAGATCATGGAAGAAAAAATCCTAGGTAATTTACATTTTATTATTTTACATTTTATTTTTAAGTATCCAAAAACTTTGGGAACATCTTTTTTACTTACTTCAAGTCTGAGTGTAGGAAGCATATTAATTTTTAAAACAGCATAGCTAAAATTTACATTTGCATAATAATGCTTTGTTCGAATGGTATTTACAGTTTATTAGTTGCTCTCAGATATTTTCTTATTCTTGATAGTCATTGTTCTGTGTGTATGGAATATTTAACAAAGAACATATTTTTCCCCTCAGTAATGTTTTTCTTCAATTAATATTTTTGACATTTACTTACATCTTTCAGGAACAAGTAGTTATCATATTTCTCATCACTCCACATTAAAACTCAATTACATATTCAGGAAATTTTTTTGAAACTGGCTTCCATCTGTTAAACATACCCTCAGTTGGCTGAATCAATTTAATTCTTTACTTATGAACCTTTCTCTTCACTCATTCATTTTGTTTTTTCTCTATAAATTGACAAAGGCTGACATTTTTATATTGGCATATGAAATCAAAATTTCTAAAACTTGAGTATTAGATTTTCCTTTGTGGTTACAGAAATGTTGTATTAAAATTTGTCCTGGAATTGATTCTGATGAAAACTTGACGTATGAGCCTCCTTTTGCTTCAAAACTGGAAGACAAAAGAAGGCCCACTGCTGTTGGGATCTAAGTGGGCCTGGAGAAGGGTGGGAGGCAGCTTGCTAGGATGTCACCTGTACAAAGGGCTGAGATGACTTCCGGGGCCAGCCAACTATTGACTGAAACCTCTAAAAACCATGAGTCAAAATAAACCTCTCCTCCTTTAACTTGTGGGTGTCTGGTGTTTTGTCCCAGCAATGAAAGAAGTGACTAGAACAACAAGGATGTCCACACTCACACTCCTATACAACATAGATCTTGAAATTTTAGTGACTGCAATTAGGCACGAGACAAACAATGATAGAAATAGGAGAGGAAGAAATGACTTATCTTGTTTGAAGTTGATATGATCTTATACTTAGAAGATCCTAAAGATACCACCAACAAACTTTTAGAACTGATAAATGCAGCAAGATATAGAATCAACATTAAGTCAGTAGCTTTTCTATGCACCAATAATGTATGTATTAGGGTTCTCTAGATGAAAAGAATTAATACAAAATATTTGTACAAGTTTGGAAGGGATTCATTAGGGAGGCCGGCAGAGGCAGGAAAGTCCACAATTGGACATCTGTGCAAGGGGATCTGATTGCTGCTTAGCCTAAGAATGTGGATGATGCAGAACAAATGAGATCAAGAATGTAGTGGCAATTTAAGGTTGAAATCCTGGAAACTCACTGGAGATGGGAGATCACCAGTGTGAGTCTGCATCGGGAAACTGAAAAACTTGGAGACTAATGTCCAAAGGCAGTGGCAGAGACTGGAGGAACACTTCCTCTTCCTTTCCCTTTTTATTCTATCCAAGCGAAAAGCTTATTGGTTGGTGCCACTCAGATCTAGAATGGGTCTTTCTCCCTCAGTGTATTAATCAGCTTTCTTTTCCCTGAAACACAGTACCAAGTAACCACAACTTAAAGGAGTTTAGTTTCATTCATGGTTTTGAGGGATTCATTTCATAGACAGCTGGCTTCAAGGCAGAAACATCATGGTGGAAGGCATGGTAGAGGAAAGATGCTCCCCTCCTGGCAGCCAGGAAGCAGAGAGAGAGAAAGGGGCATCCAGAGATGAGAATACACCCTTTCAGTACTCATGTACAGGGACTGACTTCCAAGAAGGCCTTGTCTCTTAAACACCCCATTCAGCCATGAACTCATCAATGGATTAATCCACTGATCCAATCACCTTCCAAAAACCCCACATCTGAATATCTGAGACTTTTGGGGATATTGTGGATCTAAACCATAACACCACTTTGCTGGCCTACATGTCAGTCATTCACAGACATACCCAGAACTGTGAATCCAGTAGGCATTTCTTACCCATTCAAGTTGACATATCATGATGAAAAGTCATGATCCATTCCTTGTCAATGTGACAAGCAGGCACATCTCCTTAAACTACATTTAAACTCTTAAGTACAATAGCAAGTTTATGATTATCTGTAACATGATATAATTACCCTGCATAAAGCACTAATTCCTTCCCCAGAAGAAAAGACAGTTTTTCTTTGGGTTACGCTCACTATTTTTTCTGACATTCCATAACTTAGATATTACAATGTAGATTTAGAAATACTTAAATACCAATGTCAATCAACATTGTTACAAAGAAAGAAAACAAAAATATCTGCTTAACATGTGTATATATGCACAAATGTATTAACAAAATAGGAAATAAATTCTGGTGACAATCAGCTCGTGTGGTCATAGCTGGCATTTATAACTACCTTCTACCCATTTTGTATTTTCTTGGCCTTCAGCAAGCACCTAAGCATGTCTTCATTCTTTGTCTGGTAGGTGACCCATACCTTCATTTCTCAAGGCTCTGGGCCGTTTGTCATCCAGCCTGGATTGGGTTGTTGTAGTTTCCCATTGACCTTAAGAGCTGGGCATGGTAATGCTACATCTAGTACTAAGGAATCTCCTGCACTCCAAACATACTCTTCATTACTTCCATTGTGGAATAGTAGTTTGCTTTTCCATTTTCAGTTTGTATTAATCACCACTACCAACACTATAACTTCCTTTATTGTTTATTGAAGATTTTCCCTCACCTCTATCCTTTAAGCATGTCCTAGACAAGGGCTGCGGTGCTACAGCTGTCCAATTCTGGATGCTTGTTATAGTTTTTATTTATATGTCCCCCCAGAGCCTCTTGTAGTCATAGGTTGGACTTTTTGAAGGTAGCTGGATCTAGGATGTGAGATGCTGGGATCAAGGATGTGATGCTGGGATTGATTCACAGTGCAATGCTAGGATTAATGGCGGGTAGCCTGATTAAAATATAAGAGACAGAAAGAGGGCTTCTGTTGTTGTTGCTTGTCACTTGTCACTTGCTGCTTGCTGCCTTCTGGCTGCCATGAACTATTTCTATCTTTGTGATGCCCCTCTGCTATGCCACCCTGCCCTGCAGCCAGCCAACTATGAACTGAAATGTCTATAAACTATGAGCCAAATAAACCTTTCCTCCTTTAACTTTGAGTATTGTGTACTTTGTTTCAGCAATAAGAAAAGTAACTAACAGAGTGCTTTCTGCATAATGTGTAGAACTATCCGTAAACCTAGCCCTGGTCCTCTCTTTTTCTGTCAACTAATATAGAGCACACCCCATGAAGCCATAGATGTAGGCTAGGGGATGGAAGCAGTACATTAGGTAAGAGTAGGAACCATAGGCATTTGGGCCAGTTTTTCTTGTAACTTAGTTGTACCTTCAGGATCTTCTTGGGCCTGATCACTTACATATTAGTTCCATTTGATGATGGAGTGTTGTGCATGTCCAACTTTATGACTCAGTGGGTCAGGTAGTACCCAGTTCATGATGTGTAGCTCATGTTGTATGGTTACCTAGTGTCCCATGGTCAAACATCCAGTTTTTACTAAGGCCCAGGAGTGGGCCAGGAGCTGTTTGTCAAAGGGAGAGTAGTTGTCTGTACATGATGGCAGAGCCTTGTCCAAAATCCTAAGGGCTTCTGCTGTGATTCACCTATGTAAGCCTGCCAGAGGCTCCATACTACATCCCTGTCTGCTACTGACATATCAAGTATCACTGGATCTGCTGGATCATATGGCCCAAAGAGCAGAGAAGTTTGCACAAAACCTGTAGTTTTTGTAGAGCCTTACTGTGTTCTCAGCTCTACTCAAAACTAGTAATTTTCTGAGTCACTTGGTAAATGGACCAGACTAAAGCACTCAAGTGAGGAATGTATTGCCTTCAAAATCCACATGGGTCCAGTCTGCATGGTGCCTCTTTCTTGGTTATGGAGAAGGCTAGATGCAACAACTTATCCTTCATTTTAGAAGGAATATTTCTGCAGGGCCTACATCACTAGACTCCTAGAAATTTCACTGAGGTAGAGGGTCCTTCAATTTTAGTTAGGGCCTTGGGTGAGAACTGAATCATATTTCCCCACAAGGTCAACATTGAGCCTAACCACTGAATTTGATTCAGTTCTCATCCAATTCAGTTTGTGACCAGAACTATGGAAAGAATTAAGTTTGTGAACAGGGGTACACTGTATTTTCCATCCTCTGACATGGAAATGCTTTACCATCCAGTTCAGAGTGGTTGCTACCTTGCTCACCTTGTCCAGTAAACATAGTGTCATCAGTGTAACAAACCAGTATGAAACTCTGTGAAAGGGAAAGGTGATCAAGATTCCTACTAATTATGACAAAGAGCTAGAGAGTTAATATACTCCTGAATGAGATCAGTGAAAGTGTATTGTTGGCCTTGCAGTGGAAAGCAAATGGCTTCTGGTGGGCCTTATGGATAGGCATGGAAAAAAGGACTATTTTCCAAATCAATAATTGCGTTAAGGAACCAGGAGATGTGTCAATCTAGTCAAGCAAGTAAACCACATTTGGTACAGCAGCTACACTTAGAACCACCACTTAATTAAATTTATAATAATTTGCCATCATTCACCAATATCCACACATCTTCTGTATAGGCCAGTTAAGAAAGTTAAATGGGAATGTGGAGGGAATCACACTCCACCATATTTCAAGTCCTTGATGGTGACATAAATCTCTACAATCCATCTAGGTCTGTGATATTCCTTTTGATTTACTATTTTCCCAGGTAGGGACAACTCTAATGGCTTCCATTTAGCCATTACCAACATAATAGCTCTCAAACCACAGGTTAGGACCCCAGTGTAGGGATTCTGCCAAATAGTAAGTGTATTTAACTCAATTTTGCATATCAGAACTGGGGAAATGACCATAGAATAGATTCAGGACCTACTGGACCTTTTTGGTAGTGTGTCAAGGTCTTCCCTCAAGTGGATGTGGCTTCCCCTTCATTCAAGAGGTTTTGGGTCTATAAACTGGCTCAAGTCTTGGAATTGTTTGAAGGGCCAGGATTTTCTGATGCTGGTATTGAAGGTAGTTGTTTTGTTCATTTGCTTCCAAAGTTTTCTACTTATACAAATCCATTAAAATTTAGTATGCTTCATATCCATGTCACTTCTAGGAACACAGTGATTAGCCAACATCAAAGGTCTGCCCAAGTCAGATGATTCTGATCAGTGCCTTGTTTTTGCTGTCCATTATGATAAATATGTCCACCTTGCCTTTGGCTGTTGAGTGCTGCCACTTGGTCCCATTACTCCAGGATCCAATTATACCTGCCACATTGAAGTGTCCCAGTTGAGTGACTGTGGTCCCTACTCTAAGTTCTGGCATACAGAGAAGAACAATAAAGGAGCTTTTCAAGGATGCTGGTGCTCCACAACAAATTTGTTTCTACTGGTATTTGTGAAGGGTACATTTTCTGGACTCTCCCTCTGTGAATATTCCAGCATTCCCATCTCCCTAAACCTCTGGATACCCTCATAAATAGTAAATGCAGGAACATCAGTCATCTCCAGGTCATTCACGGTGGACCATCTTTTGATCTATATTTCAGCCAACCAACCAACCAAAGAAACTATTAAGACTTTTGTTTCATTTTATTATTATTATTATTATTATTATTATTATTAGTAGTAGTAGTAGTAGTAGTAGTAGTAGTAGTAGTAGTACTGAGGCAGGCTGTGGAACCACTGAGCTAAATCCCCAGCCCAAGACTTTTATTTTAAACACCAACAGGTGTGACATTAAATATAGATGTTCTACTTAATGGGCCCATATGAAGAAATTCAGTCTGATCAGGTCTATGTTTCTTCACTATTATCCCACACCCTTAAAATCCATTTCCATAAATGCTCCTCAGACCTTTGCTCATATGAATTAAAAAAACTGATGAAGTTCTTTGAGAGTGCAGTGTTTCTCTTCATGGGTCACATTGTGTACCTCACATTTAGGAGCCTTCTAAGATTTGAACCTAGTTATAGGCTTAGAGGCGAATTTGGTGTTGAGCGTGGGCCTGAGGAACATGGGCTTTGTATTGCTTAGTGTCTGCATCAGGGAAGGTCGCTACTACTGTCTCCTTAGGGAAAACAGTACTAGTTTCCTCAGGCAGAGGCCGACACCACATACGGTGGGGATAGGAATGCCACTGAGGGTGGGTGGGTGGTTGAAATTTTCCTCTGACAAAATAATGTCATTAGAATTTAGGAGTTCAATATTCCTATTCTTATCAGGTTCTTCCAGGACATCTTCATATAAATTTATGGGATCCCATTCTTTTCCCGTTGGTGCCTTCACTTTAACTGCAGGTATCCTCCAAGGCTAAGCTTTAAACTTGTGCTGTAACTCAACCAGTTGTATTATGAAGGCTTGTGTTTGGGTTTTGGGAACTTTACTCCTACAGCTAAAGGAGAAAAGATCCTCCTTCAGGACAAAGTTAGAAGCCTTTAGATTTTTTTATGCATGTCTGGAGGTAGGAATTTGAAACTTTGAGCTCATTATTTTTCCTTGTTACATTGTCAACACACTTAGGAGCTTTTAAATTGGTTATGTATGTCTGATGCTAGGAATTTGAATCCTTGAGCTCATATTTTTCTTTAGCAGTTTGTCCAGAGCTGCTAAGAGCAACCAGCCAACACCATATTTCTTACTTTTCCAAAAATGTTCAAAAGTATTATATATAGAGTCACTAAATTTCTTGCATCTCACAAGTGGCAACATCTCAGAAGGAGAGATCATGGCAACTTAATGTCTCATCAAATTAGAATGCCAACTCCAGGAACCACTAAGCTGATTAAAGAAATTTATTCTTACAATTCTGTTTTTCTAGAAGCATTCTTAAAATCAAAATATGTATTAATTAGGGTTTTCTAGAGGAATAGAATCAATAGAAAATATATGTATAATTATGCAAGGAGATTTATTGGGTAAGCTTATAGGATCAAAGGAGTGAGGGTCTAAAATTGCTGTCTGGACCCTGGAGAGCTGGAGAATCCTGTGACTGCTCAGCCTAAGAAGATGGAAGCTGCAGAACAAGAGGAATCAAGGATGTAGCACCAGTCTAATGTCAAGCCCTAGAAGCTCACTGAAGTGTTGCTGGGTTGAGTATACATTAGAAGGCTGAGGAAATTGGGGACCAGTGTCCAGCAATGGGGAAGCTGGGGCTCTTAAAAAAAGGGAACATTTCGTTCTTGCTGTTTTTATTCCATTCAGGATACAACTTATTGTTTGGTGCCATGCACATCTGGGTTGGGGCATCTTCCCTGTTTGCTGGCCTATATATAACAGTCATCCATAGACACATACAGAACTGTGCCTTAGGAATCTACTAGGTGTTTTAAAATCTGATCAAGGTGACACATCATGATTAGTAGTCACAATGGAGTAGCTGCAAAAGAAATCTAGAAAATAATTCCATTCACAATCACTTAAAAATATCTTAGGATATGTCTAACCAAGGAAGTGAAAGACCTCTACAATGAAACTTTCAGAACACCAAAGAAGAAAATTGCAGAAGACATTAGAAGATGGAAAGACCTTCCACTTTTAAGGATTGGAAAAATTAACATTGTTAAAATGGCTATATGACCAAAAATGATCTACATATTTGATGTAATCCCCATCAGTGATTTTCTTCAGAGAACTAGAAAAACAATCTTAAAATTCATACGAAAACTCAAAAGAACCAGAATATTCAAAGCAATCATAAGTAAAAAGAGCAAGGCTGGAGACATACAATATCTGAGTTCAAATTATTCTACAAAGCTAGGGTAAAAAAACATAGTACTGGTACAAAAATAGACACATAGACAAATTGAAAAGAAAAGTGGACAAACCCACATAAGTACACTCATCTGATTCTGGACAAAGCCAAAACTGCACACTGGACAAAAGATGCCCTCTTTAACAAATGATGCAGGAAAAAACTAATATCCACTTGTAGATTATTGAAACTTGCTCTTCCAGCCTGTACACAAATCAATTAAAAATGGACCTAAGATGTAGGTTTGAGAGTTGAAACTTTGAAGCTGGTAAAAGAAAACATAGGGGAAACAGTTGAAATCATAGGCACAAAGACTTCTTGAATAGGACTCCAGTAGCACAGGATATGATCACAAGAATTACCAAGTATGACTCCATCAAATTTAAAAAGTTCCTATACATCAAAGGAAACCATTAACAAAGAGACAGCCTACAGAATGGAAGAAAATCTCTTCCAGTTACTCATCTGATATAAGATTAAAATCTAGAATACCTAAAGAACTAAAAGAACCCCCAAATATAATTTATACCCATCAATATATGGGCCCATGAATGAAGTAGATACTTTTCAAACTAAGAGGTATAAATGGCCAAGGTGTGTGTGAAAGGTGTGTGTGAAAAGATACCCAACATGCAAATCCAAACTACACTGAGATTTCATCTTCCCGTATTCAGAGTGGCTGACCTCAAGAATAAAAAACAAACCAAAACCAAAACACCTAAAGATGGGACAGATCCATGGAAAAAGAACCTTTTTATACTGCTGGTAAATTAGTATAGCATTGTGGAAATAAGTATGGCATTTCCTTAAAAACTTAAAAATGACTCTTCTGGCTGTCAAGGCGACAGTGGAGGGACTCCTTGTAGACCAGAGTGGAGGTATCTGAAATGTTTTCAGAGGGGAAGAGTCATCAAGAGAGGCTAAGAGTTGGGATCATCTTGGATGGTCATGGGATGTCTAAAGCTTTCACAGTCAAAGCAAAGTCTCCCAGAGTTGTTGTGGGATGTCTGGACTCTGTCCAGGGCAGGGTCTCTAGGAGTGGCTCAGAGGTATTTAGGGTAGCTGTTGCTATCAAAGATGGAAAGAAGAACAAAAGTACTTCTTGAGAAAGGTTTGGCTCTTCTGCATCAGTAGACCCTTTAGAAGTAGGGCTTATCAGATGTCCTTAGGTCTTTGAGGGTTTGTCCTTGAAGCACAGTGGGACCCTACTCTCTTTCTCTTTCTCCCTTTTTGCTTTCTGGCCTTGAGATGAGCAGTTTTTCCACCACATACTTCCTTCTACTGTCATCCATCATCCTCACCAAAGGCCCAAACGAATGGGTCTAGCCAATGGACTAGAACCGCTAGCACTGTGAGTTAAATAATTCTTTTCTATTTATAAGTTTGTTTTCTCAGTATTTTACTATAGTGATGGAAGTCTGACCAACACACTAGCCATATCAATTTAAAAAAATTGATATGACAACTTAATCCACAAATAATTTTGGTACTTCCTGTATATAAAATATTTTCACAGAAAACATTGTTGTATTCTTCCCTTTCTATTAATGGTACCTAGCTTGATTAAGGGTTATTATTAACAGACACTATTGTAAGGGCTGCAAATATATTAATACTTGTGACAATACTCTGAGATGGGGCCTGTTGTGATTCTCATTTACAGTTCAAAGAATTTAAATGAAGACAGGTTATTCTTGTTATTTCTCATATAGTGTGTGTGTACACAAATTTTTCCATCTAGTAAGTGGAAGAGCAGGGCTTTGAAACCAAATTGTCTGGGTCTGGAATCCATGCCCTTAACTCTAATACAATATTGCTTTTTTCATGCCTTTGTTATACCTCCCTAAGATCTTCATTATTTAGACACTGATGTTCCATGCAAGAACTCCTGGGGCAAGGAATAGAGTTGCTAGTTCATCCCAGTAGAAGCCCTCTGTTCTAGGATTGGCATTAGTGGGGTCACCATCTTCTGCTGACTGTGCTTCCTATCCAGAAATATCTGGTGGGCAAAATCTACCTGTGTGTTATGGTGTCAAGGTCTGTGACATTGGTGTGGAATGTGGTAAAATCAGACAGATCAAGTGGGGAAACTCAGACTTTTGCAAAAGAATTTGAGGTCCTAAATATCTGACAGTTCTTCCAAACTTTCACTCCATTTCCCCTTCATATATCGTAATACTTTCAGGATATAAGAAATGCCACATAATCTCTGAATTCAAAGAACTGAAAAGCTATTTGGAGTCAGGAGAGGTAATGCACATTTGTGTGAAAAGTGAAGTAGCTAAATGGTATAGTTTGTGTTTGAAATGTCCCCCAAGGGTTAAAAGCTTATTCCCCAGAGTACAGGGCAGCACTACTGGGCGGTTGGGAAAACTGTAAGAGGGGGGGCCTCATGGGGGATCTTTCAGTCATTGGTGGCATGTCTTCAAGGGGGACAGAGGACCACAGCCCCTTCCTCTTTCTTTTTCATATCTGGGGCATGAGGTTAACAGGCTTTTTCTCTGGCACCAGTTGCCATTACTGTGTGCTGCCTTACAGATTCCAAAGCAAGGGAGGCAATCAATCATAGACTGAAACTTCCAAAACTGTGAGCAAATAAACCTTTTCACTTTATAAGCTGGGGATTGCCTCAGGTAATTATTACAATAATGGACAACTGACTAATATACTAAACAAGTATCAAGTAATGTTATTTTGTTTATTTAAAGAGCATTGTTGATGGGGAATTGTTAGGTATTAGGATGTAGAATTAACATTTTCTGCTCTTAAGAACCTTGTAGTCTAGAGGGCAAGACAGGAATAAAGCAGGAGTTAGAATGGTTAAGGCCTAACTGTAGCAGTGATGTAGCCATTGAGCTGATGACAACAACTTAGAAGTTTCAGGTTAGTAGAGTGGAAGAGCTAAATATAAAAGAGAATGGTAACTACTAGCCCTCTAGGAGAGAGTAAAGTAGCTATCCTAGGGAGGGAAAGTTTGAGTAAGACTGGGAGGGACAAACACAGTTTAGGTAGGTTGGAGCAGGATGTCTCCCTGCTGCCACTGCTGGTCCCTCAGCCTTACAATGAGGCTGAGCAGGAAGCAGCAGGAGGAGGTAAGATCGTTTTCCTAGGCACCCTGACATGGAGCTGTAGGAGCTGTACTGGTTCCAGTTCCAGGTCCAACGTTAAATGCTCTGATGGTTTAAGTCTCTACTCTTCTCTGGGCCTCTGTTCCTTACTTTTAAAATGAGTAGGTTGGACTAGGTGATTTGCAAACCCCTTCCTGTGTTCAGATGTGATTGTGTAATTCCTTCCTTGGAACATATGGATAATTCAAATGATGAGAATTTGAATGAGGCCTCATCAAAACTTGGAAAATACTATCTCTTTTCATGCCAGAACAAGCAATGTGAGAGAATATGCAATATCATCTTAATTTTGTCATATTAGGTATTTCTTTGCACTAGAAAATTTATTTTTAATGTCTTGCAAATGTTTCCCTGGCATTTCCTCCTACTCATTATGTATTTCAGGAGGGACGTATCTCCCCCACACATCACTTGCTCTTTTGTTGTTGGTTTTGTTTCCTAGGGAGCCAGTCATCAAACATCCTTCTCCCCCGGCCTGGAGAAATACCTCTGACTTGTGGTTTTATGGATCTGTCATTTGGATGAAGCTTTCTCAATCTGGTCTACACTGTGAAATAAATGCTGCTCAAGAAGCTTCTCAACTCAAAGATGTTCTTTCAGTTTTCAAAATGTAGTGTGTCATATGCCACAGACTACTATGGGCTGGGGATTGGCTTGGCTTTTTATACAAAAATATATTGCTTGTGATATTTGAACTGAAATTATAATTTTTGAAAAAGAATGAACACAGGAAGGAATTCTGTTCTTTTATTTATTTTTTATTTTTTCTTTTAAAAGCACAACAGGCTGTGTCTACATAGCATCACACACCTATAGTCACATGTTATTTGTCAACGAGTTTATTTTCTGACAAATGCACCATTAGGCAATTTTATCATTCTGTAAACATCATGCAGTGTCTCTACCCAGACTAAAACAGCTGCAAGGTCACTAGGTGATATAATCTTAGGGAATCACTGTTATATATGTGGCTGACAGTTGATCAAAATATGATTACATGGTGCATGGCTTTGTTCTGCTTTTTGTAGATAACCAAAATGCTGAAGACAGAAAGCTGAAAATCGTCCCTGTAGTCTTCTTACCTGAATAACCAGTTTGGTTACTTGCACTGATTGATACAATGGATGAGAAGTAAAACCTTACTACTTGTTTTGCGTGACAGTTTTAAAGTGATGTGACATGTCTTTCTGCAGCTCAGAGGGAAATGGGAAAAGGTTTCACTTATTTATTAGCGAAGAGACCATTGTTCCTTCATCGAGGTTTTTTTCTCCTTTTCTTCTGCAGTTCTGCGGAGTTGAGAATGGTGGTGCTGCTCTCCCATTCTTACTTTCCTGTTGAAAACAGAAAGCATCAGGCTTTCACCTCTAGATCCTTAATGACATTTTAGCAAGGGAGAAAAAGGAGAAAGCACCATTCAGCATTGTGACTCAGTACATAAACTGATGACTCCCAAAGGTCAGGGCAGGAGCTGCCAGCATCTTCCCGGCTCATGTACACAGCTGTCCCACAAGGGTACCAGGTGCTTTGGCTGGGTTACTGTCACTTTTACTGGAAAGTTTTGGCTTTTGGCTTCAGCTGAGGGGGCAGTAGCTGTTGGTAGCAGATTTATCTGTGGAGGCAAACATGGAGCATTTCAGAAAGCACAAACTAGGTGAGGGAAAACACGAATTAACTCTTGAAGAGAAGCATAAGGAGTAGGGCTTTCTGAGTGGATGATGTGTAAAGTTTCTATACCACAAAGCTTACAAGTAGAGAGAGTTCTGAGTGTTTCCTCTACAGGAGTGTAGAATATTTCCAAAGGAAGACCAGGGCTCCATCAGCCCAGGTCAGGGTTCAGTGTGGTTTGGGGTCCTTACCAGAAAACAAAAGTCCCCTCTCTCTACTTTGGGGCTTGCCATTGTGGTATACCATCCACTGGGGTCTAGTTGTCTTTCCTCCCCGCTTCTCAGGTTTGAGGAAGGTGAACATCCTTTCTCAGAGCTGTCACTTTGGCTCTGGATCAGTGGGACATGGTCATCAGCACGACAGGCAGCTGTGAAAACAGGCTATCAGCCCTAGGGTCCTATTTCTATTCAGATCATGTTTCTCGGAATCTTTGGAGGGTCTCTACTTAAGCGTGGAGGCAGAGCACTTGGACTGACTTCTCCTTCCCCTGAGCTTGTCCATTTTTAGTCATGAGTGTGTCTGAATTGAAGTAGTTAGTGCTGTCCAGAAGAGAGGAAATAATAACAGTAATAATACAAAATTCTGACAGCTTTGAAGGTGGATCCTCCTGCCAGTTTTAAATCACATGCCCTGTTCTTTGCTTAATTCTATGGAACAATAAAAAGGAAAAATACAAAAAGGCAGGCTGGGAAGAAGTGTGTCGCTCCTGCTCCTGTGCATGGGCAGATTGTCTGGGAAGTGTTTCCAGGGAACTCTGGCAGGAAAGTTCTTGTTCCTGAAGGATTTCCCTGGCACTGTGCTGTGGCAGGATAACAGAAGGGCTTCTCTGTATTGCAGAAGGGAAAATACCTTTTGTCTTCTCCAGTGCCCTTTATTGCAGGCAAGCAAATCACTGAGTCTTGCAGACAATCCTTATGCTCTGGGATGCAGTCTCTGTCACGAGGCATCAGATTCTTCTCTGTAAGAATAGAAATAGTCTTTCCACAATATTCTACTTCCAAAAGCCACCAGCCATGAAGAGTGCCGTGTCTTTGTTTAGAGAGGTGCAGCTTCTGCAATGCTCAAGAACAAAACCGAAGGCATTTTATTTTTGACATTATCAGAAATATTCGCAGGCTTCCTGCTTATGCCTTCCCCACCCCCGCTTGCTGACCTCATTTTTTCTCTCTTCAGGTTTGTACCATATGTGGAGTAGAGCTCGGAATATAGGTTTACAATTGAAAAGGTTTTCACTTTTAGACCAGGCTCTTGGCACACTTAGAGGGGAGGTTAAGAATAACTCAGCCACCAGTAAAATTTTCCAAAGTACTCTGCACCTTTGTTTGCAATTTTATAATCATCTTGATTTGTTTTATTTGTAACATTATATATAATTTACTGCCATGATTCTATAAAATGGAACAAAATCAGAATTCTCAAGACAGCCTAGTGAGGTATTATTACTTCCCTAAATTTAGAGGCAAAACCTGAGACCCAGAAAGACAAATATCCTCAGAGTAGACAAATCAAGGGCCAAAATAAATTGGTTGGTGTATTTGGAAAAAGTGGATATTGTATTGTCTCTGACTGTAGCAAGTTATAAACTTATTATCACTGTTGGTTCTGGAGCCCCTTCATTGCCACCTCAGAGCTAGCTTGGTGGCAGGATGGTGCATTTTCCTCTATTGTTGGTGACTTTTGATCCTCTTAGGCTCTTGAGTAAACTCTAAGGAGAGATTCAAGTTGAACCTTATTAATTTTAGTGCAGCATTTAGGGTTATAAATGTGTTGCAAATTTGTATTACAACATTTGTTAACTGCTGTGTCTTTTGAACTCATCATCCTTTTACACTTATCAGATTTTCCTCTTCCTTTCCTTCCTGAGAACAGAGGACTATTTACAATGCACCTGTAGGGTTTGTGTTGTTGTTGTTGTTGTTGTTGTTGTTGTTTGGCAGGGTCTCCTTGCTATGTAGTTCAGGCTGGTCTTAAACTCCCTATATAGCCCAGGCTGGCATCAAACTCACAGCAATCCTCCTGTCTCAGCCTCTCAAGTGCTGGGATTATGGGTGGGGCCACACCCAGTTTTTAAAAAGAACAAATGACTCACTTGTGTGATGGTTATTTCTGAAATAGGTCTTTTGAATCTGGCCCAAAAATGTCATGCTGGATTCTCAAACCACCTGACCCTTAGGGACTTCTAGCCTACATTAATACCTCAGTTCAGGAATGCTTCTGTTCTTGAACAATTTGGTTCTGAACAGAAGTGTTTGGTAAAACTTTGCTTGTGTTCCTGACCTCCGCATCAGGTGATGAACACAACCATGCCCACCTTCTCCGCATGAACACGAATGTGGTCATCTTTCCCAGAATTACAGAAGGAATTAAATTCGTGATTGGGGGTACCACTGTATTTGGAAAACATGGTCGTGACATGGGTGATGAAAACAGTTTCCTAGGGTAATCATTTTTTCCCATGATTTTATGTGCTTGTAATTTTCTCTGTGCCAAATAAAACACCAAATTATCTGTATTCTCTTATCCTGAATGCTTCTTGGAGGCAAGGATGGTACCACTCCATTTTGTACACTCTGTGGAATCTGGTAGATATATTAGTGTTTGAGGTAATTTAATGTAATTCTAATAAAAAGTGGTATATGTTAGAGAACTGAGGAAAATGACTTGCATACAGTTGAGAAGGTTAAAATGTTTTCAATATAGATTTCTAGCTGCTACATTGTTTATTTGATACTCATAGATGAGATGTAGAATTGAATTTAGGGAATAATTCTAATATTCTGTTATTTCCATAAAGCTACCAGGCTTATTTGAAGAACTTTTGAAAACTCATATTAGCTTATGAAATGTCCAGAAAATATGTTTTAAGAATCTGTATTTAAATTGTTTTGATTCTCATAAAAATCTGAAAATAAATGTATTTGGTATGCAAATATTTGCTAGGGACTATGATAAAAAATAAGTTAATCTTTTCCAAGAAAGTTTTTGTGAACTTTTGCTATTTGTATGGGTTCTTTTGATGAAGTGAGGGAGTTATTTATTATTATTATTTTCTTTTTACTTCTCCAATAGACAAGATATTGAAGACTCTTAGAGTAGTATAAACACAGGAGAAGAGGGAAAGAGAGAGGGAGGGAAAGAAAATACAGAATAAGGTGATATGAAGATAAGATAGAAAAATATTTGAAAATGCAAGGAATGGATTCTTCCCTAGAGCCTTAAGAATATGGTCCTGCTGGCACTTTAATTTTGGCCCAGTGGTACTGATTTTGGACTTCTGGCTTCCAGAACCATGAGAAAATAAATTTCTGATATTTTATGTCACTAAATATGTTAATTTATCACTCCAGCCAGACCATGGTATTTTGATGGTTGGTCTGAGATTAGCATTTTGGCAAATTATTTTCACATCTAAATGGTACACACAAGATTGATGTCAGTAACACTAAACACAAAGATTAAAACATATTGATCTCAGCAAGTTGGAATTTAAGCTGATTATAGATGTGTGTGTTCAGTTTAAATTCTTATAAAAATATATACTAGTTGCAAGTGTTTCCCTTGAGAAACCTACAACATATGAAGTGGTAGGAGAAAAAGGAAAAGGACTAGTTGAAGGAAAGTTTGAAACTATATTACCTAGATATTTGACATTTAGAAAGGGTGATAGCAACCTAACAATTCTTTTTAAAGTCAATCAGTACACATATCATTTTGGGCCAAGGTTTCTCAGGATTCTTGGTAAAAAGAGGCATAATTACCAACTGTAACTTGCACTAGAATGAATGCTTAGCTTGCAGTCAAATTTACCCGGGTCAGTATTGCATTCATATACTGAGAACCTATAACATATCAGACATTCTGCCAGTCATGGGGGATAAACTGAGTTTATGGATCCAGTTTTCAGAAAATTTAAAAAGTCATATATTTTATCATTGTTAATTCCTCAAGTCAGTGATTGTAGTGAAATAACAGATGAGGTTAAAAGAATCCTTGAGATTTCCTTTGGAGGTCATATATGTCATTTCTCAGTCCAACACCATACATTTCTTTCAACATTGAATCAGACAGCTATTTCTTGAGCTAAGCATCTGAAGAAATATTTGGGTTACATTTAGGGGCCATGTGATAATATGATGCTTTTAAGCATTAGGGTCATACTCAGTAAGATTTGTAGAAATGGGAATAGACTGGACAACTATGTAAGCATGTGTCTCATGTATATTCACTTCTTACTTGTACGAATTGTGGGTGGGATTTTCCTGCCATATGTCAATTATGTTTTGTCTTTTCACTTTTTGTTAAGTTTCTCTAGTGACACTGAGATAAGAATTCTGTGATGAGACACATCTAGTAAGTTTTAGCAGCAGGTATTACTGAGGAAGCAAAAAAGATCATCTAAGTTGTGTTCTTGAGATCACTGTCTAATGGGGAGATAGAATGTATGTATTTTAGTAGATGGCACATTCGAAGGTGATCACTGTCAACAAAGTTCAGAAAAGGGAGACATTTCTGGTGGGAACTTCAGGAAAGATTTTATAAGGCTAATGATATTTGAGCTGAATCCAATAAGAAGGGTACAAGGTGAAGGTATAAGTGATGATGGTTGTTAATGGTGCAGATCTAAAATATCCCCCACCAGTCTCATATGTTCAGAGCTGGGGCCTGGTCAGAGGAGGTGGGTCTCTAGGTATATGACCAGGAAGGTTGTATTCTTATCCTTTGCTCTTCTCTGCTCTATATTTCCTGGTTTCTGTGGTGTGAGCAGGTTTCCTCTACCAGGCCCTTTCATCATGCTATTTCTTTGGAGCTAGCCAAGCATGGGTTAAACTCATTGAAACTATGAACCAAAATAAAACTCCTCTCCTTTGAATTGTGTCACATGTTTTGTCACACATTTTGTCTCTTTTGAATTGTCACAGAAAATTGGTCTCAGGAGGGGTAGTTGTTGTGACTGTACCAGACCATGTGGTTCAGAAGCCTTTAGAAATGATTTGTGGGAAGAATTTGGAATGGTTTGGAGATTTGGGCTAAAAACCCCCTCCAATGTTGTAAGCAGTGCTTGATGAATGCTACTGGTCAGAGCTCAGAAGACCAGAAAGTTTATAGAAATGCAAATAGTAAAGGCCAGCCTGATGGGGTTTCAGATGGGAGAAAGCACTCTATAAGAAACTGGAGTATAGGCCATGCATGCTACATTGTCAAGAAATTTGTCTACATTTTTCCCCTGTGCTAAGATTTTGTGTGAAGCTGGATTTAATTACAGTGGACTAATTAATGTATTGGAAGAAACTTCAAGGCAGCTCGAAATTCAAGCTATGGCATGGGCACTGCTAGTTGCTTTTAGCCAGAGCTATAGTGAGGATTAGAAGAAAAAAAGAAAAGGTGAATGATTTGAAAAGTTTGCAGTTTCATCACAAAGGAGGTGTCTGCAGAGTTGGGGATCAAGAGAGCATGGTTGCTAAAGAGATTAGCATTAAAAAGAAGCCAAGTACTTTGTATTAGGACAGTAGGAAGATGGTTAGTGGGCATCTCAGGAATTGGCCACACTCTACTCTTCATAGGCTCAATGGTATAAAAGGGTCAACAATTTTGAAAGACTTCTTTTTTGAGAAGAGAGCCATAGGGAGCCCAGCTAATTCAGGGCTGTCTAGGAAAGCATTTTTCCAAGTTCAACTATCTAGGCATTCTGAGGCTTCAGTATCCATGGGCCAAGGGGGCTAGGCTACTACTTGAGTCAGCAGAAAACATTGGCATCTTTCACCTGGTGCTGATTTTTCAGCCATGCAAAATGCAATAGTTGTGGGGTCATGGATGCTTCTACTCAGATTTTATAAAGGCAACGTTCCTCTGACAGGGCAATGTGTGAAGCTATGAGAATGAAACCAAAGGTGCAGTGGAAACCACAGAAAGAAGTTCCAGGAACATAGAATGTCTGCTGAGGAAAACTGTAGGCAGTGAATGCAGCCTGCCCAAAAGAGAGGACATGTGGGCTGTAACCAGCAATGCCATCAGGGTATAGCCACCCAAGCCCTTTGGAGTTAACATCTCACCATAATCTGCCCCAGATACTGGACATGGGACTGCAGGATTTAATGTTTGTACTATTGGATTTTGGTCTTATTTCATTCTCTATTTTTTGGTACCAGGGATCGAACTTGGGTCCTTGTGCTTGTGAGGCAGGTGACGGCACCACTGAGCTAAATCCCCGGCTCCTTATTTCATTCTTTTCCTCTATTCTTCCCTTTTATAATAGGAATGTCACGCTGTGACATCATTTTTTAGAAGTATTTAACTTTTTATTTGAGTTTTACTTGGCCTCAGAGCTAAGAATCTGTGTTGATTCTCATAGGAGACTTTGGATTTAGACTTTTAAGGAATGCTAGAACTGTTACATCTTTGGTGACTTTTAGATATGGATTAAATGAATTTTGCATAGTGAGATGGATATGAGCCTTTTGGGGGTTAGGGGCAGAATGTTATGGTTTAGATTTAAAATGTCCCCCAAATATCTCATGTGTTTGGCGGTAGGGCCTTGTAAGATGTGGGTAACTGAGCATATGACCTGGAAGGATGTATTTTTATCCCTGGCTCCTCCTTGTCTCTGCTTCCTGGCCACTATAAGTTGAGCAGCTTTTCCCTACCAGATCTTTCCACTCTACCATTTTTGCCTTAGAGTTATCTTACCATGGACTGAATCCACTGATACTGTGAGCCAAACTAAACCTCTCCTTTAAGTTGTTGGTGTCTGGTATTTTGTCCCAGCAATGAGAAAACTGACCAAAACAAAGGAAATAGACAAAGAAAAATTGTGAAGAAGACAGAACATGGCTAAGCTTCTGGATTGCTTAAGGAATAGTTTTAAGAGAGAATGAAAAATGCCCTCTTCCAGTCAAAATAGATATCTTACTACATTTTGGGCTGCTGCAACAAAACACCACACACTGGGTAGCTTATAAATAAAATAAAATAAATTTATCTCTTACATTTCTGAGGATTGAAAAATTCAAGATCAGGTCACCAGCAAATGAGGGTGCTAGCAGATTTCTCGTTTGCTGAATGCCTACTTGTTGGTTCATAGACTTTCAGAAGGGATGAAATATCTCTTTATAATTTCATTTATATAAGCAGGAATACCATTAATGAGGCCTTCATCTTCATGATCTAATCACTTCCTAAGGGCCTCATTTCCTAATACCTTTATTTGTGGACTAAGGTTTCAACATATAATTTTTTTTGGGATGATACAAATACTTCTTAGCAGTAAAAGACAAGGCTTACATTTCCATCTAAAACAACCGGACAAAATACACATAACAGTGGTTCTTAAGACATCAAACATCAGGCAATAAAAGAGAGTGATCTTTGAGTATAGAAAAGAAATTAGGTATTTCCTACAATTCTCTCAACTTACTGCCTGGAAAAAGTCTTCAGTGCAAAGAGAGGTACCTATTTTGAGCCTAGAAATTCTATAAATTGAAGAGATGAAGCTCTGAGTCCAAGAAGTTAAGAGAGTTAGAGTTTCCGGGGACGAGTACTGAAAGCTGTAGAGAGAAACAATTTTTTGAGCTCCAAAGCAATTACCCTTGAGTATCCAGCAGAGGGCTGATCAACATTTGAGTATAAGAGTATCAGTGTGTTTGTTACTTTTTTCTCCTTGCTGAGATGATATACTCAATACCCAAAGTTAAAAGGAAAGAGGTTTTTTGGCATACAGTTTGTAGAGGTTTCAGTCCGTAATTGGCTGGCTTCAAGGCAGGGATGGCAAACAAACATCGCAAATGAGAAACAATATGGTGTAGACAAGGTTGCAAAGGCAACAAGGGACCTTCACTGTCTCTTTCTGCCTCTTTTGTCCCATCAAGACTACCAGGATTAGGGCAGTGCTAAACTCACTCACGTGTAGTTGTTTAGTAATCACAGGTCCTTAACCCCAAGATCACACATTCCAGATTTAGCTACCTCTGACTGAATGAGGCTTTGGGGGAGACATCCAGACCCAAACCATAACAATCAGTAGGAAAAACTACCATAAAGGATCAGAAGGAAGAATGCCAAGAGCTCGTAATAGGCAGAGTATAGTCTGTTTCCAACAGCAATACTGGAAAATTGCATAAGTCATAGGTTAGATCAAATATTCAAAAGGTATTTGATTCAGCAAGCAGAAAAATTAACTAGAGACCATATATTACTCTGGTTTTGCTAAGCAAAGCTTAAATGTAAGATTCAACAGGAGCAAAATACTGCCAGGAAGTTTAACTATATCCTAAAGTTCAGAAATATTTATAGAAATAAAAAAATATTCAGTATCCAACAATGTCAGTTTGACTGCTTGTCTTCTGTATTGCTAGATGTACCTCCTCCTTTCCTCTCTTCTGTCCAACTCAGGTTCGAACGCTGAGAACCTGCCCCAAGGAAGCCATAGACCAATGTGAAATAATTTACTTTTAGAAGTGATGGCACAGGTGATTTCTGTTTTAGATACGTTTTCTTGTTAATAAAATAGACTAACATTATTTTCATTTGTTCTTGCCTTCTGCTGCCCTGCAGGATTTTATAAGAAATTGGCTCATGGATGTGTTATATTCTGACAATGATAGAGAAAAGGAACATTTAATTTAATAATTTATTGGTATTGGTGATGGAAGATGCTCTGGTATCGAATTCTCATTTCCTTGCAGACTATCTGTCTTCACAAGAAAAACTTAATATGGAAGGCTGAACAATTATGAAGTAATGAAGATCTTGTAAAACAGCTATCAGGAAAGCACAGGAGAGGCAGTACTTGTAAAACTGGAATGGATATGGATCAGCAAAGCCTGCAGATGTGTGCTCTTCAGTCCCAAGAATGCTACTTAGCTAATTTACAGACTTGTTGGCAATTCATTTTGAAAATATGGAAGGGAGAGCAGTTTGAAATATTTTTAAGTAGAATAATTCTCAGCAGGTAGGCTCTAGTAAATCTAACTCCATTGATTATGAAGCCGCATGAACAGATGCTGAGATTACAAAGAAGGAAAGAAGCATAGCACAGTGGTTTAAGCACAGACAGCAGTGGTGTCCAACCTGGTTTTAAGTTCTTGCACTGTCATTTACTAGCTGTCTGATCCAGACTAATTTATTTATTCTTATTGAACTCCAGGTTTTTCATGTGTAAAATGGAGACAATAGTACCTCCCTCAGAATATTGTTCAATAAATAATGTACTTAGCTTGAGCCCTTTAATAAGTGTTATCTAAGAATAATTATTGGAAGAGAAATAATATGTCTGTATTGATATTTTTGGAGGGAATTATAAAAGATGAAAAGCTTCAGTAACATGTAGATTTACTGATGTTACGCAAGTCAAATTCTTTTAAAATTCTTTAAAAAATTCTCTTGTTAAGTGCACTCTTATAAACAAACCCGAAAAGGTAAAGTTGACAGAAATGGTTTTCTTCTTTGTTATTTTGTCTTTAGAACTTTTACTATGAATACATCCTATTATTGAGTAGAGCAGGTGTGGGGTGCATGCTGGTAGCCTAGTAGAGGTCTTAAACTTCTGAGATACTTCTTGTATGCTTTCCATTTCAGAGACATTCTTTTTTTGGTGCCAGGGATCAAACTTGGGATCTTGCGCTTGCAAGGCAGGCGGTGGCACCACTGAGCTAAATCCCTGGCCCCACAGAGACATTCTTGCAAATAGTTGTGATAGTGATTCATCACCAGGATTCTAACCCATATTAAACCTAAGAGAAAGTGATCATATGAAACTTCAACTGACCAAACAAGTCTGGACTCAGATTCAGAATTTAAGCTTTCATAAGATATGACTAAAAAATCAAATATGTCAAAGACTGGAAAATGAAGAGTGACAGATATAGAATCAGTTTTTTAAAGCATCAGTTTTTAATGTTACGTGGTCTGTTCATCAGCTTTCTTTCACTAGGACAAAATACCTGATATACCCAACTTAGAAGAAGATGGATTTATTTTGGCTCATAGTTTCAGAGGTTTCATCCCATGGTTGGCTGGAGGCATGTGGAAGAGGAAAGCTACTCACTTCACGGTGACTGGAAGCAGTGCAGGAAGAGAACTAGGGTGACAGGTGGACCCCACAAAGGCATGCTCTTAGTGACCCTCCTCCTTCAACTCACCCCAAATCTAATAGCCCATTCGTCTACTGAATCATCAGTAGATTCGTTCATTGAGAAAGCTAGCATCTTTATGATCCAATCACCTTCAAAAAGCCCCGTTTCTGAACACATGAGGCATTCATGGGGTCATTTTAGATTTAAACTGTAACATGTGACACAGAAAAGGGTGTTTGTTCTAATTGGGTCTCAATATGATTTTTGGATGCTCGTGTAAAAACTCTTAAAAGTTAGAACAATTAGGCCAGAAGGGGAAGTGGGAGGGGTAGGGGAAGGAAAAGGAATAAATATGAGAAAAGGAAAAAACAGAAACAAAGTCTTTGTAAGTAGGGAGAGGTGGAGGGGTGGAAGGGAGGGCGGGGGAATGGGGAAAAAAATAAGAACTAAGATATATCGTGTAAAGGTACAAATTCCCAATGATGAATGTCATCATATTGTATACCTAAAATGTATGCAATACCAATAAACTTAATGAATTTAAAAAAGTTAGAACGATTAAGTAGTTTATGTGCTGGACTTTCCCGTTTAATGTAAAACAACATACTAGAAGTTGAGGGAAAGTAATTTTTTCAGATTTCCATTTTTGTGATTTAATATGCTTTACATTGAAATTAGAAGTGGTTATGGGGTTTTGTGCGAGGCTTGGGTTTGATTTTTCGCACTGGTTAAAGAAAAAGTGATTACTGACACCCTTCTTCCAAAACTTTGTCTTGGCTGGAAATTGCTTCTTAAAAAAGCAGTGAGAGCATCTGGGAGAATGGAAAGGTTGGCTCTGGAGAACAAATGAAAAGGATAATATATCGATAAGTTGTTAACAAAAGATTTATAGCTTATCAAAGAGAGGGGGAGCATGGTTTATCATGCCAAGAAACAAAGATTGTAAGTATTCAAGAAGGAGGGTGGTTCATGGACCCAAGGCTAAGAATGAGAGCCGTGGGAATACGTGAATGAGAGCAAGATGTGGACTGTAAGGAAGCAGCTTAGGTGGTGACCAGGCAGGTTGGCCAGATGGGGTTTATCAGGTGGTTAGTGATGGAGAGAAATTAGTTTTGTCAGAAAAGCAGGCAAAGCAGTAAGTCTAGGGAGGTAAGGTCCAGATGCTGGAGTCAGAGAGCCTTTGGGAGAATAGTACTGGACAGCAGGCAATATTGAGATAAAGTGCTGTCCTGAAATTACAGACTATTCATTTGGTCCCTGATTATCGCTTCATATTGGTTATAGAGGTTTTGGATCCAACAGAGTTAACTGTTTTATTTTCCTTTGCTTCAAATAAGCAATCTTTAAGATAATGCAAAGATCCTGCTCAATTATGAATATTTAAAAGACTATAATAACAAGGATATGAAATAACTAATTCTCATACATTACTGTGGGAACATGTTCTGTAGCACAAACTCTTTGGAAAATATCTGGTAGTTCTTATGTTAAATATGTACTTCCCATGTGACCTAAGAGAAATGAGGTAATATGTCCATCTAAAGACATGCACAAATGTGCCTGCCAGCTTGACTTATTATATTCTCAAACAGGAAACAACCCAAATGTCTATTAACAGATAACAAAATTGTAGCAAATCCAGAACATTAAATACTAAGGAATGAAAAGGAGCAACATTGTGATACATGCAACAGAACAGATGAATCTCAAAAATATTCTACTCCAAATTAAATGCCAGAAACAAAATAGTATATGCTGTATGCTTCTATTTATGTGAAATTCTAAAAAAAGTAAGGCCAGTATCTAGTGGCAGTTCAGTGGTTACCTGAGACCCAGGGTAGGGGAAAGGGTGGAAGAGTTGATGATTGCAAAGAAGGACTTGGGAATGATTAAGCTAATAAACAGTTTTAACCTTGATATTTGCTGAGGCTGCAATGGCTGCATAAATTTGTCAAAATTCACAGCAATGTACAAATAATGGGTGGATTTTTTTATGTGTAAATTTTGCTTTCATAAAGTTGTTAATCACCCCTCCAAAGTTAGCACTCATTTATGGTTTTTCCCCTTAATGACTATTATTAGTTTCACAGGAATCTACATAGGGTTAGCAAGGCAGTCTGAGTAAAGTATTTGACTACTACAATGTGGTTTTTTACAGACTTTCTTATTGTTATTAAAAATAAAACCGGGCCTGGGATTTAGCTCAGTAGTTCTGCCGCCTGCCTCATAAGTTTGATCCCCAGTACCCAAAACAAAACAAAACAAAAAACCCCCCAACAAAACCAAGTAGTCCAATTTATGGTCACTGATGCTTAATCAGAATCCAGTGAACTATGGCATGCCTGGAAAGTCTTCAGTGAAGACCCCATTAGAACTCAATAATGAAACATAGATATTCTTTCCTCACATTTGTCACTCTATAGATGCAACAGAATGTCTAGTCTCTCTAAGAGAACCCAGGAGAATATACCACTGAAAATATTGCTCAGAGAAAGGGAAGACTTCTCCAGCTCTAATTTCCATTATTGAATAAGAGGAAGACAGAAATGTCAATAAGTGATCAGAATGGCTGTCTCAGCTCATGTTTCCTGTTGTGAAATCAAATTACAAACCAGAAACTTCATTATAGAATTTTTTTGGACCCATCTCACAGGCAGACTAAGCACATCGTAATGAAAACTCATCATGGCATATGACTTTCTTTTCTTTGTGCATTTTCTATTCTTATTTTTTTAAATTTTTCAAGATGATGGAATTTTCTTGTTTTGTAAAATGTTATAAACATTATAAGAAATTTAAATGATAAAAGATAGAAAAAGAAATGGAACTAAGCTCATTCACTAAGTGTTCTTTATGTTTGGTGAGCTATATTCTAGAGGTGTTATAGCATTAATGTTCCAATAAAATGGATAAAAATAATATAGAAAAGTAAGGTCATATGATGTATGCTACTTTGAATAAAATGTAGCAAATATAGCTTTCCTTGACTTTCACCTGATTTTGGAAGAGACAACAAAATTAAACTGAAGGAACTGCTAAAATACAGTAATTTTAAAATATTATTCCAGATTTTCTTTCCTAAGAGATCCCTCTCTACAGTCAAGTGGAAAGATTTGAAAAAATTAAGCGGGGAATGTATGTGCCTGCCTGTGTGTATGTGAACATGCATATGCTGTGTATAAAGCCGTTCACATGTCTGCTTGTCGCTCAAGAATGTGTGTCAGTGTGTTTGCATTTGTCTTTGTGTTCATGTGCATGTGTGCATAGTCTGTATGCATGTGTGTTTGTAAAAGTATCTTTTCAGTATTGAAACCTCTGTGTTTGCACATGAATTGAGAAGGTCTACCTTGCATGAAAAAAACCTTAAGTTTTGTCTTGGAAATTTATAGACACCACTACAGTTTCTTCCTGGTTATTGCTTTGGGGGAAATCTAGGAATAATTTGAATTTTTCACTTGTTATGACTGACTTTATCATTGTAAATATCTATAGTATTCCTTTGTATATTTGATATTTAGTAACTTCATCAGTATAGATTTCAAAGTTGATCATTCTGTCTTTTTCCTAGCATGTGGTACAACCTTTTGAAATGCAAGTTTAAATCTTTCTTGATTTTAAGAAAAACACTAACATATTTTGATATGCCAATATTGACTTTGGTAGGCGCTTTTAAGGTAATATTAACTTCATAAATAATTGTCTTTCAGCTGTGACCTGAAACTATTATATTAAAGTTTAATTTTCCTGAAACTATATTTTAAAAGGCTAAAAAAGTTCAATAATAGGAATGATCTATTTTTAAAGCTTTATTTTAACATGCCTACAAAGTCCACCTATAAAAAATCCCTAAGGCAAGCATTTTTTTTTAAATGGCCCATTTAAAAAATTGCTTTTCCAATACCTATTGTGTTTATTGACCTCATCAGATTTTTTGTTTTCTTAAACCAACTTGGCTTCTTCTATTTTGCTAGAAAATCATCTACTTCCTCTAATTTTCCAAAATATTGATGTAGAATTGCAGATGATATTCTACATATTTTGAACTCTTCTGACACGTTTTTCATATCTATTCTTCCTTTTTATTAATCAGAGATCCAGGGGTTTGATTTGTTTTTACTTTCCTTTTTAGAAGCAGCTTTTGTTTTTATTTATTTATTTATTCTTTTTATTATTTAGTCACTTTATTTAAAGTTAGCTTTTAACTTAATTTCTTCCTGCTCACTTATTTCCCCTACTTTTATTAATATATGTTTGAAATACCTAATACTTAAATTCACCTTGGGAAACTGGTACATATTCATATTAAAACTTGATAATTTTTATGCCCCCTTCTGCCCCTACACCTTCCTCTCTGCCTCCATTCCCAGATACACTTCCCATATCTAGAGTGTCTAACTATTTCCTACCATCTCTCTTCTATTTTGCTATTTAAGTTATTTATATTTTAGGTTTCTCACATTAGAGAAACAATGTGATATTTAACCTTTTGTGTCTGATTTATATCACTTAGCATTATGGTCTTAAGATCCATCCATCCTGTAAAAGACTCAAATTTATCCTTTTTTTCTGAGTAGTACTTCAGTGTTTATATATTCTATATATTCCTTATCCATTCATCTGTTAATGGATATCTAGGCTGCCTCCACAATTTAGCTAGTGTGAAATATGTTCCTATAAACATGAGCATGCAAGTAGAACTGTGATATGATGACTTTAACTTTTGTGGGAAGATACCAGGAAGAGGCATAGCTGGGTCAAATGGTGTTTCTATTTTTAAATTCTCAAGGAATCCCTGTACTGATGTCCATAGTGGTTGTACTAGTTTCCATCCCCGTTGACAGTATACAAGTATTCCGTTTCTCCTAAAACCTTGCTAGCATTTGCTGTTTTTGAGTCCTTGGTAATAGCCATTCTGACTGGATTAAGATGGAAACTCAATATTGTTTTATTTGTTTTTCTCTAATGTAAAAATGCTGATCATTTTTCATGTATTTATTGGCAATATATACTTACCTTTTTGAGAAGTGTCAATTCACTCTCAGCTACCCATTTTTATTTGGTCTCTTATTTGGAGGGGCTTTAATTTTTTGAATTCTTTATATATTCTAGATATTAGTCCTCTGTTTGAAGAGTAGCTGACAATTTCCCATTCTGTAGGTTATCTCTTCACTCTGTTGGTTGTTTCCTTTGCTGTTCAGAAGCTTTTTAGTTTGACATAATTCCATTTGCTGATTTTTGGTATTATGTCTTGTGCAATTGGGCTTTTATTCAGGAAGTCCTTGCCTATGTCCAAACATTCAAGAGTTTTAGCTATTCCATCTTCCAGCAGATTCAGTGTTTCTCTTTTTATATCTAGGTATTTGATCCATTTTGATTTGATTTTAATACAGGGTGAAAGATATGAATTCATTCTTAAGCACATGGAAAACCACTTTTCCAAGCATCATTTGTTTGTTTGTTCATTTGTTTGATTTTTGGTACCAGGGATCAAACTTGGGAACTTGAGCTTGCAAGGCAGGTGCCGGGAACCACTGAGCTAAATCCCTGGCACCAAGCACCATTTGTTTATGAAGCTATCTTTTTTCCAGAGTTTGTTTTTGGCCCCTTTATAGAAAAAATATCAGATGGCTGAAGGTGCTTGAGGTTTTTTCTGCATCTTCTATTTTATTGATTAACATGTCTATTTTTGTGGCAGTACCATGCTGCTTTTGTTATTTATTTATTTATTTGTGTATGTATGTATGTATGTATTTATTTATTTATATTGGTTCCGGAGATTGAACTCAGGACCTTGCCCTTGCAAGGTAGGTGTGGTGCCACTGAGCTGAATCCCTGGCCCTGTTATTTAGTTTTTATAGTATAATTTGATGTCTGGGATTATAATGGGTTCTGTTTTACTCTTATTGTTCAGGTTTATTTGACTATTCTAATTCTCTTCTGGTTTCTATATAAATTTTAATTTTTTTTCTAGTTCTATGAAGAATGTTGTTTGTAGTTTGATTGGAATTGCATTGAATCTATATATCATTTTGATAATAAGGCCATCTTGACAATTTTGCTTCTGGCTATACAAGAACAGGGGAGGGTCAGTCTCTTTTCTCAGAACACTATGCTTTTTATTTTAGAGAACTTTCACTTCTTTGGTTATATGAATTCTTTTTTTTGTATTAAATTCTTTTATTGGTACATTGTAGGTATACAACACAATTACATTTCTCATTGGGAATTGTACCTTTACATAATGCATC
>NW_004624733.1:8221348-8247696 GCF_000247695.1 Heterocephalus glaber | reverse complement strand
GACCAGGAAAAGAAAAATTGCTTTAAAATAGTAAGGGACCATGAGAAATCAATGCAGCAGCTGGTAGACGATGCAAAGAAGAATAATATAAGACTCACTGGAGTCAATGAAGAAACAAGAGAGGTTCAGATGCCAAAAACAACTGTTCAAAGAAATAATGGCAGAAAACTTCCCAAGCAGGGGAAAAGAACTTGACATACAGATAAATGAGGCATACAGGACTCCAAATAGCCTTGTTAAAAAAAATGTACACATAGGTATATAATTGTTACGATTCTGGAAACCCAACAGAAGAACAAAGTTCTACAAGCAGTTAGAGCAAAGAAACAAATCACCTACAAAGGAAAGCCCATCAAAATCACAGCAGACTTCTCAATGCAAACCTTCAAGGCAAGAAGATCTTGGAGTGATGTGTTTCAAGCCCTAAAGAAAAACAGCCTCCAATCCAGACTGATGTACCCTGCAAAACTATCTTTCAAAATTGTTGGAGAAATAAGATACTTTCATGACAAAGAGAAACTTAGGAACTTCTAGAGTACCAAACCAGCACTACAGAAAATTTTAGACAAAATCTTAGGAAAAGACAATGAGGATCACAACTCCAGGAAGCCAAGCAGAATGAATCCACTGGGCACAACAAGAAGTTAAGAGCAAAGAGGGAGAATCCAACAAAAAGAAAAAGTCATAACAATGATAAGTCAATATGTATCAGTTATAACCTTCAATGTTAATGGTCTCAACTAACCAATCAAAAGAAATAGACTGGCAGAATGGGTCAAGAACCTAAATCCAACAATATGCTGCATACAAAAAATACACTTAATTGAAAAAGAAACTCATAGACCTAAAATGAAAGGGTGGAAAACAATACTCCATGTGACAGGAACCCCCCAAAAAGCAGGAGTAGCTATCCTCTTGGCAGATAAAGTGGATCTTAAACCAACACTGATTAAGAGAGACGAAGAAGGACCCTACATCCTTGTAAAGGGAACACTCCAAGAGGAAGAGTTGACAATCATAACTATCTATGCACCAAACACTAGTGCACCCAAATATATAAAACAAATACTAACGGACATGAAAAATCATATAAGCACTAATACAATAGTAGTGGGGGACCTCAATACCCCACTGTCACAAATAGATCAACTAGACAAAAAAGAAGCAATGAAATACTAGAATTCAATCAAACTCTCGAAAAAATGAACTTAACAGATATTTAAAGAGTGTTCCACCCCACAAAATCAGAATACACATTCTTTTCAGCTGCACATGGGTCGTTCTCCAAGATAGACCACATACTCTTTCATAGAATATATTTAGGTAAGTGAAAAGGAATTGAAGTTATCCCCTGTATATTATCAGACCATAGTGTGATGAAATTGGAGATCAATAGCAAAAGAAACCACAAAAATTTCATAAACACATGGAAATTGAAGAACCCACTTCTGAATAACCAATGGGTCACAGGCAAAATTAAAGAAGAAATCAGACAGTTCTTTCAATTAAATGACAATACCAATACAACATATTGAATTTATGGGACACAATGAAAGCAGTCTTATGAGGGAAATTCATAGCAGTGAATACACATATTAGGAAAACAGAGCGAGCCAAATTAAGCAAGCTGATGCTGAACCTCAGGCTTCTAGACAAAGAAGAGCAGGACAAACCCAGAGCTCATACAAGGGAGGAAATTATAAAGATCAGAGCAGAAATCAATGCAATGGAGAATAAGAGAGTGATACAAAAAAATCAATGAAGCCAAGAGTTGGTTCTTCAAAAGAATAAACAAAATTGACAAACCCTTAGCCACCCTTATCAGAAAAAGGAAAGAAAAGGCCCAAATCCATGCAATTAGAAATGAAAAGGATGAAATTACAACAGACCCAGCAGAAATCCAGAGGATCATCAATACCTACTTCGAGAACCTGTACTCTAATAAAATGGAAAGGACAGAAGAAATGGACAGATTCCTAGATACATATGAACTGCCAAAGTTAAATGAAAAAGATATAGAAATTCTAAACACCCCAATTGCAATGAGTGAAATTGAAGATGTAATAAAATATTTACCAATAAAGAAAAGTCCAGTTCCTGATGGCTTCACTGCTGAATTCAACAAGATATTTAAAGAAGAACAATCGCCGTTACACTTTAAACTCAGGAATGAAATTATAGGGAAGCAGTACTTCCAAATTCATTCTTGGAAGCAAGTGTTACTTTGATTGCAAAACCAGGGAAAGACCCAACCAAAAAAGACAACTACAGGCCAATCTCTGTAATGAACATAGACGCAGAAATGCTCAACAAGATACTAGCAAACAGAATACAGAGGGTCATCAAGAAGATTATATAGCCTGACCAAGTGGGATTCATCCCAGCGTTTTAGGGATGGTTCAATAAATATGCAAATCAATAAATGTAACACACTATATTAACAGAATTAAGGACAAAAACCATATGATCTTCTCAATAGATGTGGGAAAACATTGGACAAAATCAAACACCCATTCATGATAAAAACCCTACAGAAAATTGGAATAGAAAGTCTTTATCTCAACCTGATTAAGGCTGAAAAACCAACAGCCAACATCATAGTAAATGGTCTAGAACAAAACTTTCATACTAAAATCAGGAACAAGACAAGGATGCCCGCTATCACAACTCCAGTTCAATATAGTTGTGGAAACATTAGCCACAGCAATTAAAAAGAGAAGGAAATAAAAGGAATAAAGATAGGAAAGGAAGAAGTTAAACTGTCATTATTTGCTGACAATATGATACTTTAAATAGACAACCCAAAAACTCTACCAAAAGACTTCTAGACTTAATTGACAGATTCAGTAAAGTAGCTGGATATAAGTTCAACACTCAAAAAACAATAGCCTTCTTATACACAAATAACAGAATCACTGAGAGAGAAATTAGGGAAACAATTCCTTTTACAATAGCATCCAAAAAAATGAAATATCTAGGAATCAGTCTAACAAAGGAAGCAAAAGACCTCTACACTGAAAACTACAGCACCCTGAAAAAGGAGTTCGAGGAGGATATAAGAAAATGGAAAGACATCCCTTGTTCCTGGGTAGGAAGAGCCAATATGGTGAAAATGGCCATACTTCCAAAACTGCTATATAGATTTAATGCAATGCCAATTGAAATTCCAACAATATATTTCACAGAACTAGAGAAAACAATCCAAAAATTCATTTGGAACCATAATAGACCTAGAATAGCAAAAGTAATTCTGGGCAACAGACACATGGCAGGGGTATATAATCTGTAACTTGAAACTATACTACAAAGCTACTGTGATAAAAACAGCATGGTACCGGCAAAGAAACAGACCTGAGGATCAGTGGAATAGATTAGAAGATGCAGAAACAACTCCAGACATTCTCAGCCACCTCATCTTTGATAAAGGAGCCAATCACCCTCACTGGAGGAAAGATAGCCTCTTTAATAAATGGTGTTGGAAAAACTGGATTTCAACCTGCCAAAGATTAAAACTAGACCCATATCTATCACCATGCACTACCCTAAGATTGAAGTGGATTAAAGATCTAAATATTAAAACAGAAACACTAAACCTGCTGGAAGATAAGTTAGGTAGAACTCTTGAAGACATTGGCATAGGAAAAGACTTTATGAACAAAACCTCAGTAGCACGGGAACTAGCACAAAGAATCAACAACTGGGATCTCATTAAAAAGCTTCTGCACCACAAGAGAAACTACCAATAGGGCTAAGAGACAACCTACAATGTGGGAAAAAAATTTTAGCAGCTGTAGCTCAGACAAAGTACTACTATCTAGAATATATAGAACTGAAAAAAATCAGACCTCTGAAATTCAAATTCCCAATTTAAAAATGGGCATCTAAAAGAACAGACTTTTCTCAGACAAAGAAGTAAAAGCAGCAAATAAACATATGAACAAATGTTCAACAGCACCGGTCATTCGAGGGATGCAGATGAAAACAACGCTGAGATTCCACCTCACCCAACAAAGAATGGCTGCTATCAAGAAATCAACAAATAACAAATGCTGACAGGGGCATGGGGAGAAAGGAACACTTCTCCATTTTTGGTGGGAGTGCAGACTGGTGCAACCACTATGGAAATCCGTATGGAGATACCTCAAAGAACTAGGGCTAGACGTCCCATTTGACCCAGCAATTCCCCTGCTGGGTATCTTCCCCAAAGAATTAAAGGAATCATACCACAGCAATATATGTGCACCCATGTTTATTTCAGCACAGTTTGTAATAGCTAAAGCTTGGAAACAGCCCAAGTGCCCATCAACTCAAAACTGGATAAAGGGGATATGGTTTTTTTTTTTTTAATAAATGGAGTATTACTCAGCCATAAAGAATGAGAAACCAGAGACATTTATAGCTAAATAGATGCATATTGAGGACATACTCTTAAGTGTAATAAATAGGACACACATGTGTATATACCGAATAGTTTCTCTAGTGTGAGAAACTGAAAGTGTAAATAAGGATTGTAAAATGAATAATTGATAATTTGAAATAGGAAGAAAAGGTCCAAAGGGTTAGAGGAAGTGGAAGATGAAGGGGAAAGGAAAGAATGGAAAGGAAAAATTATGAGAAAAGGAAAAAATGGATACAAACTCTTTGTAAATAAGGAAGAGTGGAGTGGGGGAAGGGAGCACAGGGATTGGGGAAAAAATAAGAACCGAGATACATCATGTTCAGGTACAAGCACCCAATGATAAATGTAAATGTTATGTATACCTATAATGTACCAATAAAAGAATTTAAGCAAAGCAAAAAAAATAAAGATGCTCTTTGGAGTCTCTGACAGGGCTGCATAGGTGAATTATAGTGGATACCCTTAGGATTTCAGAGCAAGGCTCTGCCCTCATTTGTAGACAACTGCTCTTCCTTTGAGAAACAGTTCCTGGCCTGCTGCTGAGCCTTAGTAGGAACTGAACACTTGACAGTTGGTTCTGGGTGCTGTTTGACCCACTGAACCCTAAAGTTGCATGTGTACGGCACAGTCCATCATCAAATGGAAGTGGTATATGTGTGATCAAGCCTGAGAAGGTTCTGATGGTGCCAGTAAGTTACATGAAGATGTGGACCAAATACCCATAATTCCGCCTTCTTCTATAAATCTGTTTCTGCAGACTGACCCATCTAAATAGCTCAATTTGTTTACATTTGTAATTTTTGGAAGAGATAAGTAATGCCTGCTTGTACAGAATGTCTTTTACTTAAATGGATTTATTCCTTATACAATAACAATTTTCAGTTACTGTCATATTCTAGTCACTATGCTAAGCTCTGAGCAGCAATCAACATTCTAGGTGAAGATCCTAGTTCATGAAATTAAAATTCTAGTGGAGAAGGACCAGCATCTTAATAGTAAAGACCACACTAAGAAGATTAGTGATAGTTCTAGTAAGTGCTTAGAAGGAAAATAAAGTGGGTTATGAAGGACAAGCAACAAAACAGTAAAGACATAGTAAGATGATTAATGATAGTTATAATAAATACTTAGAAGGAAAATTAAGAGGGTTATGTGATAATAATTGGTATATGGGCAAGAAGTGAAGGGGAATTAGAACTGGCAGGGAATTAGAAGGAATCAATCATGCTGGAAAACTTGAAGGAGGAGTGCTCTATTGCAGGCAAGTAAACAGTAAGTAGATAGGTACTGAGGCAAAAATGAGCGTGGGATATTGCATCAGGAAAGGCAAGAGGGAAATAGAATATAGGGAGCACAGGAACTGTGGTAAAGTATCTCTCATGTAGGGACTTTTAGAAATTTTTGCATTGGTCCCCTTTCTTACACCCAGGATACTTGGAAATTGTGAAATACATCTGCAGAAGTACCTGTAACTGTTTCAGTTTCTTCCTGTTCAGTTTATTTTAGATGTTCAAAAACCTGAATTTGCTCTGGTAATCAGCTAGGAGAACTTAGGGAAGTTTATTTAGAATGATATTGAGCCTTACTAATGGTATACATCAGATGAGAACAAAGATATCATGAGAATGAGGCAGGGAAGTGTCCCTTTTATATGGATAGAGCTAACTTTTGTTCCTATAATTCCTTAGGGTGAATAAAATCAAAAAATTTTTTTCAATACCAAGGATTGAACTCAGAACCTTGCACTTGCCAGACAGGCAGGGTACCACTGAGCCACATCCCTGGCCCTCAAAATTTAATTTTTGTAGAAAAGTTCTATCAAGTGAGAGAAGGAAAAACAACTTGAAATATCTGGTATTTTAAGGTTCTAAAACAATATTGATAAAACTTCTTAATTTTGTAGCAATAGCAAAAATATTCTATGAATGTTTGGAAATTGCTGACCCTAAGCTAATCATGTTAAATGTGTGATTTTGGGGAAAAATAAACAAAATTTGATCCTGGTACTTGGTAACTAGGTGACCTTGGATTTTCATTCCGTAAGGAAAAATTATTATTCATTAAGGAGAGACATGCATACTATCTTCTATTTGGATAATTATTCTTTTATTTGTGATATGAGGAATTGAATCCAGGATCTTTCACTGAGCCTCAGTGACAAGATTCTGTTCTGGAGGCCAAGGTGGAGCTCGAGGCCAGCTGGTGAGGTTAGTCCCCCATTTCCTCTTTACATTTCAATACCTAAAATAGAAAATGGTTGCAGGAAGCCCACAGTGGGCAGCACTTTCATCTCCATGTGTCCTGATTCTGTGGGGAAGAGGGCAGTTTGCCCCCCAGCTTTTGTGGTGCTTTCCTTCTCCCTCCTCCCTGGAGATCAAAATATCCCTGGGAACTCAAAGTAATGCAGGAACCTTTTGGAAACAGATTCTTCTTTTTTTCACCAAGATCCAAACAGCTTCAAGCTGTCAAACTGACCAGTGCTTTGTCATGCTCCTTTCAAAGCAGCTTCATACTGTCTTGTTTCTTCTGTTATTTATGTCTCCTGTCAAAGCTCAGGTCTGCCAATCAATTCAGCTTACTCTGTCAGTCAGCTTCCCCCGTCTTTAATGTGGGTGAAATCTAATTTGTATCTGAATGCAGAACTTGCAGCACATGTATTTTCAGGCCCCTTACCCCCTTTATAAACCAGATCTTAGAAAAGTCAGTTATCTATATATACTCAGTTTTCTATTTACAGGCTGAACCAATGTGAACCAATATATTGTATCCTAATTGTTTTCAAGAAAATGATGTAGCAGTAGCTTGGTGGAGTGATTTTTTTCCATCCTGTCAGTGCAGTCTTCTGATGAAGGTTTAGATTTATTTTTCCTGAACTGTTATCTGCAGATTTAATTATGAGAGAACCCTGTATCATTTTCTTTGGCCTTACTTGTGGTAGAGTCATGTTTACTATCTACAGCAATAAAATCACAGGGGAATTTTTTTCTCTGCTTTGAATGGCAGCAAGATTAGGAATGGGACTATGTTTCCCATATCTCAGGAAATAGGATGAAGGGCATTTTAGCAGACTAAGCTTTTAAATCAACATTGGTATATTGTCTGCATTAGATATAGGGTTTTATAGTAGTATTTTAAAGTTATTTTCTTTTTCATATAATGTTAGGGAATACATCAAGGACTCAGACACCTGCCCTCCTTCTTTCCACGCTTTGTGACACTTTGTGAGTTTTACTAGTTGCTTCTGATGGTGATCTTAACATTTTCTGCTACATAAAGTACTGGGCAATGTACAAAGTTAGCAACAAGAAGACTATTTTTGGCTTAACCTTTCTGGCTGTATAGTAGAAAGTACAAAAGAATGAGAAGATGGGTTACAGAGTCTTTTCTTATAACTGTCTCTAAAAAGCTGTGTGACCTTGTAGAAGACATTAAAAATCTTTGAGCCATGAGTTCCAAAATTTTTATGACATTCATTTGAAACAGTTAAATTTGCTCCTCAGATCATTTATAGAGGATCTCTTGTTTGGTCAAAAGCATCAGAGTAGCCTCGTCTTCAGAGTGACCTACCTTCACATAAAAACATCTTTCTAAATACGCACAGATACTGCCCAAAGTTTGGGGAGCTGCTTTCCCTGTGTTAGAGTGCTCCATTCTTTAAAGCTCATTGAGAATTAAGTTTATTTATTTCTTAGTAAGTGTAATGTTGAAATCATACCGAAGTATTTCCAGTTTGCCTTCTGCTTTTGTATGCAGTGGGAAATTTCAGCTTAGGCTCTGCAGGGGATTTTCTGGTGGTGAGTCCTAGTCTCTTTTTAGAATCTTTTCTGGAGGTGAAAAGATACCAGTGTACAGTTGAGGTCTGTTTTCCTCCCCTTGGGTTAAACCCCCTCAGGCAAACACTATTCTAGGTAGTCTTCCTTCACGGTAAATGTTCATCTCTCCCCAAATAGAGGAAGAGGGAAAGTATTCATTAGGGCAATAATTTCAAACCTTTGCCTCTCACACACTCACTGAAAGAATTTTGAAAACTTATGCACCTGCTTCTCCTAACATTGGATAAATCCTAAATCCTCCTAAATTGGATACATCTATTATTTTTCAATGTAAGTTTAAATTATTGAAAATAATTGTAATTTCTGGTGGAATGTAAGTGCCTTGGAGATCTGAATCCCCCTTGTATAATTACAATACATATGTTTGCTTTAACAGAAATTTTACATGGCTCCTTTTTCTTGTGAACTTAAATTTCCATTCTACTTCCTTCAGACAATTTTATTCCCATGTAATATATTTTATGTTTTTACTGATCACTTTGCTGTGTGTCTCTGCAACAAAAATATTTATTTAAATTGTTTTAAAATGTTTGTTCGTACCATGCTATTCTTTCTAAGTGATTTCTTAAAAGTCTTTTCTGGATTTATTGTGACTATACTAACTTCTATGATATTAATCAAAACAGCATAAATAATTAAATTTTTTGAATGATTTTGACACATGGAAGTTAAAATATTTTAAGGAAATTTATTTTCTAAAATAATGAATGTGAATTTTCATCTAGTTTATGAATCTATAGATAAATATTGTTTATTGCTAGAATGGGACTGAACATTTTTATTTATACTTTTTCCTATTTTCAAAAATAAGTATATAGAAATGGAGCTTTTTTATAGTGTTTTCAGTAAATTTTTATATTTCTTCCAATTTATGCATCTAAATCACATCATTATATGTCATAAAGATTACTTTAATAATATACCAGCTGATAATTTTATTTGATCTTTATTCAATTTTATTAAAATTAAGAAATAGAAAACCATCTAATTTCCAAATAGATTTTTAATCTGGCCATTGAAGTGATCCTGTTGCTCAATTTCTAGAATATATATAAAAATGCATTATTGGCCAGGGATTTAGCTCAGTGGTTTTGCCACCTGCTGAGCAAGCTCAAGGACCCGAGTTTGATTCCCGGTACCAAAAAAAAAACCCCCAGAAAACAAAAACCAAAATGCATTATTAAGACTTATCAATTGATTATTCATTGTACTCATTATTCTTTACTCATAGGAACCTTATTCTGAGCTGTATAGGCATGTAAAACATTGAGTCTTGACATAGGTTCATGCCTGAATAATATAAGGTCGCAAGACCTGTGATATATTTAATGTGTTCTCTGCTTTATTTTCTAGGGACCCCTCCCTCAAGTAAAAGTAATAATTGTGGAGGAAAAAAATCTCACCAACTTGGAACCTCTCTATCCAACATTTTCAACCCTTCTGCACAATATCCTAGGCAAGTTTATTTCAATGAACTGATGCAATGATGGTCAAAGCTGTTTATTTCACTTTAGAGCAATAAAATTTTCTGTTTTCTCTTTAAATGAGTATTTGAAAAGATACCAGTATAAGTGCTTTTGTTGTAATTGTAAAAGTGGGTGTGGTGGTTAATCTGGGCTATCAGTTTTACTGGTTTGAGAAACCCTAAAACCTTGGTAAAGTCTGTTTCTGCATGTGTCTGTGAGGATGTCTGCAGAGGTGGTGTCATGTAGGCCAGTGAGCTGAGTGGGCAGGACCCACCCTGAGTGTGGAAAGCACTATTGAGTAGGCTGGGTCCCCCAAAACAACAAAAAGCAGAAGAGAGACACTCATGTGTGCTCAACTCTTTGTGAGTATGTGCTTTCTTTGCCACTGCCTTTGCTCATGTACATCAGAGTTCAAATTGTTCAGCCTTTGAACTTGAACTGCATCTATTCAAGGGACTTCCAGGCTTTCAGCTGCAGACAAGGGCTGCATCATTATTCTCCCTAGTTCTGAGGCTTCCATTTTCTTCAACTTTTCACCTACAGGTTTCCTGGCTCCTCAACCTACAAATGGCCATTGTGGAACCATCCAGCCTCTGATCATGTAAGCCAGTTTAATAAATCACTCATAGATATTCAATTAGTTCTGTTTCTCTGGAAAATCCTGACTAGTACAATGGGCCTGGAGTCCTGCTCACTTATCTGTCCTTCAGTTCTGGATGACTAGGTTTAGAAAGCACCATCTCAATCAGCTTCACACCTGTCTCTTCTCCAGCACCTTTGTCACAGATCTTGAAGTGATGGTTCTTGCACTTGGATGCCAATTGAAATTACTTACTGATGGATATCTGCATCTAACTAAATCTACCTAATCCCACAAGCTTCTGTTTAACTCCCCTGAGATCTCCTGGGTGAGGTGATTGTAATGTATCCCCAAAGTTGAGAACAGTTACACCAGAAAGATTTGTTTTTTAAGAAAAGCAATTTTGATTATTTCAAACTCACACTTAGCATCCTTAAGCTTTGCAGTGATTCTTAAAGTGTGATAACCAGACCAGTATCTTCAGAGTCACCTGGAACTTTGTTAGAAATGCAAATTTTCATACTGCAATGGAGATGGGAGTGTGGATGTCTCTTTGATATTCTGATTTTAATTCCTTTGGATATATAACAAAAGTGAATGTTATGGTTTAAATTTAAAATGTTACACTTATCTCCATGTCTGTTTTTATTATCATACTGTCTTGGTTTTATATCTTTGCTGTAGATTTCGAGAGTGATGCTTCCAGTTTTGTTCTTTTTGCTCAGAATTGTTGTGGTTGTTCAGAGTCTTTTGTTGTTTCATACAAATTTAGGATTTCATTTTCTATTCTTATAAAAAGCATCATGGGAGTTTTGGTTGAGTATGCATTGAATCCGTAGATCACTTTAGGTAATGTTCACAATAGTCAAAAGATGGAATCAACTGGAATATTAAAAAGAATTTAAGCAAAAAAAAGATAAATGGATAGAAAAATTACACTGTGTATATACACAATGCAGTATTATTCATTCGTAAAAAGGAAATTTAATTATGACAACATGGAGGAACCTGGAAGACATTATGCTTACTAACATAGGCACAGTATGACATTACTGCATTATCTTATATGTGAAATCTCAAAACAATCAAACTTACAGCACTGGGGATTTAGCTCAGTGGTTTTGCCACCTGCTGCACAAGCACAAGGACCCGAGTTTGATCCCTGGCACCAAAAAAAAAAAATCAAACTTACAGAAGCAGAGAATAGAATGGTGATTACTGGGGGTGCTGTTAAGATTGTGGGGAAAGTTGGGAATGGAGAAATGTTGGTTAAAGGATGGTTTCAGTTTCAAGGAATAAATTCTGGTAATCTACTGTACAGCATGCTGACTATAATTAATGAGTATATTTTAAATGTTCTCATGACAAAAATGATAAGTGAGAGGATGAATATGTTAATTAGTTTGATTTAATCAGTTTATGTCATATAAATATACCAAAAGTCATATTGTATACCAAAAAACCATAAAATGTGTCATTTGTCAATTAAAATAAATAAAATTTAAGAAAAAAACATACAGATTTAAAAAAATCTACATGAACCCTAGACCTGTTAAATTAGAAGCACTGAGAGTACAGTGAAGAAACTTGTGTACTTTTTGTTAGTACCAGGGATCAAACTCGGGACCTCACATTTGCAAGACAGGTGCCAGAACAACTGAGCTAAATCCCTGGCCCAAGAAACTTGTGTTTTAATGGCGCCTCCATGTGTTTCTGATCCATATTTATCCTGAGAGTCACTGGCCTTCAGGATAAAGCCCAAACTTGGGGTCCTGCTATCCCAGAATCTTCCCTGTCTGAAAGTTGCTAGTCTCTCATTGTTAGTTATAACAATAGAGGATCTACTCTGTAGTATCTCTTTCATGATGATAAGATTTTGTTTGTTAAAAAATATACAAAATTTGATTTTTTTATGTAATCAAAGTTTAATATACTACCCTTCTAGTAGCTTTCAAACTTCTCCTGAGTAAAAGGACCCCTTGAAAAAACTCATTTTAAGTGAAAATTCCCCCAAACAGCTCGAGATTTTGATTCAGTAAGTCTGAGTGGGACTCAGAAGTGCCTTTTGAAACATCATAGCTAGCGTCTGATTGTAGCCAAAAAAGTACAACTCTGAAGATCACTGCTGAACACCAAGGCAAAGTGGAACAAATTTAGCTTCTCTTACCTGATGACCTTGTTGGGTAAGTCTGGGAGTTAGTTTATGGGAGGATATCTACACACTTGCTTCATTGTTTCCTTACATGCATGAAAAGCTAAACCTAGAGTGATATATCCTTCAGAATTGCAATAATTTGTGGAAATTATGATAACTCAAGCATACTGTCTGAATTTTGTTTGCATTTTAAAAAGCAACAAGGGACAGTATATGTAAAAAAATTACATTAAATATCAAGTAAAGGCCCAGACGAAAAACTTTAAAAAAAAAAGGAGAAAAAGTCTTTCTGTGTAGACTGTATGAGACTCAGCTTTAGGTGATTGGAGTTAGGTCTTCAAATTAAAATTGATTTATTTTTGAAACATCAGTGAGTGTGAGGTAAGAATTGAAGCTCTTTATTTTTGGCATACCACTTGTTTTTGAATACATTTTTAAACTGAATTATCATCCTGGTCAAATCCAATTGTTCTCATATATGTGGGTCTATTTCTGAACTGTTACCATTGCTTCTATGTGTCAAATCTTTCCTTTCAACAAAGGGTCTTGGCTAATAAATCTTTTTCATAATTCAGATAGTGTAAGTCTTCTGAGGTTTTTCTTTCTTTAAAAATTATTTTGGTATTCTAAGTCCTTTTCATTTTCATATACATTTTAGAAACAACTGATTTAATAGTTTTACCAATGACCTTCTGGAATTGTGATTGTGATGTTGAATATGTAGATCAATTTGTAGAGAATTGACATTCTAATTACATTGAATCTCCAAGTTCATCAAGATAGCATGTATGTCTGTTTAGGCATTTAAATATTTCTTATTCAAGTCTTAGGTTTTTGAAGTATCTTGCATATATTTTGTCAAGTTTATTCCCAAGCTGTGAGTGGTGGCACATGTGAGCTCGTGAGCTTGAGGCCAGCCTGCGCTACAGAGTGAGTGCAAGGCCAGCCTGAGCTACATAGCAAGACCCTGCTTCACAAAACCAAAATCAAATAAATTTATTCCCAAGTATTTTCTTGTTTTTGGATATTGCTCATATCATAAATAGTATTTTAAAAACTTCTATTTTTAACGAAGTTTTGTAATATATAGAAATATAGTTTATTTTCATGTATTGATTGAGTATTCTGTGATGCTATGGAACACACAGGATAGATTTAGAAAGTTTTACTATAGATTTACTAGGGCTTTCTGTGTAGACAATAAGGCATTTGTGAATAAAGACAATTTCTTTCCAGTCTTGCCTTCTTACACTGACTTCAATAGAAGTGATAAATCATCATCTTTTTGCTCTTAGAGGAAGAGTATTTAGCATTTCACCATTTATTGTGATATCAGCTGTAGTTTCTTTAAAAGGTCAGTATAAAATCAAGATAGTTCTTTCCTATTCATAATTTGCCAACAGATTTTCACCTGTAGCAGATGTTGAATTGTTATCAAATGCTTTTATTTTTTTACATGTGTAGAGTTGATCGCATGTTTTTCATTACATGTCTTTTTTACTCTTGGTATTAATTAATGATCAAGCAGCTTTGCTGTGACAGGAGAAATCATCTTATGACATAAGAGGAAAATTTAAAAACTAAGTTATCATTTATGACTTGAAAAGACCCTTGATATAGAGTATTTCCCTCTGATGTTCTTCATGGCTTTATAAAGAATAATAGGATAATTCTTAATTTTTTCTTTTCTATGCTAATGCTTTCCATTATGAATCAATGAAATTGGATTATCTAAATTTAGTACTGGTATTTTTCTAGGCAAGAAATGAAATGTCATCTTTTTTAGAAGGGAAAGAAAGGAAATTAATATTGATTAAGAATTCACTGTTCTGCAGTAGACTTTTTGCATACAGTTTAACATTAAAACTTATTCTTTACACCATATCTTCTAGATCAGAGTCATCTTTGTTTTCAAATGAGGGGACAGACTAGAGAAATTTAATTCCACATGCAATCAGATTTATGAATTATTTTCTTATAAAATAATTAAATATTACAGGATATCTGGAGAAATGAATGAGTGAATTCTTCATTATTCCAGTAACCTTATAGAGTATTTTTGGGAATAGAAAATTTTTCTCTATACCATCAATATACAGAGATATTTCTTGTAATAGTTGCCATTTACCATGTGTATAGGAAAACAGTGTAGGTTAAATACCGAGTACAACATGCACCAGTAAATGATAGCTGGTATCATTATCATTGCTATTTAAGGTCTTGACCATAATACAGTTTCCATAACATGTGGACAACATCCTCCATAGCTTCTGTAATACCTGCTAGTAGTCACCATAGTGCTGAACGTAAGATAAGGATTTTAAGAAATACTTTTATGATCAATGCTGGTTGATGAACTATCATAGGATATTAGTTTGGCAGATCAGGAATACAGCCTGTCCAGGCTAAGCATGGATGTAGAAGAGGAATGAGAGACTGAAATGTTTTGGTGATGGGAACTAACAGAAATTTAGAGCACATGACATTATCTCTTATTTAGAATATTAAGTTCACAACAAAGGAAATACTCAATTAATTTTAGGAACAAAGCATTATATAATATTGGGCTTAAGACAGAAGATTGAGCACATACTATGTTCTAAATGTTTATCTGACTATAATATTCTTCATTTAAGAAAACATCACTTATAGATAAGAGAAAATTCCTTGTAAAATTTACTAATTTGATAGTTATATCCTTTCTTTACCATTCACAATATATTCATTTATTAGCGTTTTTGCAAATAAAACCAAAGTACATTCAGTTCCTACATGGTTTTAGTGGTTTTGTAAATCTTTCATTAGGATTAGTGGAAAAGTATCCAATGGAAGTGAGGATCAATAGTTTGAAATGAGTATGTTCAGGTCTGAATACAGTGAACCTTTGGTACCTATGAATTCTGCATCCAAGGATTCAAGCCATCATGGATAGGAAATATCCAGGGGCCTGGGGATGAAGCTCAGTGGTAGAGCTCTTGCTTAGCATGAGCAAGGCTTTGTGTTTAGTGCCTATCACAGAAAAAAATATGCAAATGAATAAATGAATATATAAATAAATGAAAAAGTAGAAAATATTCAGGAAAATATCATGTATGTATTGAACATGTACAGACCTTTTTTTCTTGTCATTATTCCCTAAACAATTCAGCCTAACAAGTATTTATATAATGCTTATGTTATATTAGGTGTTATAGGTAATCTAGAGATGATTTAAAGTATATATAGGTTGTGCCTAGGTTACATGCAAATGCTACACCAATGAGTGAGAGGACTTGATCTTCTTGGGATTTTGATATACATGGAGTGGGGTGGAGTGGTAATATATGTCCTGAAACTACTCCCATCCCATAACCTTCATACCCAAGGATGATTACATCACATATGTTATGGAACCTCTAACATTTTAATCCTGGTGACATTATGGTTAATGATACATTATGCTTATGGTTAATGACAAGTGTGATGTATTACATTGGGGGGAAAATGACCTTATATGAGGGACCCAGCAGGCTGTGGAATGTATGTGCACAGAGAGTGGGAGAAGGCACTTTATTTCGTTTCCTGTAACTACAGAATAAATTGACTTTTCTCTTCAGCTTTTTGTTTCAGCTGAAGCAAATATTTCTCTTTCCTATCCACAGTTACTACCCTAGACCTGGCTCACTAATTTATACCATAGTTTCTCCAGCCTTTTGTCAGCTCTGGATCCTTTAAATATATCTAAATTATTTTTAGCCTTATTTTATACTTAATTTTATGGTTCTTTACAGTACTTACTAAATTGCTAGCACATATGATAATAACTGCTACCATAGTTAAATGAGAGCTCATGCTAGTTTTCTTTTCTCCTTAAATTCTTTTATTGGTACATTTTAGGCATACAATACGTTTACATTTATCATTGGGTGCTTGTACCTGTACATGATGTATCTTGGTTCTCATTTTTTCCCCATTCCCTGTGTGCCCTTCACCCCCCCACCACCCTTCCCTATTTACAAAGACTTTGTTTCCATTTTTTCCTTTTCTCATAATTTTCCTTTCCCTTCTTCCCTTTCCCCTTCCCCTCCCACCACCCCTACACCTTTGGACCTTTTCTTCCTATTTCAAATTATCAATTATTCATTTTAATCACTTTAATCCTTATTTACACTTTCAGTTTCTCACACTAGAGAAACTATTTGGTACTTATACATGTGTGTCCTATTTATTTCACTTAAGAGTATGGCCTCAATATGCATCCATTTAGCTATAAATGTCTCTAGTTTTTCATTCTTTATGGTTGAATTTTATAAAAAACCCCACATCTTTATCCAGTTTCCAGTTGATGGGCACTTGGGCTGTTTCCAAGCTTTAGCTATTACAAATTGTGCTGCTATAAACATGGGTGCACATATACCACTGTGGTATGATTCTTTTAATTCTTTTGGGAAGATACCCAGTATGGGAATAGCTGGGTCAAATGGGACTTCTAGCCCTAGTTCTTTGAGGTAGCTCCATTCTGATTTCCACAGTGGTTGCGCCAGTCTGCACTTCCCCCAACAATGGAGAAGGGTTCCTTTCTCCCCACACCCCCATCAGCATTTGTAATTGGTTGATTTCTTGATAGCAGCCTTTCTTTCTGGGGTGAGGTGGAATCTCAGTGTTGTTTTCATCTGCATCTCTTGAATGACCAGTGATGTTGAACATTTTTTCATGTATTTATTTGCTGCTTTTACTTTTTTGTCTGAGAAATGTCTGTTCATTTCAGATGCCCATTTCTGAATTGGGTTTTTGAATTTGGGGGGAGTCTGATTTTTTTAGTTCTTTATATATTCTAGATAGTAGTCCTTTTTCTGAGGTACAGCAGCTAAAAATTTTTTCCCACATTGTAGGTTGTCTCTTAGCTCTGTTGGTGGTTTCTCTTGCAGTGCAGAAGTTTTTAGTAAGATGTGATCCCAGTTGCTGATTCTTTCCATGCTAATTTTAATGTTTAATGCTTATATTCATTTTGAAATGACTTTCAAAGCAACTTCATTCCTTTTTATAGATGAGGAAACTGAGGCTGAGAGATTTTAAATAATTTGCTCAAGCTAAGTGGTAGATGAAAGATTTGAAGGTGTGCTTTGAAGCTTCTGCTCTGATTTGTGAATGTTCATTTGAGATCTTGGTCTTGTTGAGATCATGTGGCTCTCCCTGTCCTTCTATGTTAAAATTAAAGTTGGGCAATGTGTTAGCTTTCCATCACTGTGACAGAATATCCAAGAAAAACAACTGGAAGGAGGAAAAGTTTATTTTGGCTCACGGTTTCAGAGCTTTAGTGCATGGCTGGCTACCTCCATTGGTTCTGGCCTGTAATGAGGCAAAACATCACTGTGGTGGCTGTGTGTGGTGCAGGAGGCTGCTTACCTCATGGCATCCAGGAATCAGAAAAAGAGAGTCAGTGAGAAAGGTGCTGAGAATAAGATATTGTCCCCAAGGACACATACATACTGATGATCCGTGCTCTTCACTTAGGCTCTAATTCCTAATTTTCTAATGCTCCCTATAATGCCATGAAATTATGTATCAATCATAATCCACTGATGAAGTCAGAGTCCTCAGAATTCAATCACCTGCCAAAAGCCCCACATGTGAACATGCTCCCCTGGGAACCAAACTTTTAATATTTGAATTTTTGTAAGACATTTCAGGTACAAACTATAACAGACAATAGGATTGCCAAGATTTTTATTCCTTATTAACTTAACACAAGTTTTGTGAATTCTAAAATTAACTAGTCAAAGTCTTATAAGGAAGTATAATTTTTGGCATCCTACCTCCTGATTTAAATACACTAGATGTGGTGAGTAATCTTTAAAAGAAAAAAAAGGCATTCTCACATGTGAATGTATACATGTATACATATAAGTATGGATATAAATATCTTCTTTATTAATGGATATTTATAACCTTACCCAAGAGTTCAGAAGTTATAGGTATTAAAAATCAGAAATGTGCCATTAATAAGAGGTTTCTTTGAAAACAGATTTTTTTTGATCTTTTTTTGACATTACAAATATCAAGTACCTTTCCCAAAGTGATAGGACAAATACTAGATGTACTGTCATTAATGATTATTTCTATTCATTGGGTTGATGATCATTCCTAAGGGACAACACTTTAAATGCTCTAATTTGAAAAGAATTTATTTCAGCAAGTCACTCTTAAGTATATCTTAATTCTTCTAGGCTTTTCATGAAATCTAATCATGGACTTTTGCATTTACTTTGGTGGAAGAAGGCAATGTATCCTGCTACTAGCACCTTATATTTCATTTTGAGAAGGTCGTAAGCAAACCTAAACTTAATCTGGAATAACTTCTGTAGCAATGAATAAAGAAAATACCAACCCTGTTTCTGAGGAAAGTATATTCAGTGATGATTCAGACGAATGCTGGAGCCTGATAAGAGGGCTCCATCAGATTTTTAATTGAAATGTGAGTACAACAAGGGCTTAAGAGAAACCACTTCTGATTTTCAGATAAATGCACAAATTCAGTGTCATTGAAAACTGATAAGACAGATTTTCAGAAAAGAGATCAAATAATTTCCTCCTATCCTCCTTATTCCAAAGTAGGACAGCTTCAATACAACTTTGTTTATCTGACAACTGAATTTTTAGTGGCTATCTTGGTGTCATTGACAGTAAAATAAGATTATTTCCATTTCTTCAGACTTTTTAAAGCCTCTTTACTCCCTGCAGCTATATAAATGCAAAGCAGTAAGATAATAATATCAATAGCTAATATAAGGGCTTTCATATTCGTTATTAGAGCAGAACACTCACCTCTAAGGTTTGGCTTCCCAGTGTGCTAAGAAATGTTATCTTTCGAAGCAAGATAATAATATTTGCAATCATTGCACTCTTAACCACATGCCTTGTGCAAATGTGGCACAGCATGATATACGTTGGAAAGAAAGAATAATTTTGCTATGGCTTCATTGCCCAGGAATGAAGCTTCTTGTACATGATGCAAATCAGAACTAAATGTCTGCCTGCTCTTGAGTCTACATTTGGTACTTCAGGAAGAGAAATTCTGATTCAGTGGAAGGTGTTCATTAACTATGGTGGTGTATGAAGAGGATCCTATTTTGGGAAGTAAGGACCAGAGGGATCAGAACTTTTTCCCATTATTACAAATTGGGTTTCCCACCCATGCCCCAGGGGACTCTGAGCTGGATTTAGGCATGTAGGAGATTTATTAGAGAATACTCTTGGGAAAGACACTTAGGGAAGGAAGGGAGGGAAATTAAGAGATTGGATTGGCTCCACGAAGTGAAGCTTTAGGGAACTCAGAAGAACAACCTTGATTGATCTCATGGGAACCTCAGAAGCTGGGATGTTACTCCACAAGGCACCAAGAGAGCTCTGATTTTATGTTTCTTTTTTGACCAATCCCTGGATTTAGATGCAAGCTGCCCAGAAAGGAGGTGTGACCTGAGTTGGGAAGCAATTTCTGGAGAGAGTGAACAGTTGGGAGGCATTAGCCAAAGCACTTCCAGAGCTGAATATCCTCAGTCCAACAGTTTTGGAGATGTGTGGAGTACGCAACATTGTTCACCTGTCCAGGTTATGGTGGGTTGCTGGAGCTATTAGTTTTGGACTGAGCCTGAAGAAAAGAGAAATTAATGTATTTTTTCCCAGGCAAATCTACAAGAAAAATCTGGAGGTGCTTATGTATATGAATTACTTTTGAGTTCTCTCTTGAGTAATATGGTAAAAGTGCTTATCCTGGTCCTCACATGTCTGATTGCATATTGCTCTTTCATGACTTTACTTTTTCAAATTTAATCTTGATGTTTCTTTCATCCTCATTTTACCCGCATAGAAAAAAATTGGGGAAATTTAGAGGTTTATCTTGGATTTTCTTCCATCCCCAGAGGTATTTTGAGGTCCTTTTAAAAACAACTCAGAAGGGCCAGGGATTTAGCTCAGTGACACTGTGCCTTCCTGGAAAGCACAAGATCCTGAGTTCAATCCCCAGTACTAAAACAACTTAGAAAAATTTGGAGCAGTTTTTCATTAATTTGCAATTTGGGTAGCAGAAACACCTAGGGAGTCAACATTCTGGCTGTGGGGATCTACTTTAGCACTGAAACACGATGAGAGTAGTTGATACCAGTACCTAATTGTACGGTTTCTAGGCCTACAATTTTACATTTAACAGATTTTTCTGGGCAAATATAGTTTTGGAAGTCATAGGTCTAGAGAGAATAATGTGCTTTTTACATCTTTCTGAAATATGCACCATTAAAATTTTGATAAAATTTTAGTATTCTACCCTTTCCAAGGATCTAGGCAATTTTACATAGTTTATGCAAACTTGGCTTTAGATCATTATCTTCTCTTTAAGGCCTCCATAAGACTGTTTAAACAAGCCAGGCATGGTGGCACATGTCTGTAATCCCAGTGCTCAGGAGGCTGAGGTAGGAGGATCACTGTAAGTTTGAGACCAGCCTAGGCTACATAGTGAGTTCAAGGCCAGTCTGAAGTACATAGTGAGACCCTGTCTCAACAAAACAAACAAAAAGACTGTTGAAATAAGTGAAGGTAAGGGAATGGCTTTAGGGCATTTAAAAATTTTTCTATCTTGAGTAACCTTATAGAAACATATCCAGCTTTAATTATGCAAATATTAATAGGGATGACCTGGAAATTTATCAAAGAAAACAAGCAGTAAAAATAATTCTATCTGCTTTCCTTAAGATTTTCCCAATTTACAGAATTTCTTTCCAATTTTGTTACTGTAGATTAGGGACATAAGTCTGATCAAGTGTATAATGGTTTTGAAATCATTTCTGCTGCCAGATTGTAGAATTCTGGTTAAACAGCTTATTTCGTGTCAGTGTTTTCAGAAAACAAAAATTGGTGAATGCTATTCTTACTCTCCTTTTACCTGGTTTATGAGGTTTTGTCGCTGTGGACAAGTCATTTTACTTTGTGAGTATACAAAGTTCATAGGACAAGAGCTCTTCTAATATTGTTAAAAAGGGACCAAGGATCCCTTTTTGGGCTTGAGTGCCAAGATAGAAAATGTGTTCTTACTAGCCCTTTTGTTTCCTCCACTCTACAGTATGTCCAGTTTGCAGATAAAAAGATGATTTACTTTCAATGTAACCTTCAAAAATATAATTTCCTACATTTGTTGCCATGTTTTACACATACAATTATTAGTTTTGTTTATTGTAACTAGGTTTTGGGCATATGGGTAAGTCAACAGTTAAGAAACACATAACAAGAAGTGGACAAAGTGAGATGAAAAGGGCTTTGTTCAGAAGTTAATATAATTTTCTGGCCCTTTCATTACCAAGTATTAGAGAGCTCATTCACTTTCACATTTGAGTGTCTTTCATGTATGCCACTATTCAGTTGCCAACCTGTTTTCTATATACCAACAAAATATCTGCTCTTAGAATCAACTGAGTCATAAGTGTCCAACCAGATGATTGATTATATTTTTGCTGTATTACTTAGAGGGAGTATGGGATTACAGAGCATAGTTATTTCTTATAGGTCCCTGGAAACCCACTAATTTTATGTTTTGAATGTGGATAGGTGAAAAATTGGATGGCTTTTTTCAGCTTTATTTATAAATTTACTGATTCTCTAAATTTCATGATTATGATACTGTACTTTTTGTTATTTTATTGATTGTTGGCATTATATAGTTAAAAAGGAAAATAAAAATGTAGAAATTCAATTATCCTGTGCAGTTTTGGGTATTGAACTCAGGACCCTAAGTACACTAGGCAAGATCTCTGCCTCTGAATTTCATCCCTAGTCCTAAAATGTTGAGATTGAAACCAGTTACGAGCTTTGGTAAGAAAATCATGTAAAACAATTGCAAGGGAGGATTTAACATCACAACAAATCTGTACATTTAAAATTTTGTGTTTTATCTGACATTGACTATTATTAGTGATATGTTAGCTAAAGTAACCATCCAGAAAATCTTTTAAATATTATTGAATCAAAACCTCTGAGGGCCAGGGATTTAGCTCAGTGGCTCCATGCCTGCCTTGTAATTCAAGGTCTTAGCTTTGATCCCTGGTACCAAAAACAACAATAAAAACCCCAAATCTAGGTGTACTGCTTTAGTGGTAAGAGCATGCACTTAGCATGTTAGGGGCCTGGGTTCAAGTTCCAGCACAAAAATCAAACAATGCATAAAATCTACAGGGAACAATTTCACAAGTTCCACATTGAATAGCTTACTCTATGTCCTTTATTACATCACGATCAATTTTTGGTAGGTCCCTAGGAAAAAGATTCTGTTTTTTTGTTTGTTTGCTTGTTTAGTTGACAAGTAGCATAATGAAATACAACATGGTGTCTTGATATATGTGTACATTATAGAAAGGCTAAATCAAGCTAATTAACATATTTATTACCTCATGTATTGTCTCTTATTGCAAAAATATTTAAAATAAATTCTCAGCAATTTTTTTTTTTTTGGTACCAGGGATCGAACTTGGGTCCTTGGGCTTGTGCAGCAGGTGGTGAAACCACTGAGCTAAATCCCCGGCCCAACAATTTTAAGTATATAATATATTGGTTTTAAAATCATTTAAATGCATGTTTCAGCTGCATTAAATACATCTGCATAGTTGTGCGTCCATCACGATTACCTATCTCCAGCACTTTTTGTCACCCCAAATTGAAACTCTACACATTTAATAGCAGTCACTTCTCAGCTCCCCTCTCCCCAGACCCCAATAAATTCAACTCTATTTTCCATCTCTATGAATTTTTGACTATCCTATATATCTCATATTCATGGAATCATAAATATCTGTCCTTTTGCATCTGGCCTGTCTCACTTAAGTTTTCAAGGGTCATCCATATTGCAGCATGCTAGATATATAAGACATTGTTATTAACTGTAGTCACCATGTTGAATGATAGATTTTTGAAATTATTTCCCCTGTCCAAGCTGAAATTTTGTGTCATTTGATCAATATCTCCCTAAGTCTTCCCCCTTTCTCACCTCTTAGTCCCTAATTGCCATTCTATGCTCAGCTTCTATGAGATTAACTTTTTAAAAAAAATTCACATATAAGTGAGATCATGTAACCTTTGTCCTATGAATTTTGCTTTAATAATTCAAATATTGTTATTTACTTTGCTCTTTGCCTTTGTTGGATATGTTTACTGGCCTCCATTATTACAAAAGAATTCACAATGCTTAAAATTTAATGTGCTTGTCAGTTTTTCTCTTTGATATTTTCTGCATAGGGGACAGGATATAAAAATGAATTTATTATTTTTTGGTACCGGGGATTGAACTTGGGTCCTTGCACTTGCAAAGCAGGCGGTAGCATCACTGAGCTAAATCCCCAGCCCCAAAGTGAATTTTAAAGTATGTTGAATCAGTTAGTTACTATTATCCACTGATGCACTGATTCACCAAATATCTATACAACATTTAATATTGTATATAAGGCATTTTGAGTACATTATATATGTAAAGATGAAATATAAAAGGATGGAGAATAGTGAACAACAGCAGAATAATAATCGGTATTGGGAGAAGTTATATCCCAAGAAACAGAAGAAGAATTTGAAGCCAAAACATGATTTAAAAGTAAAAGAATTATGGATAGCAAGAAAATTCTTGAAAGTGATGGGGCAAAGCACAGCCATTCCCAGGGAAGGCAGCCTTGAAAAAAGTGTACAATATTAAAAATTTAAAGAAACAAAGAAATAACTACATAGGGAGTAAAGGAATGCTGAAATGGCACTCTAACATATGAAAAACTTTCTTCAAATATAGAGTAAATGGAAAAATAATCATTTGAAGATGGATGAAAGAAACAAAGAGATAGCTGTGGAATGCTGAAATAGCCATCTAATATAGAAAAAAATGTTTCTGAATCAATAAGAGACCAATAGGAGAAAATTTAAAATATATATGAATACATCTCTTCTGAAATAAAGGAAGAATTATATTATTGAGATTTTAAAATTTTAATTTAAATATATCAACATAGAAAATAAGGAGTTATGCATGTGTCTGTGGTCTATCAGTATTCCACTGAATGATGTGTTATCCACAGAAAATTTGAAAATGTTACATCAAAAGGATCTTACTTTAGAGGCATCTTCTGTCAGCATTTCAACTAACTGCAACCTGATGAACTCTTGAAATTTTTCTAATTAGCATAATAGGTTAAAATGAGTTTTCAAGCCACCCTTGGGGATAACACCCATGGCCTAAACAGCCTGTGTTCAGTCATTAGAAGAGGGTTTCTATTTGCCTGATGCTAACTATATGGGTAACAGGGCTCAGTCCCTCAAATATTGTCCTATCTTCTCTGAATAAACTGTTTTACTTATGGTTGGATCACCTAAAAGGAAAGATTACTGTGATGTCATATACTCAAAGAATTCATTGAAATGTTTTGTGTCTATTTACAATTTAATATTGATTTAATAAATATCTGGGTGGCCTCAAACATACTGCTTTTAAAATCTTGTGGTGATCTTGGAGTGGAATAGTTAATTTTTATACAGTCTAAATATGTAGGAGAATACACCAAAATAAGCTAGGAATTGTCATGACAAATTTGATTAGGCCAATGCACAGCTTAAAATTTTATGTAATGTTCCAGAAAAAAATGATCCAGGACATCATGAATATTTTTCTGATAAAATTGCTAAACTTGAAACATAAATAATTCTTTTAGCATCCTAAAAAAATTTCAGGACAACTTGAAGTCAGAAGATGATACCAATTTGATGGTGTCTGCCATGGTGAGGTGGCCTTCAGTTCCTCATGAAGGGGCCTCTGAGGGTTGAGGAAACCCTGCCTTGCCTCCCTCCCTCTGTGGCGCCATTGGGGGTCTTGCAGGCCTTGTACCCTGGGCTTTTCAGCTTCTGCTTACACTTCTGGTTTAATTTCCACCCTGTGCCCTGACACCTGCATGGTGGGAAGAGGCTACAAGAAGACAGACAGCAAACCAGGCAGTCTCATCAGATACTGGTGACCTGCTGGCAACTTGGTCTTCAACTTCCCAGCCTCCAGAACTAGTATAAAAAAAAGACTGCCCCCAAAGCCAAGGATCAGAGTTGCCCCTAGCACTGAGGACGAGCCTTCCAGGCCATGGTATCACCACACCACCGCCTGAATAACCCAGGAGGTGAAACACGAGGACACCAGCAGCACACACCTCACCCCCTTGAAATGAGAAGACACGTAAACAAGTCTCAACACCAGACTTCCAGATCACCTAAAGCAACCCCAAAGGGAATCCAGATGGAATAATCTGATACTCAACCACCTGGACTCCCTGAACTGACAACAAAAGAGGATCTGGAAAAAAATGAAATCAGAAATAATTTCTCACATGTCAGCAGAGGTTATGCCTATAGTGCAAGATATGATTAATAAATCTAGAGAGGACACATATAAAAATATAGAGGAGCTGAGGAGCATGATGAAGTCCCAACATAGGAAACAAATGGAATCCATAAAACAGATGCAAACAGATTTTCAGGAGATTAAAAACTCCATAGAAAGTTTACACAGCAGTATGAGCCAAGGTGAGGACACAATTTCAGATATAGAAGATAAGATTGTGATTAGTGACCAGGAAAAGAAAAATTTCTTTAAAATAGTAAGGGACCACAAGAAATCAATCCAGCAGCTGCTAGATAATGCATAGAAGGATAACATAAGACTGATCAGAGTCAATGAACAAACAGGAGAGAGTTCAGGTGACATTAAAAAAAACTGTTCACAGAAGTGATGGCAGAAAACTTCCCAAGTGGGGGAAAAGAACTTGAAACACAGATACATGAGGCATATAGGACTCCAGCTAGCCTTGATAAAAAAAAAACTACATGTAGGCATATAATAGTTAGGATTCCAGAAACCCAACAGAAGAACAAAATTCTA
>NW_004624733.1:8178833-8215592 GCF_000247695.1 Heterocephalus glaber | reverse complement strand
TTAATTAAAAAAATAAATAAAAGAAAGCTTGGCAACCAGTAGAACTGATGGTCTAAGTTCTTGTCTCATATCTGGCAATATTGAGACCCCAGAAGTGCTAATGTTTTTAGTCTGAATCTGCAGCCAGATAAAAGAGCAATGATCCAGGTCACACAGTCAGGCAAGAGCAGCATCCCCTTACACAGTCTTTTTGTACCATATTGACTCTCAGTCGATTAGTTGAACCTACCCATACTAGGGAGAGTGATGGGCTTTACTCAGTCTATCAAGAGAAGTGTTCATCTCTTTCAGAAACATCTTCATAGACACACCCAGAATAATCTTTGACCAAATGTCTGGGGCATCCTGTGACCCAGTCAAGTTGGCATATAACATTAACTATCACAAATCTGTCTCTTGTCAATTTGGTGCTCATATTCATCTCCTTAAATTATATTTTCTACAAATGAAGGCAGTAACAAGGTAATGATTCCATCTAACATGATGCACTTGCTCTGTGTACAACAAAAACCATACTCATCTCTCCCCAGAAAAGGAGGATAAAGTCCTTGAGTGACATTCATTCCTCTCCTTAATAATTTAAATATTATGATGTAACATTAAAATTTAAACATTATGATAAAAAGTCAATGCATCTTATGTTACACAATAAGGGAAGAAAACAAAGACATTTGCTTAATGTGTATATACACACAGATATATTCTTAATAAAATAGGAAGGAAATATTTGTGACAATTACAGTCCTGCTTCCCATAACTGGACTTGATGTTGTAGCTAGTATTTATAACTGCCTTCTTCTGTTAACCATTCAGGATTCTCTTTTCCTTTAGCCAGAATCCTAGCTATTACTGGTTTTTCACCTGATGGAGAAATCCAGATTTTCATTCCTAAAGGGTTTAGACCACTAACTAGTAGTGTATCCTGGACTGAGTTAGTGTAGTTTTTCATTGACCTTAATTACAGAGCCTGGTAATACAGTCAAGTGTCAATTAATGACAGGCATATGTTCTGAGAAAAGCATCATCAGGGTACTTTGTCATTGCACAAACATCAGAGATTGTGCTTACACAAATTCAAATGGTCTCGGTCAATGATCGCAAGCCTATGGCATGTGTGCTCCAGTTGGCTGTCTGTATCATTGAAAGCTTACTCTGCAGGACATATTGATGGCATCCAGGTAAGTGGTAAACACCAGATTTATTAGGTTGCTGTATAATATGGCATACAGTTTTACAGTTACCTTTTTTAATAAATAGAAGATGTATACTCTGAGAAACAGTCTATTAAATACATAACCCAGTAACACAGTTGTTTATTATCAATAGTATTATACACTATTCATAATTATATGTTATAATTTATATCACTGACTGCCTGAAGGTTCGCTTACACCAGCATCACCACAAACGTGAGCAATGAACTGTGCAAAAGTGCAATGGCTGCAATATCATTAGGTGTTAGGAATTTTTCAGTTCTATTATCATTTATGGGATCACCACATGGATATGGGCAATAGTTGACCAAAACTTTATTATGTGGTGAATGACTGTACTAAGAAATGTCCTAAGGGAGCTCTTGTCACCCAGACATATTCCTTCTTTAATTCTCTGTAGAGTTAATAGTTCAATATATTCTTGGTGGTCAGAATCAATCACTCCAGCTGGCACAGTGTTTCTTTCTTTGCCTGTAGACTCAGATGCTGTAGGAGTCTAATGTGGCCAAGCAGCAGTCTTAGTTTCCATTTCACTGCTGCCTCTCCTGGTGGAAGCATTCCTCCTCCTGAAACGAAGACCGCCAGGCCAGCAGAGGAGTCAAGGGTGCAGGAAACAGAAGTTTGCTAGTGAATCACTGATGACATTCTCATCTCACACTTTTCAGAATGCACACTTTTCAACAGTCCAGGGAACCATCTCCAGGACAGATAGCAAATTTAAAAAGGAAAAACACATTTCAATTTTTTTTTCTGAATAAAGTAATATAAAAGTAGTAATCAATACTAGGAGGAACTCTAGAAAATACAGGAGAATTAAACAAAATGCTCTTGAATAACCAATAGGTCAATGAATAAATTAAAGGAGAAATTAAAAACATTTCCAGGGACAAAGTAGAAGCACATTTTACTAAAAACCTAAGGAATGCAAGAAAGCTTTTACAATGGGAAAGTTTCTGGCAACAAATGTCTGCATCAGAAATGAAGAAAGGGATCTTCTGGAGAGTTGAACACAGGACTGCTCCCAGAGAGTAGCACGCCCAGAGAGGGGTGGAAGGTCCACACTCCTCCCACATCTCAGGCGATGCAACTCCTCATCTATGTCTTCTCTAATATCTTTCATAATAGGCCAGTAAACATAAAATCCAAAATCTCAAAAGATTTCAAATAAACTAATGTTGCACCTCAAGGAAGCAGGAAAAAAGAACAAACCAAACCCCAAATTAGTAGAAGGAAGGAAAAATAAAGACAAGGCAGAATAAATGAAACAGAGTGTAAAAACTATACTAGATAAATGAAATAAAGAATTGACTTTTTGAAAAGATAAAATTAACAAACCTTTAGCTAGACTACAAAAAAGACACATAAAATCAGAGATGAAAAAAAGACATCACAACTGATATCACAGAACTACACAGAATCATAAACTATTATGAACAATATAGACCCCAAATTAGACAGCCTTGAAGAAACAGATACATTCCTGGCCACATACAACTTACTATTATTGAGCTATGAAAAAATAGAAAATCTAAACAGAGTAATAATGAAAAGGAGATTAAATTAGTAATGAAAAGTCTCCTGTGAAGGAAAAGACCAGGACTTTATAGCTTTACTGATGAATTCTATCAAATATTCAAAGAATATTTAATATCAAGTTGTCTTGAACTATTCCAGAAAATTGAACAAGTAATACTTAGTGCTGTTCCTATTGACTTGAAATTCCATTGAGTTCCTATATATTCTGTATTTATTTTATTATTTTGTCACTTTACCAATATTAGTGATTTAATTTTTATAGGTTAATAGTATATTTTAATAATTGATAGAACTCACTGTCCTGTTCTCATAATTTTTGTTTCAAAAAGTCTCTTGACGTCTTACAAATTTTCTTTGTCAGTTGACCTTTCTAAACAATTTTCCTATTTTCTCACCAAATACACATACTAGAAATAGAGGTTTTGATTGGAAATTTCATTGAGTTTTTAGATTATAAATTGGGGAATTCATTATTTTCACAATAATGAATTTTATCACTTAGCAATCTGATTCAGGCATACCTAGATATATGCCTATTTCTGTTATTAGAATTCAATTTTTGAAGTATTTTTACTGATAATCCAATTTTAGCTTGTGAAATCCTTCTTTCCATCGATGTAGAATAATTTGATTTTGTTCCTATCTGGAGTGCTGAGCCTCTCTAAATGGGAGCTACGCTCCAGTTATCTTTGTAGATATATTATTGGCTCTTGTTGTGTTAAGTTTTTCTCCCAAAGTGCTAGTGGCTTATGTCTACCTTTTCCATTCTTTTTATCGCTAACGTTCATTCTGCTTGAAGGGTTTTGGCAGTACAGTACAATTATGTGAACATTGAATACCTATGAATGCTTTGGTAACTATTGAAGTAATTTTGTGTGATTTATTTCAGTGTTAATTGCAACTATTGACACAAGAATTCGCCTATGAGAGTTTTTCAGAAATGAATCATTCTTCTAAAGCAGAAGAAGACTATAGCTCAGCAGTTTTTGGTTGCATTGTATGTTATTATTTAAATCTTATGGGTCTTCTTACACAGATTTTTGTGTTGCATTTATTATTAGCTTGTTATGCTTTATTTTCATTAGAGAACTTTTAGGAGCATAGTGGTGTGAATTGGACACAAATAAGATGAACCTGGGCTCAAAACTGATCCTTCTCTCTTCCTCATTCCCTCTATCTCTGTCTGTTTGTCTCTCTATTTCTCAAAGTTACACTTAGGACTTGGAAGTGGCTTAAGAAAAATAATTAACAGCTGAAAAATATAGTTTTCTTTCTTTCTTTCTTTCTTTCTTTCTTTCTTTCTTTCTTTCTTTCTTTCTTTCTTTCTTTATTTTTATAAAGAAAGGGAATGTCTTAGAATCAGGAGTTTTAAGACTTGTCAACACAAACATTAAAGCCAGGAGAGCCAGGAGTGAAGTGTTTCAAGCTCTGAAAGAAAACAACTTCCAGTCCAGACTAATATATCTTGCAAAGCTATCTATCAAAATTGATGGAGAAATAAAAGATGCTTCATGCCAAAAATACATTAAGAAATTCATGAACACAAAACCTGCACTCCAAAATATACCCAAGAATATCTTAGACAAAGGCAATGAATTCAACAAGTCCAAAAAGTCAGACAGAATCAACACACCAAAACATCACAAAAAGGGGAAAATATAGGTGTCAAAAACAGAAAAAAGAATGTGATGATAGGAATAAGCCAATATCTTTCATTAATAACTTTCAATGTAAATGGTCTCAACTCCCCAATTAAAAGACACAGATGGTCCGATGGGATCAAAATCAAAACCCAGTGGTCTGTTGCCTTTGAGAGACTCATCTAATTCCAAATGAAATTTATAGGCCAAAAATAAAAGGATTGAAAGCAAAATTCTATGCACCGGGACTCAGGGGTATCAATTTTATTCTTAGAAAAAGTAAACTTCAAGCTAAAACTTATCAGAAAAGGCAGACAAGGTCACTACATATTAGTTAAAGGAATAATTCAGCAGAGATAATAATTGTAAATATATATGCACAAGTATTGGTGTACCCAACTTCATAAAAGCACTACTGTAAAAGATCAAATAAATACCCCCACAATCATGTGTGGGGTAACTTCAATATCTCACTTTCACAAATAGATCAAATAAGCAAAAGTTTAACAAAAAATATCAGAGATGAACCCATGGATTTAATAGATATGTAGAGTGTCCTACCCTGCTACAGCAGAATACATATTCTTATTGATAGCACACAGAACTTTCTCCAAAGTAGACCACATATGAGTCCATAAAGTTTGCTTAAATAAATTGCAAAAGAATTGAAATTATCCCATATAATCAATCAGATCATAGTGCATTGAAACTAGAAATAAATTGCAAAAGAAACCACAGAAAATTTGCAAAAACCTGGACATTAAAAAACATACTCCTGAACACTCAGTGGGTCACAGATGAAATTGAGGAAGAAGTTAAACATTTCCTAGATTCAAACAATAGTGCCATTAAAACATAGCAGAACCTATGCAACTCAATGAAAGCAGTCCAATAAGGAAAAGTTATTGCTAGGAATCCTTACATTAGAAAACCAAAGTGAGCTCAAATAAATAACCCAATGATGTGCCTCTTGATACCAGGAAAACGAGAACAGTCCAAACCCAAACTTAGTGCAAGAAAGGAAATCATAAAGATCAGAGTAGAAGTTAATAAAATTGAGACTAAAAGAACAATAAAAAAAATCAATGATTGAAGACTGGTTCTTTGCAAGATTAAGCAACATGGATGAACCCTTAACCAAATTTACCAAAGAAGAGGGGAAAAAGACCCAAATGAATACAATTAGAAATGAAAAAGACAAAATCACAATGTTTGAAATCCAGAATATCATTAACAACTATAAATTAACAACAAAATACAGAATTTTGAAGAAAATAAACATATTCCTAGACACATATGAATTCCAAAACTGAACCAAGAAGTCATGAAAATTTTGAATAGCCCAGGAACAGACAAAGAAAGTGAGACCGTAATAAAAACACCTACCACCTAAGAAAAGTCAAGGACATGATGGATTCACTACTGAATTCTACAAGAACTTCAGGGAGGATATAACACCAATACTTCTCTAACTCTTTTATGAAATTGAAAGGGAAGGAGTACTCCTAAAGTCATTCCTGGTAACTAGCATTTCCCTAAGTCCAAAACCAGACTAGAACCCAAATGAAGTAGAAAACTATAGGGCAAAGTTTTTAATGAAAAAGACATAAAAATTCTCAAAAATATGGGAAATAAAATGAAACAAATGTTCAAAAAGATCATACACCATGACCAAGTAGGCTTTAACCCAGGGGAGCAAGGATGGTTCAACATATATAAATCAATAAATATAATGCACTACCTAAACAGAAGCAAAGGCAAAAATCACAGGATCATCTCCATAAATACAGAAAAAGCTTTTGACAAAATCCAATACCCATTCTTAATAAAAACCCTGAAGTTAGAGGACTCTATCTCAATCTGATAAAAACTATTTATGCAAAACCTACTCCCAAGATTATATTAAAGGGGGAAAACCTGATAAAACCTTCCCTGTAAAATAGGAACAGGACAAGGATGTCCATCCACTATCACTACTCCTGTTCAATATAGCACTCAAAACATTAGCCAGAGGCATCAGACAGGAGAAAGAAATAAAAGAGATATATATAGGAAAGAAAGAAGTCAAAAAAGTTTAAATAAATTTTTCTCTCCTAATATGTCATCTCCGTGCTCAGAATCCACACCATTTCTTAATTTCCTGTTGTTGAGCTTCTCAGAGTTATAAAACACAATGACAAAAAAGTCGGACTTCCTAAGCTAATGCTAACACTGTGGGAAGGACTTTCATCAGACAGCTATGGGGTCAGCTAGAGAAAGAACTCTGCATTCCCCTAGTGCCTCTGAGACAAGGAGATGTTGTAAAAAGTCATATGGTTAATAATTGGAATCTAACTGTTTGACTAGTGACCTTGCTCTTTAACTGTGTCCTAGACTGCTAAGCATTTATTTTTAGTTCATCCATACTTTAATTTTTTTGAGCCCACTCTATGGTAATAGCCTTACACAGGAAATAGAGAAAGTAAATAATATTACTGAGTGTTTATGTTGAACCAGAGATTTTTCAAGTTGTGGAAGCTGGGAAGTAAACTAATCAGCAAAAAACTATAGAGATAGGATAAAGGGAAGTACAAGGTTTGAGGGAATATAATGCAGAATATTGTTTAATTCAAACTTAAGAGATGAATGTAAAGAACATAATGGAAAAATGTTGCTGAGAAATAGTCAAGCCTCTGGAAGTTTGATAACATGAGTTGGTTTTGGAATAAATAAGGTCACACTTTGGCTTCTTGAAGTAGACCAGAGCCCTGAAGGGAGAGAACAGAGGCTTCACAGTGGCAAACGTAATCTAGGTGGTTGATAGGGCAGATCTTGGCCTGAAAGAAGCACTTAACTGTAAGGTGCTAATATTGTGCTCATACCTACAACAAAGCAAGTTAGGTACTTACAAAGTAAGTAGAATGTAAAACTAACAGAATCAATGAATATTTTGTCTCAAATAAACTCTTCCTGAATTCTTGTAATAGCTGGATATCCCTAAGTGTTGGACTCCCAAGCAGACCTTTTTGCAGATATCCCTTACCTTTTTTCAGCTAGAGACAGTGGTGTCCATTGGATTATCAGGCACAGTCTTGGCCTGGAATATATGGCATGTTCAAATTAGTATAATTGAGCAGCTGTTATGGCTTGTATCTAAATGTCCCCGCAAAGCCTCATAAGATTATTGGTGGAACTGTTCAGAGGTGGCTGGATCTAGGGTGTGTGATGTTGGGATTAAGGATGTGATGCTGGGATTCATTCATTGTGTGATACTAGGATTAAGGCTGCCCCACCCTGGGTGTGCATGGTCCTTCCCTGGAGAGGATATAAGGGACAGAAAGAGGGCTGCTGTTGTTGCTGCTTGTTACTTAATGCTTCTCTACTTTGCTGCTTGCTGCCTTTCCACCTTCTGCCTGCCATGAATATTCTTCCTCTGTGCTGCCCCTCTGCCATGTGCCACCCTGCCTTGGAGCCAGCCAACTATGGACTGAAGTCTCTACAAACTGTGAGCCAAATAAAACTTTCATCCTTTAACTTGAGGTGTTGGGTATTTTGTCTCAGCAATGAAAAAAGTGATTAAGACAGCAGCGTTTGGAAAGGATACATTCACAAAATGTGGGAGGGGTAGGAAAACTGCAGGCATAATTTTATTCTACCTTATGACAATGGAGCTGTTTCACCTTTAGGACTCAAAGAACAAGAGAATGAAGTTGTCACTAGTATCAGAAAAGAGTCATATACAGAGGGCCAGCTTGAGACAAATTCTGACCTTCAATTCTCCAGAGAGAGTAACCATGAAAATGATTATTTCAGTCTCACCTTTCCTCTTTGTCATTTTTTAATATGTGATAAATTTTATTGTATACTTGAGAGATCTGCTCAAATATATAGGTATGTGATTCAAGAGTTTCCAATCCTGCAAATATCAAAAGCACATCAGAGCAAGAAGTTTAACAAACTTAGTTATTCTCTATAGATTCACTAAGTGAAGGTATATATTCTATTCTCTTACATTTTCCACTGCATTGATATCTTTTTCTACTGAAACTCTGTTTGCCTAACTTAGTCATAAGCAGAGAGCAAGGAAGCCCATTGATGCAGCCTGAAAATTCAACCCCCTGGAGCAGGAGTAGGAGAGAAGGATGAAGAGAGAATGTGAAGGACAAACAAGATATACATGCAAGGAGAAATTCTCAACAGTGTCATGGTCTGTGGATATTCTTTATATCTTTGCTGCCCCTGGTGGTTTACTTGAGTGAAGGTGTTCACAAACTTTGAAATAAAAGACAAACAAACAAACAAAACAACCCCCCCCCCCGCCCCGCCACTGGTGGACATTTGCTTTAAGGCTTCTTTTGGAGACCTGACACAATTGAACTAAATCTGACTCAACTCAGTTGGTAAGGGACATGAGTCAGCATGCTGGATATTAAGCCAAAGAGGAAGAAACCAAGTTAACCTTGCTGAAGTGAACAATTAGATCACAGTTGTGTGAAAAAGCTGTTCAAATGATTTCTTACCCTGTAGCTTTAGGTTATGTGTGAGGCTAGAGCTGCTTTAGATGAGCTGGGCATGGAATGAAGGGGAAAGGTGGGGGGATATTTCAGTGTCTTAAATTTTACTGTTGCTGGGACAAAATATTTGACATTTACAACTTAAAGGAGGAAAGGTTTACTTGGCTCATGATTTTCAAGGTTCAGTCCATGGCCAGCTGGATTCATTGCAGAAAAATCACGGCAGAAAGGCATGGTAGAGAAAAGCTGCTCACTTTGTAGTAGCTGGGAATCAGAACAGAGGGGAAGAATGCCACACAGAGACATTTAAGGTACAACTGAATAATACAGTGAATGTTTAAATTTAAAAAGCTTATTACAGTAAAAGACACATTAAAGTGAATCCCTCTCACTTTGAACACACCTACTCCATCATTCTTGCCACTTTCTGAAGCAGTTCTGGAAGTCCTCTTTCATCTGGCTACCTTGATGTTTTGAATGCATTCAAAACATTTGTCTTTCAGAATTATTTTCACTTTGGGGAAGATCCAGCAGTTGCAGGTTGCCAGATTCAGAGAATAATGTAGATGATGTCATGCTATAAAACTTTATGAGCCTGCCTTTCTCTTAGATGGCATGGGGGTGGGGGCGGGGCAGCAGAACTCACCATATTTTTGATTATGCCTCATAAAGACACCCACAAAAGAGGACTTCCAGAGCTGCTTCAGAAAGTGGCAAGAACAATGGAATAAGTGTGTTCAAAGTGAGAGAATTTTGAGGGGGGTTAATGGCAATATGTCTTTTACTGTAATAAACTTTTAAAAATGTAAACATTCATTACAATAGTTTTTGTTTGTCTTGGTACCAGGGATCAAACTCAGGACCTTGCATTTGCAAGTCAGGTGGTTGCACCACTGAGCTAAATCCCTGGCCCCTCGTTACATAGGTTGATTGTACCTAGTATCTTTCAAAAGCACACCCCAGTGACCTACCTCCTTCAATGGGGCCCTACCTCCTAACAACACATTCAACTATGAACATCAAAGGATTGACACACTAATTTGTATAACATTCCCATGATTCAGTTACCTCTTTGGGTATCTCTTAATCTAGTTAAGTTGACAATCAAGATTAATTGATACATGAGACCTCCAAGAACTTTTGACCGGAGCTGGTCCTTTGAAAATTCCTTTTCATGCTCCCATGGAAACCAAGATTTGGCAAACAGAATTTTATCAGTGTTTACTAGTGAAACAGATTTAATGCAAGATATACAAATATGTAAGAATATATAAGAATCTATAATATTGACTTACAATGACCACTCACAGAGTCAGATGTGGAGGAATACAGAGGGTCTGTCTGTCTGCACACTGGTGACTGAAGGATCCAGTTGAAGACCTGGAGCTCACTGCAGTGTCCTAATGGAGGCCAATGGGTCTATGATGGAAGGGTGAAGAGTCCATACCAGAATGCTGAAGGGTCTGTGCCAGAAGCCAGAGTCAGGGCTGGAAGCCAGTAGATGACGTCCAAGGTGAAGGTGAAGACTGGAGCTCCTCTGAAGAAACAGAAGCAGATCCATCCTTTGTTTCCCTTTTATACCATCCAGGGGACAAGCTGCCCTAGGGTGAGTCTTCCACACCCTAGGGTGTGGAATTAAAGACCCAATTTATTTTTTTATTTTTATTTTTTTACAGACCCAATTTAGTTGAGCTTCTCTTACTCAAGTTGACACAATCAACCATCTAAGAAGCCTTTTTCAAGGTCACCCAGGGAATTAGTGGCTACTCCCTTGTAAAAGCCAGACCATCTCTTGTGCTTTTCCTATCTTCCTGAGTTGCTATATCATATCCTGGACTGCTTTTCCTGTTCATTGATAATATCCTGTGTGCACAACTCTCTCTTCCATAATAGATTTACTTCCTTGGTGCTGAGGTGGAGAGTTGTCCATGCTATTGGCTCATAAGCATCAAGGATGTAAAGATCTTGGCTTCCTTGAAGTTGTGGCATTCTGAGTGCATGTGTGTCTGTGTGTGTGTGTGTGTGTGTGTGTGTGTGTATGGGGGGATTAATGTGAGCACAGCAGCCTTTGGTGTTCTTTCATCCTGATATGTGTTGTAATTACTACACTTTTCTTCACTGTAATTCTTTTAATTGTTTTCCAAGTACTGACTGTGACATTGTCTGTCATCTCATCATCTTAATTTTGCATATTTTGTCTTTGAAGGAACTGATCCTGGAATTTCCTGATGCTGCCCCAATGGGCCTCATGGAGCCCTGATACAGAGCTACACAGCCAGGACTCTGTTCACTCTGAGATTTGGTGGGTGCCTCCCACATGTGGTAAATACTGCTCTGTTGTATTCTTATTCTTAGAAATGAGTCTTTCAAAAAAGTAACAAAAGTAAATGTACCCAGCTTTAAATAAAATAACATAATTTTTTCTCATATTTATGCTCATCCAGCCAGGTCTCTGTGTAAATAAGGGATTAAAAAATCATTCTTTTGATGCCCTCCTTCTCTGTCTTCTTAAAGGGGAACCTTAAGGAATTTAAATATTTTATGATTTTATCTTTCATCTTTTCTTTCCTAGGAAGGGAAGCAAAATGTTCATGATTGTAATTGCAGGTGACAGTAAATCTCCAAGCCTCTTCTGTTGATTTTAGGAAATAATTTTGTCTTGTTGCCTTAAATCTTTTATATCTCTGTAAATTATATCCTTGTCAAGCTGTGTACTCTGGCATTTTATTCACTTATTTACTTACTGAACTTATTTATTTATTTATTTATGCATGCAGTAGCAGGGATTTAATCTAAAACCTTCCCGTGAACTATATTCCTAACTCTTACTTACTTATTTACTTATTTATTTATTTTTATGGTTTAGCTCTAGTTTGTCCTCCCAAACTCTCATGTGTTTGGGTGTTTGGATTATGGGAATGCTATACACTTAGTGGATTCATCCATGGATGAGTTGAATAGCTGAATGTGCTATCCTGAACTAGGTCTGGTGAAGAAAGGTGGGTACCTGGGCACATTACCTGGAAAGATATATCTACTTCTCCAACTTTCTCTCTGCTTCCTGGCTGCTATGGGTTGAGGACCTTTTCCTCCACTATGCCCCCCTGCCATCCTATTTCTGCTTTGGTACCAGCTAACCATGGATTGAAAACATGAGCCAAAATAAAACTCTCCTTCTCTGAGTTGTGGGTCCAGCAATGTGAAAGTGACTATTTGTTATTTTGACCCAGGGTCTTGCTAAATCTTATTCAATTTAGTCTTATTTAAATTGCCTAGGCTGTGCTTGGACTTGTGATCCTTCTCCCTCAGCCTCCCAGAGTGGTGGAATTGCAGGCTTGCATCATCATATCCAGCTTTAACAAACAGTTTTGAGTGTTTATTAGATGTTAAACACTGTGCTAGGTGACAGATGTGACAACACAAGGGAATATGAGATTGAATAAAGAGAATCACAAATTATTAGTCAAAATGAGTTAAACTATGCTGTGGTGAAAAGACACAAATTTGAAAGTTTCAGTGACTTGATGCAACAAAGGTTTATTTCTTACTCATATCATAGTCTTACAATTCCACCATCATGAAGTTTCTTGCTTCAGCTACATAAACAAAAGAATGTAGAGAATCCCTGCTTATTTATTAGAACTTCAGATGAGAATAATACTGTCACTGCCAACCAGCAGAGCCAAGCTGGTTATGAAGTTCCATTCTATAGCAAAAGCTGGAAAAGCATAGGGGAGACTGGGGATATAGGCAGGTACCACTGTCTTTGCTACACCTGATGCAAAGGTCAAGAGGTACCCCTTTGAGGAAGAGACATTTATTTAAGTGAAGTTACTAAGTAAGAGTGAGAGAAATAAAGTGAGGAATACTGGGAAACATTTCAAGCTGAGGGAACTGCATATGGGGACACTGACAGGTAGAAAAGAGCCCGACACATTCCAGGGATGATGTGTTAGACATCTCTGTATTGCTGGGACAATATACCTGACATATACAAGTTAAAGGAGAAAAAGGTATATTTTGGGTCATGATTTCAGAGGTTTCAGCCCATGGCTGGCTGACTCCAAGGCAGAATTGGCATGGCAGAGGGGCATAACAGAGAAAAGCTGCTTACATCTTGGTGGCCAGGAAGCAGAGAAAGGGGAGAAGCTAGAAAGAGAAATATGCCTTTCAAGGTAATGTCTCCCAGACACACCTCTTCCTACCATACCCCACCTCCTAATAGCAAGTCAGCAATGACCATATCAGTGTAGTAGTCCACTAGTGAGTATAGCATTCTCTTCCAAATCACATTTCAAAAGACCTATCTGTGAACACATGAGGCTCTGGGGGACAGTCTAGATCTAAACTATAACAGCTGCTTACCTTGTGGTAGCAGGAAGCAGAGCTGGAGTGAAAGGAAGAGAGAGGGTAAAGGACCAGGATAAGATATAACCTTCAAAGCCACACCCCACGGGACTCACACCCTCCAACTGTGCCACAGCTTCTAAAAGCCCATTCAGCTAGAACATCACGTTTTAATCATCTTTAGAAAGTTCCACCTCTGAACACTGACTTCTGAGGGGATGTTTTAGATCCAAAGCATTATAGACAACAAAGTGAGCACTGTGGCAGCACTGTAGAAAGCAGAAGGGTAATAAGAACTCATATCTGGCAGAAGCCAGATAAGGCAGGACCAGGCCATGCAGAGAAAGATTTTGGATTTTCTATGCAAGATATATCACAAATCGATTTAAGAATTTTAAGCAAGGGGGTGACATTGGGATTTCTGTGTATTAAACTATCACTATAACTTCAGCCCCCAAAACTGTAAGCTAAGTTTATCATTCTGCAACTTGAAAAATTTGCCGATATGGATAAGGATAAGAATAGATCTGGGAGGCCATGTTTTCCAAGAGCTAAGGAGAGAGGTAATCATGGCTGAGATCAAGGAAGTTTCTATTGTTTGGATATGTATTGAGTCTTACCCAGGATTCCTATGTTAAAGGCTGAAAAAGGAAGAGGAAAACCCAAAGAGTGTAAGGTCATGCAAGGGAAGGGAAAAACATGTTTCAAAGAAAGATTCTTTGGAGAAGACCAATGAGGGATGGAGTAAGATAAGCTCAGAAAATCACACCTATAATCCCAGCACTCTGGGAAGCTGTGTCAGGGGAATCACAAGTCTGAGTCCAGCCTTGGTGAGTTTCAAAAAAAAAAAAGTATTTGAAGGGCTAAAGATGTATCTCAATGAGAAAGTGCAGGGTTCAATTCCTAGTACAAAATAAATTGTTGTGCAATGTCATTGGATCATTTATAGAGTCCTCAGTGACCTGAACAGAACAAGAGTAGCTTTGGTAGACATCAATGCTCATGGCAAATTTGAAGTTAACTTTCTGCTGTATTTGGCTGAATTCCCCCAGCAACTCCTCTAGCAAAATGATGGACAAAATCTAAATATTTTTGAAAAAGTTTTAGTAGAACAAAACATTATTTAATAGGATTGGACTTTGAACACCTCATAGATCCATACAATTAATATAGATTTCTAAAGCTGAATATTGGTGAACAACATTTTTTAGAAGGTTTAAAAATTAGTATGGAACAACTGTGATGTTAGGTAAAACAATGTGTCCTCTTACTATGCTTTTCACTGGTCCCAAACTTACTATTTCTAGTTTGCTTTTTTATTTAAATTAGAAAGTTCAGAAAACCAGAGAAACCAGAACAGTTGAAATTATCAAAAGGATGAGTTAGAGGGATAGTCCTGTGATGAAGAATTAATTATATGTGATAAGAAAATAAGAATAAGAATGGGACTTATTACTCTTCTGGTTGTCACTGTGAAGAAATACAGAGAGAACCTGACTAGTGTCTGCTCATCTTCATGGTGGGTCACAGGGAGAAGCACTGGGCTAGAATTTCTGTAAGAGATAGTTGGTTTGATAATAAAAGCTTTTTGACTTAAGTAATTTAAAAACTAGAGATGTGGGTATTTCCCATTGTACAACACATTTAGCAAGAGTTGGCAGTGATGTGAGTTCCGTCATTCTTTAATGGGGTTTACTGGGAATCTGAGATCATTGTATGTCTCTGAGGATCTCACTAATAAGGGAAGTAAATGTATGCAGGCCCTGAAAATGGGTGCTGTGCTCTCCTGGCTTCCTTCTCACAGCCACAGAATTTCAGCCAAGCATGTGTAAAGAACTATAGGACTCTGAGACCAGCTCTCAAACATTTGAGAGGCCTAGAGCTGGAAAGTTTTTGAGCCCATGCTTGTGCCCTATAGAGTGAAGTTGGCTTAATGTGCAATGGATTGCATTCCAATGTCTTTCAAGTGGACCTCATTTCCTTCTGGAAGAGTCTTCCTGGTGTAGCTGTTTCCTCTAGATCCCTAGTGCCTACTGCTTTGTCTTGATATAGCTACATAACAGTAATCTGGGTCTCTGGCTCACGTGAGGTAGAAGTCCATTGCCCTTCCCAAGATTTCCGAGGCTCCCATGGGACACCCATGCATCCTGGCCCTCCTCCTCTTTGAACCACGGCACTGGCTTCTCTTGGAATTCCTTTGGCTGCCTTCAGTCAACTTTTTGATATTATTGAGCTGTTTCCTTGCTTTCCTTTACCCTGTATGTGATTATTGTGATTATGGCCTTTCATTTAAATGTCCCTCACTCAGCGGATACAAGATACTTAAAATAGACTATTGAATTTCAGGAAAATAAGAAGGGGTAGGAGAGGTGGATTACACTGAAGGAAAAAAAGCAAATCTGAATATTTACTTTGCTGATTCCAGAGTTTCTCTGAGCAGCGCCTGGGTCTTCTCCTGCCTGTCTTCTTAACTCTTTTCAGCTACCATGTTGCTGAAGACCACTGATCATCCAAAATGAGAGTCCTCTCTCTCATCTCTACTTTCCTGGGTCCACATCCCCAACCCTTTTCGTGCCTACTTGACAAAGAAGCAGTAAACAAGTCACCTCACAGCAACTGACTTTCCAAACTATTTTTGCAGAGCAATTTAAGCTTAGTTACTTGTTGACTCAAGTGTGTAAAGCTTTGGCCATAAAAAATGCCCTAATAATTCTGAGATGACAAATCGTTTTTAAAGGTTTGAAAGGTCGCAAACTAAATTATTAAGTAGATTCTGGTCAAAGACCTTGAACTTTTCTCTCTGGAGTCAATTTTTCTATTGCTTTCAGTTAATGGAAAAATTGTCTTCAAGAAAGTGTGTGTGTGTGTGTGTGTGTGTGTGTGTGTGTACTTCCAGAGGTTAAATAAAAATTTTCACTGTTACATTACTGATTTGCACAATCTACTTTACAATATTGCTTAGTAGAGGAGAATGTACAGACAAAAGTATATTCATAAAAAGAATTTCTAGAAGAAACTGGGGAGGGAAGGGTTAAAGGGATGAATTTCACTCCCAACTTTCCTCATCCATCAATCCTCAAGTTGGATGAATGGTACCTTTGTAGTATCCTTCCAGTAAATGTCTTTTTTGTTTTTGGTGGTACTGGGGATTGGACTCATGGTCTTCACACTGAGTTATATCTCTAGGCCTTTAAAATGTTTTAATCTTGAGACCCCTAGACTGAGGTCAAATTTTTGATTCTCCTGCCTCAGTTACCCAGAGTGCTGGGATTACAGGCATGTGCCAACATGTCTAGTTAGCTTGCATTACTTTTGTATTTCCAGCTCCCAACCAAGACTGGTAAATACTTTTTTTGTTTTTGGTACCAGGGATTGAACTCAGGCCCTTGCACTTGTGAGGCAGATGCGGTGCCACTGAGCTAAATTCCTGGCCCTGATAAATACTTTTTTAAAGATTGCAGTTTGTGGTTTGACTGGATGGATGGAGAAATGAATGAAAGGGAATAGTGATCCCCAAAATTTGAGGTTATCTCAGACTGACAGTATTAGAGGGACTGTTTTTTCCTTAGCAGCATTCTGTGAGTGAGAAAAGAGAAGTAAAAATAGGGTTCAAAGGGACAAGGTAAAGTTGAAAAAGGTTGACTGTAAAGTCAGTCTGCAATAGATTGTCACAGATCACCTAGGCAGTGGAAGAGAAGCATGGCTCTAGTTCTAAAGATAAAATGTTTTTATTTATTTACTTCTGTAAGCTGAAGTGGAAGCATTAACAGGATGAGGGACAGTAATAGTGACATTGTTTATTAGACTCTAATCAACTCTACACAGGTACATATAGTTATTCTTATTTTACATACAGAGAAAGTGAGTCTTAGATTAATTAACTTGCCAAGGGTTCCAAGTGAAGAATGGAGTTAGAATTTGAATCCAGATATTTCTGATTCTAGATATTGTGCTCTTAGCTCCTGTCCTACATAGATATAAATGAATACATTGTGCCTCCATTGCCTTAATATGGTTTGGTTATCATGTTTGGAAGAAGGAAGCAGCATGAAGATAGACGTGTACATTTAAAACAAAATTAAGGTACAGAAAGGAAGAGTTCTGGGCATCTTGAATTATTTCACAATTTGCTTAAGATTGCCTTGATTATTCTGGAGAATGGAGTAAGTTGTTTAACGATAACTATACATGAGGTAAACATTTAAGTCTTTCAAAAATCTGTTTTATCAATGATGGCTCAGGGAGCTAGTACTCTGTACAAACTCATCTGGCTAATGCCTTAAAGCTGGATTTCAACCTTGATCTGTCAGTCTCAAGGTCATGTGCCTGTCACAGCTTTGTAGGAAGTTACTGTGTAACAACCGCAAGCATCCATCCTCAGTAGATTCATAATATCTTCTGGTAAAAGGATAATAGAGTTCATGTAACTCAATTCCTTCATGCTATACTTGGGGAAATGAGAGTAGAGAAGCAAATTCAATAGACTTGATTGGAAAGTTCATAAAAAGGTTATGCTTTTTGCCCAGGTTTATCAGCTTCATTTAGTTTTCTTTGATCACCAATATAAATTGTCATTTAAATTTTAGGTCAAGGCTGTATCCACACATGTATACTAAGAACACCAAGGTGTTTCTGCTGCCTTCGGTTTACTTTCTCTTTCAGCAAAACACATCACAAAGGTCCCTGCGTTGGCCTCTGATCCATTTTCTTTGGTGGTGCTAGGTATGTGGAATTAGATATTATTGATTTACTTACAGGTGTTCTGTTAGAGCTTTTGGGAAAAAATTTGCCTGCCAGCTGCTTAAAAATGAAGACTAATTATTCTCCATTCTGTAGTCATAGACATCACAGTGGTGATGTATTTGCATTCAAATACTGCAAATATTTGACATTCACTATATACTAAATATTTGAATTCACCCAAGCAAAATGTGTGTCCATGGGAAATCTAATACCTGCTGAATGGTAGAATCCAGGGATTTTGTGAAGCAAAAGGAACTCTGATAAAAGTAACTTGGGAACAACAGTCAGGCTGCCTTTCAAGGATAATCCTGTGTGTCTGAATTATACATGTATTATTTTCTGTCATCTGCACGGCCAATTACAGGAAAGTTCCTTATTGTGAGATGCAATAATTTTATGTAATTGCAGCATCTTCAGCAGTTTTGAAGGAGGTTTCCCTAGAAGAACAAAGTCTTAGGGAAAACAAATTATCTTGATTTACTAGCAATTCTGCAAATAGGTTGTCTAGGGGAATCAGGAAGAGTCTTTTATGGAGTACAAAAAAACTGCTCCCTGTTCAACATTTTAAATTGCTTGCTTGGAATATGTAGTGCTGCAGACTTCTAATTGCATATTGTCTCCTCTCAGGAACCATCATTTTGCACTTGGACTTGGAGATTCTCTATGTGATAATTAAGGGAGAGAAATGATACTCATTTACCCAAGTTATAGAGGACAGGGCAGAGGCTATAAACATCCTGGAAAAGTAAAGATGAGCAAATCTCTGGTAAATTTCTATTTAGAACCACTCTAATAACTTCACAGTTTTACTGAAATCAGCTTATTTCACTGTTGCCACCAAATGAGTGGCATGAGAAGGGAAGGAAACTGGCATTCTAAAAATCACCTAATTTCATAAAATTCAGGACCAGCTGGCTTTTGTGATAATCCAGAGTAGCCAGTTCTTCATTCTGCAGGCAGGAAGCTCAGAGGCTAAATGCTGGTTTTGGAAGCACACAGCTGCTAGAGGAGAAGCTAAGGCTGAATCTTGCTGGCAAGTGCTTCAGGTCCCTGGAAGGTGGAGGTTTCCTGGCCTATCATGTTGAATAGGGCTTTGCACAATTTCCCAAGCTATGGATGGCATTTTATTTGTTTTCCATTAGAGTCAAGAAATTGACAATGATATTTCTCGGGTGGCTAATTGTAGCTATTTGCTGAAGCAGAGCAGGGAGCTGCTTTCTTGACAAGCCACATTCTTGCTGTAGATACTGGGGGCTGGAGAACAGAGAAGTCTTGTGCCTTCAGAGGACTGGGATACACCTCCTGTGTTTTTGCAGACAATGTGAATGGGGTTATAAAGATCTGCTTTTCCTCTGGCTAAATAGTCAAGTAAACTTGTCTTCAGGGAATATCTGGCCTGAGATATTCTGGCCTTGTTCTTTCTTCATTTAACAGAATCATGTTCAGGGTCTATCTGTCTGTCTCTCTCTTCTAAATATTTTTGACTATTTATCTGCATTGTTTGTGTGGAACTTATACTTTCCATTTTATCATAGTTTTGTCTTATACCAGATTAGGAAATTACAGAGGATAGAACCTGAAGCTGAAATATCTTTGGCCCTGACTAGCATAGTGCCTGAGGTGTAAAAAGTTCTCAATAAACATTTATAAATGAATAAATAGATATATTCCTTACCTTCCTGGGAATTTTCCTCCTTGGATGTTTCCCAGTGTCCATGGTTGTGTATAGGGTGCATAGGGTGTGTGCTCATGGGTACTTTCCCTCCAGTTGTGTCGGATGAAGGACGAGACCTCTGCTTTGCTCCTGCAATTCACTTACCTACTGGTTTCTTTTTCCAGGATTTACATAGTGGAGTGAAATTTGAAGATTGCCCTCAGAAATGGAAATATGTGTACACCATTTTCCCATTTCTAAATTCAGAAAGAGTAATTTTTTTCATTGCTTACAGTGAAACTATCCTTACAGTATCACTGGTGAGTTTGCATAATGGGAAATATAACTGCCATCAGATTGAAAGAATTAGAGTCCTTCAATCTTTTTCCTAAGAGTATTATTGGAACAATGAACTGTCTTAAATATTTCTGGAGCTAACATTACTCCTTTATCCTTAAAATTCAAAATATTGTATGATCATCATTCTTTTGGACAGTCTTTCTGTGATATATATTTAAGGTTACTATTCTGAAGACCAGTTTTTATTAATATTATTACTTAAGAAAGCTTAGTCCTATATTCTTAAATATTGTAATGAAATGCATAATCTTACTAAATTCTACACATGTTCAGTGTGAACTATTTGAGATCAGAGTCATTTTATCATATCCTTACCTTACAATTCTAAAATAGAATTTCAATAAGTCATTACAATGCAGAAGGAGTAGGAAGAATTAGAACAATAGGCTATTGAAGCACAGCTGAAGTCAAGGTTAGGTAAAATTGCCATAAAAAATAAAAGCTAAGAGAGGAAAAAGGTTAAGGCAGAGAAGAAGGCAAGACTAAAGAGAGAGCAGGAGGGAGGATGATTATTTGTGGAAAGTCATTCAGGCTGTGTGCTTAGGACAAGTTAGAAATGTACAGCAAATGTAAGGTGTGTGATCTGGGAAAGGGGAAGAAGCCTGCCTTTAGTAGATGAGTACTGCAGCATGCAGTTTGCACAGACCTTGTCATCCTGTCAGGCCTTAACGATGATCCAGAACCACTGGAACCCTTAATTCTCCAAGAACAGGCAAGGGATAAAAACCATTGTATTCCAATAATTTTACAAAGCAGAACACATAGAACTGCTAAACAATAAATATTCATCCTTGAAGATGATCTCATGTTTAGAAATGATGAATTGCATAAGTGAGAACCAGCAGATGAATCCAACAGAATAATAAGCATTCCAAGACTAATTAAATATCTTTCTAATTTTTTGTGTTTAAAATAAACATAAAATAAAGGGGGTTGGAGATGTAGCTCAGTGGTAGAGCACTAGCTTAGCATGCACAAGGCCTTCATACTCCCAAAAATCATAATATAAAATTTATATCTTAATTACCCTAAATGTACAGTTCAAAAGTATTAAATACATTCATAATGTTTGTTGTGCAGCCATCAACACCATTCATCTCCATAACTCTTTGTCTTGTCAAACTGAAACTGGACACCCACTAAGAAGTAGGTTCCCATTCCCCCTCCTCCAGCGCCTCGGAACTGCCATTCTGCTCTCAGAGTAGCTAAAACCATGGCAACAGAGAACAGGATGCAATGGTTTTAGCTACTCTAAATACCTCATGTAAGTGGAACCATACAGGGTTTGTTTTTGTGAATGTGTTGTGGTTTGGATTTCCCCTCCGAAGCTCTTGTTGAAACTTAATTGCCATTGTCAGTGTTAAGAGGTGATCAGGTCATGGATCTGCCCTCTTGAATGGATTAATGCCTTTATGGGGGGGGGGTGTCAGTCATCTGGGAAATGGGTTCCTGATGAACAGCATAAAGTCAGCTTGATATTCTTCTCTAGTTTACATGTGCTCACTTATCATTCTACTATGTTATGATGCACCAACAAGGCTCTTAACAGATGGAGCCCCTCAGGCTTGGATTTTCCAGCTTCCAGAACTGTGAGTCAAATAAATTTCTTTCTATTGTTTATAATTTACCCAATCCATGGTATTTTGTTAGAGCTGCAGAAAATGGACTAAAGGAGACTGGTTTATTTTACTTAGCGTAATGTCTTCATGTTGTAGCATTTGTGCAAATTTCCTCCCTAAAGTGAGATAATATTTCAGTGTTATGTAGACCTCACATTTTGCTTATCTGTTTATATGTCTTTAAACACTTATATTGTTTCCATATTTTCACTGTCGTGAATAATATTGTTATGGAATAATATTGTAATAATATTGTGAATAATGTTGTTGAACCAGTATCATTTGGGGCCGGGGATTTAGCTCAGCAGTTCCGGTGCCTGCCTCACAAGCGCAAGGTCCCGAGTTCAATCCCCGGTACCAAAAAAACCCAAACAAACAGTACCACTTGGTAATTTTATTTTTAATGATTCTGAGGAGGTGTAACACTGTTTTCTATAGCAAGCACGCCATTATAGTCTCACCAACAGTGCAAGTGGGTTCCAGTTTCTCTGTGTTGCCAGCACTTGATATTTTCAGTTTTTTGTTGGTAGTCATCCTGAAGGGTATGAGGTATAGTTTTTAATTTTCATTTCCCTAATGATCAGTGATGATAATCATCTTTTTGTGTGTTTATTGGCCATCTGTCTATTTCCTTTGAAGAAATGTCTATGCAAGTTTTTTGTCCAGTTTTGAATTGAGAATTTTTGTTGTTGTTATTTAGAAGCAAGAGTTCTCTATAGATTTTGAACATTAATCCTTTATCAGGTGTATGATTTACAAATACTTTCATTCTTTAGGCTGGTTTTTAGTCTGTTGATTCTGTATTTTAATATACAAAATTCTAAAGTTTCTTGAAGACCAATTTGTCTATTTTTTCCTTTGATGCTCCATGTCTTTGGTGTCACATCCAAGAAATTATCATCAAATGCAATGCTGTGAAGCTTGTGATTTGTTTTTTTCTAAGATTTTCAGAGTTTCAGGTCTCACATTTAGTTCTGTGATGCATTTTGAGTTAATTTTTGTATACAGTGATAGTCAGGGGCCCATTTAAATTCTTTTGGATGTGAATATCCTGTTGTTAAAAAGACTGTTGAAAAGACTGTTCTGATAATGTTGCTTAATTTCCACAAATTTGTGAATTTTTCAGTTTGCCTTCTGTTATTGATAATGAACTTTATCCTGTTGTGGCCAAAGAAGATACTTTGTATGATATCTATCTTTTTAAATATATTGAAAATTTGTGACCTAACACACTATCTATACTGGATAATGTCCCTTGTACATTCTTAAGAAGAACATATTTTCTCTTGTCATTGGGTGGAGTGTTCTGTATATGTCAGATATGATCGGTTTGTTGTATTAAGCCCATTACTGTTTTTCTTCTAACTGATAATTCCAGCTATTGAAAGTAGGGTATTGAAGTCTCAGCTGTTACTGTAGAGTTCTTTTAGTTTTGTCAGTTTTTGTTTCATATGTTTTGTTGGTCTGCCTGTAAATGCATACATATCAATAATTATTATATCTTCTTCCTGTATTAAATTTTTTACTTACATATAATATCCTTCTTTGTCTCTTGTAATCTGTTTTATTTAAAGCCTATTTCATTTGATTGTATAGCCACTCTGGTTTTTTGGAGGTTAGTATTTGTGTGGAATATCTCTTTTTGATCATTTCACTTTCAATTTATTTGGGTGTTTGGATCTAAAGTGAGTCTCTTGTAGAAAGCATATAATTAGACACTGTATTTTTATCCATTCTGCGAATCTCTGTCCTTTGATTGCAGAGGTTAATTCATTTACATTTCAAGTAATTACAGGTAAGGAAAGATTTACTTCTGTCATTTTGCTATATGCTTAACAGCTTTTTTGCCCTTCATTTTCTTCATTATTATCTTCTTTTATAAGTTGATTTTTCTAATGTAATGTTTAAATCCTTTCTTATTTTCTTTTTAGTTTATTCTATAGCTATTTTTTCTTTGCAGTTACCATAGAGATTACATTTAACATCCTAAAGATATAACACTGTAATTTGTATTTATACATTTCATTTCAATACCTTAAAAAAACTTGACCCTTAACAATTCCTTCTCTACCTCTTTTAGTTCTTGATATTACAAAATTAAATCCTTATATATTATGTGTCCCAAAGCACAAACTAATAAGTTTTTAAAATACATAAGTTTCTGAAATTATGTAGAAAACAAAATGTGGAGTTATACGTCAAAATATGGTAATACTAGCTTTTAGACTAAGTTTTTAAAAAAATGTACTACTCCCTTAAACCATTTAGAAAACAAAAGTAGCATTACAAACCACTGCTACAGTAATACTAGCTTTAATAATTGACCACATACTTAACTTTACTCAGATCTTAATTTTTTCATATAATTTCAAATCACTATCCAGTGTCCTTTCACTCTGCAGCACTTCCTTGAGCATTTCTTACAGGCCAGGCCTAATGGTAACAAATCCCCTCAGTTTTTGCTTATCCAGGAAAGTCTCAATTCCTCTCTGATCTGCAAATAACATTTTTGCCAGATATGATCCATGGTGGACAGATTTTTTTCCTTTGGACATACTGAATATATTGGCCTACTGCCCTCTTCTCCAAAGTTTCTGATAATAAATTTGGTAAACATCTTGTTGTGGATGACTTGTATGTGAAGAGTTGCTTCTCTTTTACTGCCTTCAAGAGTCTCTGTCTTTGACTTTAAAAAGTTTGATTATTACTATTATTATTATTTTGTTGTTGTTTTTTTTTTCAGTATCAGGGATCGAACTCAGAACCTTGCGCTTGTGAGGCAGGGCATTTTAAGTTTCTTTCTTTCTTTCTTTTTTTTTTTTGTACTGGGGATCGAACTTGGGACCTAGCCCTTGCGAGGCAGGTGGCAGAACCACTGAGCTAAATCCCTGGGCCCTAAGTTTCTTGAATGTTTATAATTATATCTTTCATCACATTTGGGAATTTTTTAACTTATTTCTTTGTATATTTTCTGTACCTATTTCTCTCTCTCTTCTACTTTTGGAATGTCCATAGCACATGGGAAAAGGGAAAAAGGAAAGGAGATGGAGAGATATCCCTCTAATTGGTCTAATTGATAGTATCCCTTATGCTGTGTTCACTTTTCTGCAATCTATTTTTTTTCTGTTCACAGAGTTGTTTCTATTGTTCTGTAAAGTTTGCTAATTCTTTCTTCCTCTTGCTCAAATCTGCCTTTAATCTCTCAAGTAAATTTTCTATTTCCATCGTATGTTTTCTTCTTCAGAATTTCTGTTTAGTTTCTTTTTAGATTATGTATGTCTTTATTGATATTTCTATTTTGTTATTATATAATTTTCTTGAATTTTTTCACATTTTCTTTTAGTCCTTTAAGTATCCCTAAGACAGTTGTTGTTATGGTTTGGACGTGTCCCTCAAATTCATGTGTTGGAAACTTGTTGTCCAAGGCTGTGGTGTTGAGAGGTGGGATCTAATAAGAGGTGATGGAATCGTGAGGGTAGATAGCTCACAAATGGATTGATATCACTATTGGAGAGAGTTAACTTATTGTGAGAGGAAGAACTTACAAAAGTGAGCCTGCTCTTTGTGCTTTCTCCTTTGCAACCACTTGTTCACCTTTTCACCTTCCTTGATTTTATGCAGCATGAAGACATTTGATGCACCCTGCCACTATACCCCTAAATATCTCAGCTTCCAAAATCATGAATTAAATAAAGTTCTTTATAAATTACCAGTGTTTAATACTCAACAATAGTAACACCAAATGGATTTTAATTCTTTTTAAATTTCATTTTTAAATTTTTGCATTAAGTTTATTGGTACATTTTATTTAATTTTATTTTTGGTACCAGGGATCGAATTCAGGTCCTTGTGCTTGTGAGGCAGACAGTGGAACCACTGAGCTAAATCCCCAGCCCTATTGGTACATTTTAGGTATACAATACAATGACATTCATCATTGGGAATTTGTATCTTTACATGACATATCCTGGTTCTTATTTTTTCCCCATTCCCCTGCCCTCCCTTCAACCTCTCCACCCCTCCCTATTTACAAAGACTTTGTTTCCAGTTTTTTCTTTTCTCATATTTTGTCCTTTCCCTTCTTTCCTTACCCATTCCCCTTCTACTTCCCCTTCCTCTTTAGACCTTTCCTTCCTATTTCACATTATCCGTTATACATTTTGATCCTTATTTAGACTTTCAGTTTGTCACACCAGAGAAACTAGTCCTATTTATTTTACTTAAGAGTATGGCCTTAATGCGCATCCATTTAGCTACAAATGTCTCTAGTTTCTCATTCTTTATGGCTGAGTAGTACTCCACTTTATAAAAAAATACATTTTCTTTTTTTTTTTAGTTTCCACAAGTTTATTAAAATTGACATGTTTAATCTTCTCTTCAATGAGCATCCATCCAGCTGCCTGCATTGAAGACATTGATTTTAGTGCCTATTTCCAGATTTCAACTTGTAATAGTAGTTGGGGAACACAGAATATCAAATCTTTTCTCATCAAGTAATCAGTGAGAGAGTTCAAGTTGAGATGAGATCATCATGTATTCTGGAATAGGAAGAGTACTGATATTCTCAATCCTCACCTTTGTAAGGGCAAAGTGTATGCCACTGATGCCATAAGTCCTTAAAGTCTTCAGGATAACAAGGTTTACCTCCACTTTCCCAATTGTGAGTTCTTTTCAAGAGACGAAACTCAGCCTTACTACATTGTCCAGGGTGACCTTGAAATCGGGTTCAAGTCATCATGTCTTGGCCTGTCTAGTAGATGGGAGGTATAGGTATGAGATACCATGCCTGGCTTGTATCTTCACTCTTAATTCTTTTTGGAAACTTCTTGCATGGTGCTTCATAGCCAAGCTTACTCCCCATAACTGTGAAATTTTAGTCTAATTAAGGTTGTTGTTCATAGGTAGATTTTCCTAAAAGATTTATCAATTACTGTTTCAGTTTCAAATTAGGCTTCATTCTCTTTCAGAGATATACCCATCTGTTTAAACATCATCACTAACAAAAAACACATTTTCTTTATCCAGTCTCCAGTTGATGGGGAATTGGGCTGTTTCCAAGTTTTAGCTATTACAAACTGTGCTGCTATAAACATGGATGCACATATATCGCTGTGGTATGATTCTTTTAATTCTTTTGGAAAGATAAACAGCAGAGGAATAGCGGGGTCAAATGGGACTTCCAATCCTAGTTTTTTGAGGTATCTCCATATTGATTTTCACAGTGGTTGCACCAGTCTGAACTCCCACCAATATTGGAGAAGGGTTCCTTTTTCCCCAACCCTTGTCAGCATTTGTTATTGGTTGATTTCTTGTTAGCAGCCATTCTTTTTGGAGTGCTGTGGAATCTCAGTGTTGTTTTCATCTGCACCTCTGGAATGACCAGTGATATTGAACATTTTTTTCATATGTTTATTTGCTGCATTTGCTTCTTTATCTGAGAAATGTGTGTTCATTTCAGATGCCCATTTTTGATTTGAGTCTTTATATTTGGGGGCTTTGATTTTTTTTTAAGTTCTTTATATATTCTAGATAGTAGTCCTTTGTCCTAGGAACAGCTAGTAAAATATTTTTACCACATTATAGGTTGTCTCTTAGCTCTGTTGGTGGTTTCTTTTGCAGTGCAGAAGCTTTTTAATAAGATGAGATCCCAGTTGTTGATTCTTTGTGCTAGTTCCCGTGGTACTGAGGTTTTGTTCATAAAGTCTTTTCCTATGCCAATGTCTTCAAGAGTTCTACCTATCTTCCAGCAAGTTTAGTTTTTTATGTTTTGATATTTAGATTTTTAATCCACTTCAATTTTAGTTTAGTGCATGGTGAAAGATATGGGTCTAGTTTTAATCTTTGGCAGGTTGAAATTCAGTTTTTCCAACACCATTTATTAAAGAGGCTATCTTTCCTCCAGTGAGGATGGTTGGCTCCTTTGTCAAAGACGAGGTTGCTGAGTATGTCTGGAGTTGTGTCTGCATCTTCTAATCTATTCCACTCATCCTTGAGTCTTTTTCTTTGCCAGTACCATGCTGTTTTTATCACAGTGACTTTGTAGAATAGTTTCAAGTTGGGGATTGTGATAACCCCTATCATGTCTCTGTTGCCTAGAAAAGCTTTTGCTATTCTAGGTCTCTTTTGATTCCAAATAAATTTTTGGACTGTTTTCTCTAGTTCTGTGAAATATACTGTTAGGATTTCAATTGGAATTGCATTGAATCTATATAGCAGTTTTGGAAGTATGGCCATATTTACTATATTGGTTCTTCCTACCTAGGAACAAGAAATGTCTTTCCATTTTCTTTTTCTTTTTGGCACTGGGGATTGAACTCTGGTCCTTGCACTTACAGGGCAGGTGGCAGAACCACTGAGCTACATCCCCGGCCCTTATCTTTCCATTTTCTTATATCCTCTTCAATCTCTTTTTTCAGTGTACTGTAGTTTTCAAGGTAGAAGTCTTTTACTACCTCCATTAAATTGATTCCTAGATATTTCATTTTTTGGGATGCTATTGTGAAAGGAATTGTTTCCCTAATTTCTCTCAGTGAGTCTGTTATTTGTGCATAAGAAGACTATTGATTTTTGAATGTTTACCTTGTATCCAGCTACTCTACTGAATCGGTCAATTAAGTCTAAGTTTTTTAGCAGAGTTTTTGGGATCTTCTGTGTAGAGTACCAAATCATCACCAAATAATGACAGTTTAACTTCTTTCTTTTCTGTCTTTATTCCTTTTATTTCTTTCTCTTTTCTTATTGTTGAGGTTAATGTTTTCAGAACTATGTTCAACAAGAGTGGTAATAGTGGACATCCTTGTCTTGTTTCTGATTTTAGGGTGAAGGTTTTCAGTTTTTGACCATTTACTATGATGTCAGCTGTTTGATTTTCATAGGAAGCCTTTATCGGGGTGAGTTAAGACCATCAATTCCAATTTTCTGTAGGGTTTTTATCATGAATGGGTGTTGGATTTTGTTGAATGCTTTTTCTGCATCTATGGAGATGGTCATGTGTTTTTTGTCCTTGACCCTGTTAATATAGTGTATTACATTTTTTGATTTGTGTATGTTGAACCATCCCTGAATCCCTAGGTTGGATCTAATGTGGTTAGTCTTTGTGATCTTCCTGATGATCCTCTGTATTCTGTTTGCCAGTATCTTATTGATTTTTGCATCTATGTTCATTAGGGAATTTGACTTGTAAGTCTCTTTTTCAGTTGGATCTTCCTCTGCTTTTGAAATCAAAGTAATGCTTGTTTCCAGAAATGAATTTGGGAGTATTGGTTATCTTTCAATTTCATTAAACAGTTTGAGAAGTACTGGCATTAGCTGTTCCCTAAATTTCTTGTAGAATTCAGCAGTGAAGCCACTGGGACCTGGGCTTTTCTTTGTTGGTAAATCTTTAATGGTGTTTTCAATTTCATTGATTGAAATTGGGGTGTTTAGAATTTTATACCTTCTTCATTCAACTTTGATAATTCAAATATATCTAAGAATCTGTCCATTTCTTCTGTTTTTTCCATTTTATTGGAGTAAAGTTTCTGGAAGTAGGTATTAATCCTTGGATTTCTGCTGGATCTGTTTTGATTTCACCCTTTTTATTCCTAATTGCATGGATTTGAGACTTTTTTCCTTTTTTTGGATAAGGTTGGCTAAGGGTTTGTGGATTTTAATTTTATTTATTCTTTTGAAGAACCAACTCTTTGATTTGTTGATTTTTTTGTATTATTCTCTTAGTCTCCATTGTATTGGTTTTTGCTCTAATCTTCATAATTTCCTCCCTTGTATGCCTTTGGATTTGTCTTCCTCTTCTTTTTCTAGGAGGTTGAGGTTCAGCATTAGGTTCTTTATTTGAGCTCATTGTGTTTTCCTAGTATCGGCATTCACTGCTATGAATTTGCCTTGTAAGACTGCTTTTATTGTGTCCCATAGATCCCTGTATACTGTATTGGCATTATCATTTAATTGTAGAAACTAATTTCTTCTTTAATTTCCTCTGTGACCCATTGGTTGTTCAGGAGAGTGTTATTCAATTTCCATGTGTTTGCGAAATTCTTGCGGTTTCTTATGCTATTCATCTCCAATTTAATTGTACTATGGTCTGATAATATACAAAGGATAACTTCAATTCCTTTGCATTTACTTAAACATGTTCTATGAGCTAGCATGTGGTCTATTTTGGAGAATGACCCATGTGCAGCTGAAAAAAATGCATATTCTGGATTTGTGGGGTGGAACACTGTAGACATCTATTAAGTCCATTTGTTCAAAAGTTTGGTTCAGTTCTGATATTTTGTTGTTGATTTTTAGTCTAGATGATCTGTCTATTTTTGACAGTGGAGTATTGAGGTCCCCCACTACAATTGTACTAGTGCTTATTTGGTTTTTCATGTTCATTAATATTTGTTTTATAGCTTTTATTTTTTCGTTGTTTCTGATCACCATGAACTATTGTCCCTCTGTCACCCTGCCTTGGAGCCAGCCAATTATGGACTGAAACCTCTACAAATTCCTCCCTCTGTCCACTAGACTCCTTGAGAGAAGTTCAAGAGGAAGCTCTTTGCTATAGCCACAGCTGAACATTTCATAACAAGGATGAAGACACTGTTTGAAGAGATCAAAGCATCAATTAAAAATAACTATAAACAAGATCAATCCTTTTGGCGGCCTGTTTTTCCTTGGGGAGGTGTTTTTACTATCAAAGCTGGCCACAAAGCAGTATTCTGTATACTGCTCTATGTCGAAATAAGACTAAAAAATATCTGCACCATAGATGGATTCTTGATGTTGTTGTATGTCATTCTTAACAAGAATGAAAATTTCCCCAGGGAACTCTCTCTTCATTTTGGTGGCAAGGTTGTAGAGTGTTTTCTTTATTTAACGGACACCTACAGTTTTACAACTGTGAAGCTACTTTGGATTTGGGACAAGATGGAAAACCAGCAATACAAATCTGAAGTTCATAAAGCTTCATTAGTAATTGATCTGTTTGGGAATGAGCATGATAATTTTACAAAAAATCTCAAAAATCTCATGTCTACCATTCAGGAAAGTTACTGTTCCAACCAGAGATGCCTGACTTGAGTGCAGGAAGATCAGCAGTGCTCAGTTAATATAAATCCTCCCCAAGAAATTCCACATGGAAATTTGATATGACTGGCTGTGGATGAATTATTCTGTTCCAAGATTGAATTATGTGAAGAGCATGGGTGTGGTGGCTTATAAGAATTTTCCCAACGAATTTTCTGCCATGGAGCACCGCCTTTTGTTTTCTTAAATATGCAACATTGGAAATCTGAATATCTGGCATACATACCCTATTACTTGGATTTATCTGATCGCAAATACTTGGAAGGTGCCACATTATTTAACAAAGAGGAACATCATTATTCTGCAACTTTCCAGATTGATGGACATTGGATGCACTATGATGGCTTCAGAAATGTGAATTTAATTTTGTTAAATAAACCCCCAGAGTTTCTCTTCTTTTCATCATTGGTTTATATTTAGCAATAGAGTAATAAATAGAGACTGAAGCTAAATTAAATTGTTTTCCTGCCTGGCCATGCTCCCCCAAGATGGCTTTTATTTTGTGTATACTTGGTATCCAAGGAAAGAGTTCAACTATACTAGTGTCAGAGGTGTATTTCCCAGTGTTTAGCTCCAGGTAAATGTTTTATATCGAAGATCTATGCAAAAAAATTTTGTATTTCTTTTTTTTATATTTCCAGGGTTATTTTTATATAAGCATATTTTATGTCAAATAAAATATATCTGTAGTCTTTGTAGTTTTTTGAATATGTACCGCAAAAGTTTTTACAGTTCTATCCTTAAATCTAAGAAAATACTTTGTCACTTGAATTCAAAATTTTTCTTTTTGGATATCCGAGTAAAATCTGGGTAAAAGTCAGTGTTTTAATTTATATAAATTTAAAAGTTTAAGATGTATCTGACTAGATTTCTTTGCCCTACCTCAACTGTAATCCAAAGTGCACTATTGGGATTTAGTATGGATTTGAATGTACAATTTATGGATTATTTAGTTAATTTTACCTATTGCTTTGCCTAATTTCCTTGCTCCAATTTTTAAAAAATAGTCATGTGAGAATTGTTTTTCTGGGCTTAAATGATTTCTTTATAATGGTAAATTACTGTAAGTACTTGCTAAAATATTGTAAACCTGCCAGTGGATTTCCGAGTGTTAAGTAAGCTTCTAAACTTAAAGTTATTGTTCAGAATAAATTACATAACTACCCTAAATATTAACCTCATAATTAAATGTGATGGAAATTCACCAATAAAAAGTCATTTTACAGAAAAACCAACTATTAAAAATAACATACAACTGGCTGTTTCCTAATGTTGGTCTAACAAAAATGTACTTTAAATATATGAGCAAGTGTCCAACTACTGAACTACATGCCCAGCCCATATCTCTTCACAATTTAAGTATTATATTGGCACAGAAGAAAAAAATTAATTTTTAGAGTAATACTTGCTGGCTATCTTGTAGGTAGTACTTGGTAGCATGAAGCTTTTATTTGCAATGTAAATCACTAGAATTTTATAGTGATCGGAATATTTTTTATAAGGACCCCAAGACTCCTTTTCCTTTTAAAGGAAAACAATGAAAATTCTCAAGGGAAAACACTTTTTGGAACTTATCCCTGTTCATTTTAGTGTTTACATTTCAAGACAATCTGCTTTAGGTGTGGGGTTGAGATTAGGTGGAATATATTGGAAGACGTCTAAATGACCACTCAATTCACTGCCCTATGTCAAATTGCTAAGGTTTCATTCAATAAATTAAATCTTACATTGCCTTGGTGCCTTGTTGAGATAACTTTCTATAGAATAGATAAGTGTGGATGAAACATTGCTGAGAATTCCTTACTCTGAGTGAACATCATGAGAAGCACTTTTATACCTAAGATAAAATGTGATTTATTTTACAAAAACCCCTAGCATTTATTTCAATAGTCCCCCAAATATATAAAATAGCATTTGGTTTACAGTGAACTTAATCTGTAAAATATTACTGTATTGCATGAGTCACAATATATAAGAACACAAATACTAAAGCATATATAAGTGATATAATTAACAAATTATTAGTAAGTTATTCCCAATGCAGATTTATTCTTTTAAGAATTGCAATTTATTTGGAATATTTGTTTATCACAAAACAATGACTTAACCTACCTCACAGGGCTGTTGTAGGGATTATGATGTTTGTTCAAATCTTGACTACCTTGAATGTGCTAATAAACATATTTTTCTACCTCTTGTAAAAAAGTTTTGTTTTATATAGTTGGGTGCACTAGTATTTGATGCATATATATTTATGATTGTCATCTTGTCCTCTTGGATTGTTCCCTTTACAAGGATGTAGTGACCATCTTCATCTCTCTTAGTTTTGGTTTCAAATTTACTTTGCAAATAAGATAGGTACCCCTGCTTTTTTCCAGGTTCCTGTCACATGGAGAACTATTTTCCATCCTTTTACTTTCAGTCTATGAATTTCTTTTTGAACTAGGTACATTTCTGGTATACAGAAAATTGTTGGATTTTGCTTCTTAATCCATTCTGCCAGTCTATTTCTTTTGATTCATGAATTGAGGTCATTAACATTGGTGGTTATAACTGATATGTATTGACTTATCCTTGTCATGATATTTTCCTGTTGTTGGCACTTTTATTTATCTTCCCTTTCCCTTTAATTTCTTGCCTTGCCTAATGGCTTTGCTGTGTTGGGCCTCATGGAGTTGTGACCCTCATTGTCTTTTTCTAGGATATTGTTTAGAATTGTTTGGAGTGCTGGTCTGGTATTCATGAAGTTTCTCAGGTGTTATTTGTCATGGAAGTATCATATTTCCCCATGAATTCTGAAAGATAGTTTTGCAGCATACATCAATCTAGGTTGCAGTTTGTTTTCTTTTAGGGCTTGAAATACCTTACTCCTGGTTCTCCTTGACTTGACAGTTTGTGTGGAGAAGTCTGCTGTGATTCTGATGGACTTTCCTTTGTATGTGATATGTTTCTTTTCTCTAACTGCTTGTAGGTTTTTGTTGTTCTGTTGAGTTTCTTGAATCTTGACTTTTATGTCTAATTGTAGATATTTTTTGATCATGGCTAGTTGGAGTCCTATATGCCTCACTTATCTGTATGTCAAATTTTTTTCCTCTGCTTGGGAAGTTTTCTGCCATTACTTCTGTGAACTGTTTATGTCATTCGTACTTTCTCCTGCTTTTTCATAGACTCCTGTGAGTCTTATGTTATTCTTGTTTGCATCGCCTGGCAGCTGCTGGATGGATTTCTCATGTTCCCTTACTATTTTTAAGAAATCTCTCTTTTCTTGGTCACTAACTGCAATCCTGTGTTCTATATCTAATATTCTGTCTTCACATTGGCTCATTCTGCTGCAAATACTTTCAATGGAGTTTTTAATCCCCTGGATATCTGAATCTGTTTCATGGATTCCATTTCTTTCCTACGTTGGGTGTTCATGGTTTCCATTTGTTTCCTATGCTGGGCATTCATGGCTTCCATCATGGTGTGAGCTCATCTATTTTTTTAAAGTTTTTTTTTTAATCTTTTTGTTCTAGACTCTCTAATGATGTCTTTCATTCTGCTCTCCATCTCTGTAGTTATCTGGGAAATTATTTCTGTTTTGAATTTTTCTAGACTCTTGTTCATCTGTTTTATTACTTCCCCTTCTATCATTTCAGGATGTCCAGGTGGTTGATTATCAGATTTTTCCACCTTGTTGCTCTCAGAATTTGCCTTGGTGAGCTGGAAGTCTGAGTTTGCACCTTGTTTAGATGTTTTCTCTTTTCTACTTTTGTTGTTGGAGCTGTGTTTTATTTCCTGGGTTGATACTTCAATGTTGCTTATTGTGAGTATCTTTATTGCTTGTGTTTAGAACCCTGTATAGCTGGTCTTTAGGTTTTGAGTCTCTAGTGACTCTTAGGTGATCTCATTTTCACTATACCAAGAAGGACAACTGATTAGATCAATCATGGCACCTTATCCGAAGTGGTACAATCAGCATCAACAGTAGCATCAAACACAGCTTAGAAGGCCCTACCAAGGTTGTGAATCACATGGAACACGCTGAATCAACCCCCTGCAGACAGGCAGGTCTGCGGATGCCCTACCGAGGTCACAAGTCACGCAGAACATGCCGAATCAGCCTGTGACACAGCAGTAATCCACTGGATATCCCCCCCCCCCACTCCTCTGGCCTCTTCTCTGTACAGCCACCTGGTTCCACACTACAAAGATGCAGAGGACACCGGACCACTAGACCACTGTACTGGGTAGGTTGGAGTCATCTTCACTTCCCATCAGTACTGGGTCTATCTTCAGGGGAAGGGCAACTGGAACTTGCAATAAAACTCTACAGAGTTCAACCCTACATAAGGACAGGGAGCTCAACTTGGGACTTGCAGCCAGAAATCTGCCTGAATCTCATGGGTCTGTGACTAGCTTGCTAAGATTCATTGACTTATATTTGCACACTGCTACCCACGTTGTCTATTGTGACAGCAGAGACATACCCTGAAAGAGGCTGTTCATCTTCATTGTTTTATTTTTATTCCCCAAATTAGTATTATTAGTTTGGTTTTTTTCCTTTTTTCTTTTTCTCCTCTTATCTTTAATTTTTTTCCTACTCTTTGCAAATATGTTTTTCTCTCCTTTTTTCTTTTCTTTTCTTCTTTCTTTTCTCTTTCTCTCTCTCTTACACTCAGTCTCTTGCTCTCCAACATTGTTCATCTTCCCTTTTTGCCCCTGTTTTGGTCCTCATTTGGAGTTCTTCTTTATTTTACTATTATTCTCTCACCTGTGTCCTGGCCACACTGCTAACCTTCCCCTATTCTTCTTCCCATCTGTCCCTCCCTTCCCAACCCCTTCTAACTCCACATCCCAAAGGGTAAAGTTGTTATATTGAAGAGTTTATTCACTATATGTTGGGTTGGTCCTCGATCCTGATTTAATTCACAAAGGTAAAGGTGATAGATTAATAACTACCACAAAATGTCATTTTCAAAGATGTTCTTGATGCAGTGGTGTTGCTGATTATATCGCTTGGGCTAAGGTATTGTTATTGATCTAGTCAATGATCCTTCCTAGTATAAAGAAAATGAGATAGCCTTAGAGTCATTAGAGACTCAGAACTTAAAGACCAGCTATATCTGGAAGACACCTCTGAGAAGCAATCATTCCATAAGGGTTCTAATTATAAGCAACAAAGATACCTACAATAAATAATTTCAAACTATCAACCCAGGAGTTAAACCAAGGACAAAAATGAGAAGACATTTAAGCAAGGCACAAACTCAGACTTCCATCCCAGCAAGGGTAAATCCTGGGGGAAGTGAGATGGAAAAGTCCCATAACCAACCACCTGGATACCCTGAACTGGTAGCATAGGAAGTAACAAAACAGAGGAATGAGGCTCTAGAAAAATTCAAAGCAGAAATAACCTCCCAGATATCTACAGAGATGGTGAGCAGAGTGAAAGACATCATTAGAGGATCTAGAACAGAAACAGATAAAAAAAATGGATGAGCTGAGAAACATGCTGGAAGCCATGAATACCCAGCATAAGAAAGAAATGGAAACTATGAAACAGATTCAAACAGATATTCAGGAGATCAAAAACTCCATTGAAAGTATCCACAGCAGATTAAGGGAATCTGAAGTAGAATATCAGATATTGAAGGCAGAATTGTGGTTAGAGACCATGAAAATAGAGATTTCCTAAAAATAGTAAGGGACCAGGAGAAATTAATCCAACAAATGCTAGATGATGAAAAGAAGAATAACATAAGATTGATAGGAGTCCATGAAAAAACAGGAGAAAGCACAAATGACATAAACAACCTGTTCACAGAAGTAATAGTGGAAAACTTCCCAGACAGAGGTAGAAAATTGGACATACAGATAAGTGAGGCATATAGAACTCCACCCAGCCATGATAAAAAAAAAATCTACATCTAGAAATATAATAGTCAAGATCCCAGAAATCCAACAGAAAAACAAAATCCTACAAGCAGTTAGAGAAAAAAAACAAGTCACCTACAAAGGAAAGCCCATCAGAATCACAGTAGACTTCTCAACACAAACCCTCAAATCAAGGAGAGCCTGGAGTGAAGTATTTCAAGCCCTAAA
>NW_004624733.1:8135961-8161053 GCF_000247695.1 Heterocephalus glaber | reverse complement strand
GTGTTTTCTCATTTCGACTGGGGCGGGGGACTGTTAGTGCCTGCACGGATTACCTCCTCTGAGCTGGGAGAGGTGGGACAGGGGCCAGGAGCAGTGGTAGGGATGGCGGCCCAAAAGCCCTTTCCTGTGGGCTGGGAGCAGCCGGAGGGATGGTGGCCGGGAAGCCCCTTCCTCTGGTCTAGGAGCAGTGGGATGGTGGCTCAGAAGCCCCTACCTCTGGGCCGGGAGCAGCAGAACTCAGTACCATGGTCTGGTGGTCCAGTGTCCTCTGCGTCTTTGTAGTGTGGAACCAGGTGGCTGTACAGAGTAGCGGGGGGTGGGGGGTCCAGTGGATTGTCGCCAGGGTGCGGGCTGATTCAGTGTGTTCTGCGTGACTCCAGACCTCGGAGGGGCATGCGCAGACCTGCCTGTCTGCATTGGGCTGATCCCCTGTCCTCTTTATATTGCCTTCTCTGATTGTGTTCTGAAGCAGTCTTCTGTGAACGCATGTGAATGCTCCAGCCCACTGGCCCACTCTCTGTCTATACGTACTGCACCGGTAGCCTTTGCTTGTCCTATGGGTCAAGGAAAGGAAATTATTAAATAAAAATAACACATTTAATTCCTTTTTTCCTTCCCTCCCTCCTCCTCCATCTGTCCCTTGATCCCCTTCCTTTGTATGTGTGCGTGCATGTGTACATATGTGCAGTACATACTGTTTACATTCCTTGTGTGGAGTTGGTACATGTCCATAACACATCCCAGTTCCTTTCTTTCATCTCTTATCCCTTCCCTCTTTCTCTCCATCCCTCCATCTCTTGATCCCTTCCCTTTTGAGAACAATATGGCCAGAAATATTGTGATTGAGGGCACACTCTTAAGTGAAAGGAATAGGACACACATATGTAAATACCAAATAGTTTCTCTGGTATGAGAAACTGAAAGTGTAAATAAGGATCAAGATGTATAATGATAATATGAAACAGGAAGAAAAGGGACAAAGGGGAAGGGGAAGTAGGAGGGGTAGGGGAAAGGAAAGAAGGGATTAGAATTAATATGAGAAAAGGAAAAAATGGAAACAAAGTCTTTGTAAATCAGGAGGGGTGGAGAGGTTGAAGGGAGGGAAGGGGAATGGGGAAAAAATAAGAACCAAGATATATCATGTAAAGGTACAAATTCCCAATGTTGAATGTCATCATATTGTATACTTCAAATGTACCAATAAACTTAATGAATAAAAAATACTGAGCATTTCTTCATGTATTTATTTGCCATTTGTACTTCTTCTGTGAAGAGTCTATTGATTTAAGATGCCCAGTTTTAATTGAATCTTTTATTTTGGGGAATCTAGTTGTTTTGAATTCTTTATATATTCTAGATGTGAGGCCTCTTTCTGAAGAATTGCTGGCAAAAATATTTTCTAATTGTGTAGGTTTTCTTTTCTTCTGTTGGTTATTTCTTTTGCTGTGCAGAAGATTTTTAATTTAGTATATTCTTATTTGTTGATTCTCTGAACTATTTCCTATACAACTGCGGTTCAGCTCAGAAAATCCTTGCCTATACCTATGACTTCAAGAGTTTTATCTGTCTTGTCTTCTAGCAGGTTGTTTCTGGTGTAACATTTAGTTCCTTGATCCATTTTGAAAAGATGCCTCTTGTCCCTGGATAGGCAGAACCAATATGGTTAAATGGCCATACTTCCAAAATTGATATACAAATTTATACAATCTCAGTAAAATTTCTGACAGCATTCTTCACAGAACTAGAGAATACAATCTTAAAATTCATACAGAACCAGAAGAGACCTAGAATAGCAAAAGCAATTCTGGGTAAAAAGATCAAGGTGAGAGGCATCACAGTCCCAGACTTGAAGTTATATTACAAAGCTACTGTGTTAAAAACAGCATGATACTGGCACCAAAAAACAGACCTCAGGATCAATGGAACAGAATAATGATGCAGAAACAACTCCAAGTGTATTCAGCTTTTTGATCTTTGACAAAGGGGCCAAAAGCACACACTGGAGGAAAAATAACTTCTTTTAATAAATAGTGTTGGGAAAATTGGTTCTCCATATGCAAATGATGACTCTAGACTCATATCTCTCACCAGGTACTAAAGTAAAATCACATTTTTAAAAAATGACAATTTAGTCTCATTTTGTGTACTCTTTGTTTGCCACAGATTGTTTTTTCTTACCTATTTTATTTCAACTGGATTAATCAAATATTCTATATTGCTTCCTCAAAGTCCCCTTTCCCCCTTTGCTGGCTTGGAGGCAGTTATTTCTAAGTTTTAACATCCATATTTTATTATATTATTTCTAATACAACCTAAAAATTTTCTGCCCCAACTGGTAGGGATTCAGAGACAGTGGAAGGAAGGGAACTTCCATGGGAGAGATGGGTTTTAAAGGATTAAAAGAATTTGGTTGGGCCTCCATTGCATTGTTCTTTTTTTTATATGAGATAAAATCCTCATTTAGGTTAATGTTTAATATCAAATATAAAGGAAGAATGTACATATCCAAGATAAAAAGTTAATTTGCAGTAATGCAGCCCACTAGTTAAGAGTCTATTAGGATGCCATAGTTCAAAATGAGTGAACATCATATTCTCCCCTACCCCAGATAGGACTTAACCATACTAGTAGTGCCATTCAAAATGATCTGATGGGAAAGTCCTGAAGACTGCAGAAGCTAGGCATGGGAGTGTGCTTCTGTTATTCCAGCCTTTGAGACTTGAGAGGCTGAGGCAAGAGGATCTCAAATTTGAGGAGAAACTGGGTAATTTCATGAGATCATGTCTCAACATAAAATTTAAAAGGGGAAAGAGCTGGTAGTAGAGCACTTATCTAATATAAATGAGGCCTTGGGGTCAATCCTCCCTCAGTACTGGGGAAGAAAAAAAGACTATATATAAAATGAAAAGACCTGATCCCTTCACTCTCTTTTCATTTAGGCTCTATTGAGGTTCAAGTTTGGATTTAGACAACTTCAAACTACTTCCAGCTTGAATACTCAAAGTTCTCTTGTTTCAGAAAATAGCTACTCATGAATAGCAAAGCTATATTACTTTAAGACACCAATTCAAGTTCAAAGTATTCCATTTTTTAACCCAGGGCCTGTGATTTCCATAGTCATTTACTCAAGACAAATTCATTAACAACTCCAAGCTGAGGACTGCTCCAGGCACTAGCAGTGAGAGTGTATTTTAAATAAGATAACCTGGAAACTACAAAAAACTAAAGCTGAATTAATTTAGGGATTTTTTTCCCTAAATTCCTCATCAACATAGGATTACCCTGCCCCCAAGTCACCTGATGCTCCCTTTTATTTTGTGTGCTCAATAAATGATGACTACCTCAGAGAATCTTTGTCTTTGTCCACTCTGAGGCATTGACCTCCCGGCCCCCCATATACTTTGAAATTATGCAAGTCTCTGTTGTCTTTTTTTCTTTAGCCCTTGCTGTCCCCCATTCTAGGCAGTTGGAGGACTGACCACCCTCTGATAAATTATGACATCTACACTGTTTTCACAGACATGGAATAGCAATACTTGAGTTTGTTATCATGATTATACTACTGAATGCTCCTTAATAGATATTTAAAATTGCTCAGCAGCAGAGCTTCATTTCATTCCTTATGTCTGGATTTTTTTTTGTGTGTGAAAAATAACAGATAGAGTTGAGGATTTAGCTCAGAGGTGACGCCACCTGCCTCGAAAACACAGTGTCCCGACTTCGATCCCCACTTAGCGACTGGACTCCACCGAGAGCTTTTCTATTCTTTTCTGGTGTACACAATTTTTCTATCCTTATTACCTTTCCTTTTTGTCCATATCTATTGTCCATGATTTCCCTGACAGCAGCAACACTTGGTCCTGCCCCAAATTTGATCTGACAGAGGGGAGGAAATAATTTTTTGTGTTGTAGGGTGGTACTGGCTTGAGCCAGTGCTTTCAGAACTTCGGAAAAGGGAGGAATTTTTCCCAGCAGAAGAGGAAAATCATGCGGACCAAACTGACCAAATCTTTGAAATTTGGATCCGATCCAAATGTCATGTAACTTGCTATACTCATAGGACATATGCTCCTGCTGCTTCTGATCATTTTCTTGACAGGTTACAACTGTGGGCTTCTTTTTCCGCTGATCTCTTGTGGGGGCAGACTTTGCCTTTTTCTGGGTTGTTCTTTTGCTCTCCTAACGATGAACTATGATTATTTTGTACACTTGAAGGTGGTTTCTGTGGCACCATGCCCTTCTGACTATGTTTTGCTGTGCATTATGGGCAACAAGCCTTGTTGGTGGACTCTCAGCATTCTTGTCTTCTGCCTTTATATAATTGCGTTTAATTATTGATGCAAGTTGTGTTAGCTGCATTGTAATGTCTTCCTCAATTTGGCTGTAAGATGTGCCCTGACTTGATGGATCTTCCTTGGAATTCAAATTTTCACTCCTGTCCAGCAATTGGTTACAGTATCCCAATTTATTACTTGTTGGTGGCAACTGATGCAAATCATCAAGACGAGTCCTACTTCCACTGACACTTTTATTAGTATTCGAAGAATTAGATTTTGGTATTAAAAAAGATATTGAATTTTTGACTTTTGAATGTTCAAGAGGCTTGGTGGGTGCTGGTGAGTAGCAGAGCCAATCGGCGGCTTGGACAGAGTGTTCTGGCCATTGAACACCGCTGTGAGGCGTGAACTTTGCTTTTCCAGAGAAGGACAATGAGGAAGGCTTTGCGGCTCCCCCTGGAAGTTAGGGTCGAAGGTCTATTCTTACAAAGTAGAGGATGGCTTTGCAGCTGTTAAGCAAACTAGCTGTTCTCTGAGCTGTTTTGTCCTCCTTCTCTGACTTGGATGGTGAGGAATTCTCTGACAAGGCTTCAGAGAGTTGCGTCAGGGCTTCGATGGCAACCACTTGCTCCAGCGTGAGCCTCCTGTCTTTCATGAGGGAGAGGAGTGTGGGCTGCGTAGGAGAGCAGTCTCGAATGTCTTTACTCTCTCTGTTCTCGGGGGTTTTAGGTTCACCGTGTGTGCTGGTCTGACTGTTTAAATTTGGAGAATCTTCAGATTTGTAATTAATGCCAGGCTATTGGAAGATGAAGATACTACTCTTGTCCTTGAGGTGATCACAGTTCGTAGCAGAGACAGTGGAGCTCATGGCATTGTTATGGTTCTCAGTGTCTTTCAGGAGTTTGTAGGGATGGTTTCCCAACACCTTGCCGAATTCTTCAATACTGAATTTGTTAAATGGTGTGTTTGCTTCAGCTGCTAGACAGGGCACATTTTTAATACCATTTCTTATGGTTTGTGCAAACAATTTTGGAGGTTTGTTTGGCTTCTTGTCCTCTTCAGGCTGTTTTGATTTTTCAGCTTTGGTGACATCTGCACTGAAGTCACCATTGACAAGCTTGAATAAATGTGATTTCTTGTTTTGCATCCACCTCTCCATCTCAATACCTGTCATGCTTTCTTCATTTTTCGTCACATTTTCAAGGGGCCGTGTGTTTACTTCCAATCTTTGTTCTTCCCCATGACCACCACTACTGTATTCCATGGATTCTGACTTGAGGCCATTTACTGGTTTGTTTTCAAAGTCTGCCAAAAGTCAGGGCTGAAGACTGCCAGGTACCCTCACCCCATCACCCTACCTTGGGGCTCTTCCAGACTTGCCCTGTGACCAGTCACAGGGAGACCTCCCATTGCATTGTTCTTAGATGTAATTAGGAGAGTTCTGCCTTGGTTCTTTGGGGAAGATGTTTCTTAGAAGGGAATTGGTCATTGATCAAGCTTGGAAAATGGAAGAAAGCCAGGAAAGCAACTGAAGCAACTAAGATGAAGTTTAAAAGCCATTTTTCTCTCCAGCTTCTTCAGATTTCTAGAGTCCTCTTATACCAATTTCCTGTTTTACTAAGGGCCCCATAGTTATGCCTTTAATGGATTTCTCTTTGTACTAAGTTTTCTCAGGAGCTTCTTGAGAAGAAAGTACATGTGTTGAACTTCTGTATTATTCACAGTACAGAATTGGAGTCTGTAATGAAAAGTTGTGTATTTTTTAGCAGAGAGCTATGACATGGAATATTGAAGTTTGTAGAGAAAGCAACAACCCAGGTCTAATACCAGTTTGTGTATTCAGGTGTCATCCACTCTTACCTTTATGTACTCTGATAAGTATGGTGAAGGTTAAGAGTGTTTTAGACTTAGTGAGCTAAACTTAGCATCATATTAATTGTTGAATTAGCCTCAGGATACTTAGATAAGATTAAATTTGTCTTTTATAGGTTTTCTTTGTGTTTTTAAAATCTTTTCCTGACATTCAGTGTAAAGAAGTAATGATTTTTAAAATCAAATTCTTTTATTATCACAATAGGGCAGTGATGACGAACCTTTTAAAGCTCTCAATGATACAAACACCCAGCTGTGGCATGTCTGTGGCAGGTTTGCCACCAGTGCAATAGGGCCTATCTTAACTAGAAAGTGTAGACTCTTCCCTCTGAGGCTTGTCTTAGATCTAGAACTCTGGACACATATTATGGAGATTTAATTGAAAGGATGAAATTTGTTTATTAGATGGATAGTATAACTTCATAAGCATATTATGGCATATTATGCTGAAGATGTAAATGACCTAACTCACTAATTTTTTATGTTTCCTTTTTTGTTCTCCTAATATATAAATATATTCCATAAAAATCTTGGGAAAAAGAAATCAGTTCTGTTTGTTTCCTCTCCTGCAGCTGCTGATCCTGGAATAAGAATGCCCCTGGCTGCTTCTGATTCAAATTCAATTCAAACCTTTGTTTTTTCTGAATCTTCATGTTAGGCACATGGCAGGTGTTCAATTCATACCTGTTGATCGACCGAATTGGAATTGATTAACTCTCTTTAATAAGGAGCCTGGAGACCAGCAGGCATTTTCCTCCAGTACTTTCCATGAGAATGTTTGCCTGCTGCACTTGGAGTAATCATCTCTGTTGGACCCAAACACTAAGGGATGTGAAGAGACAATTTTTTGCCCAGAACTATACAGTGAATAAAGTTCTGTGGTTCTATTTAAACTTTCTTCTCTAAGTTTAAATTAAAGTGAATTAAATACAAGGTAGTGACAAGCACTGTGGCGTTATTACTATACAAGCTTTTGTTTTTTAATGTGAAATTTTAACTAATAATCTCATACAAAAAGAATATCACTAAAGTAGTGGCTGCTGCCTCCTCTGCTTTGCAGATTCTTGTTTGTTCTCTTTGGGGTGTGGCCCAGAGTTACTGGTGTCAGCAGGATCCTGGAGAGCAGCAGGGTATTGTCTGGCTTGTTTTGTCCACAAACTATTCCATCCCCCAAAGATTGACAGCAAATAGACTTCTGGGTGAATAGCAAGTGGAGGCCTTGTGACAGGCTGACATCCTTCAGAATTTCTTCAGTAACTGTGCTTCAGGCCCTGATCAACCTGAAATAAAACATTTAAGAAAACTACTGAAGCCCCATCCCTGTCCAAATGTAACAGAAAGCTTGATTTCAGGACTGGAAAACAGTTTAAAATTCTCCCCCAAGAAGTGCTTGTGTGAATTAAGTGTGTATACGAAAGCAGCCAAGATCCATTACTGAAAGGGAAATGTGAAGAAATCAATTTGTTTCTGCTTAGAGAACACATTCTCTTTAGATTTTTCAAATTAAGCCATGAAATAAATGCAATTATTTTTATAAGAGCTAGATAGAGTTAGAATGTTAGATTCCAAACCAAGAGAGAAAATCTTGATTTGGGAATTATATAGCATTAAATATAATTTATTTGAAATTAATTAGATGTAAATTTCTTGAGATCATTTGTCTGTGAAATCATAAATATGAGTAAGGTGGGTACCAGGTGAAGAGAATGAGCCACTGGTTTAAAGAGGAGTGGCAGGGGTGAATATTACCTGCTTCACACTGTGAACCAGGGATCCTAGTGATCAGAAGGGAAGTGACTAGCCTCTGTCTCTTTCCACTTCTTGATGTTGTTTGTACATGTTGCATGGAGAGATTGTGCAGCAAGAAGGCTCTGAGAATTCTTGGCAGGCTTCTCAGTGAATGTAGGAGCCCCAGGGAATGCCCAGTGTGGGAAAGAGCAGGGAATCATTGGTAATAGTATGGTAATTATTGGTAATAGTATCAAACAGAATTTCTGTAGATGTGATGAGTTATTTTCAGTTTTGTTTTGTGAAAAGTTTTCCAAGAAATAATACAGGAGAGAAAGAAAAAGTAAAAAAAAATCTTTTAGATTTTATCTTTAGATAAAAGCAGTTTTGTCCTTTTAAAAGGAGGGAGATATTACCGCACATTTATGTGCTGGCATTGATCTATGAAAGATGGAGAAACTGATGATGGAAGACAGACAGGCCATCTTTGGAGCTTTGCCCTTGAGTGGTGAAAGAAGATGAGATATGGCACAGTCACAAGAGTTCATGTGGGATAAGCATGTGGGTAGTGCTGCTGGAGAGATAGGAGGTTTAGTAGTCAGAGTAATGCTTATTAGGCCCGGTAAAATAATCAGGGGCCTATTTCTTGGTCATATCACAGTCCAGAGCAGGTCAGACAGCTCTCCTTGTTGTCCTAGGTTATCATGTGGCACTCCCCTTCTCGAACACTTTACTTTCAGCCATGTGGGTGCATTCAAGAATCTCAGAGGAGATTTATGGGGCCAGGTATAGAAAGGGCTTCTTTACTTTCTCTCATGTTACTTTCGTCACTATTAATGTCCCAATCCAATGACAAGGAAGGCTGGCAAATGCAGCCTTCTTGTGTTCTTAGAAAAGAAAATAAGAATTTATGAGCTTCAGCCAGACAATCTTTTGTTAGTAGATGTAGTTGGGAGAACATGTGGAAGTTCTCTTTATGTCCTAGTGAATAGGAAGCAAGGGAGTAGGGAAGCATATTGAGAATTTGAGGAAGCTAGGAGTGGTGTAAAATGGTCATCCAAGAAGATGGAGACTCAGGGAAATGTAGTGGAATACTACTGAGAGAACTCTTGTCAGCTGCCAGGGGGTTGGCTTGTGGGTGGTGGTGGTCAGTAGCGTGGGCAGTGGGGAGGTGGACTGGAAGCTGAAGGCCACACTCACACATATACCTGTCACTCTGACTGACAGCAGTGACCTTCAGAAAGCCCTGGCCACTGGTTCATTTCTGCTTCTAATTAGCACACAAGTTTCATTTTGGTCAACTCTACCCTAAAACTGTATAGGGAAAGGAATTCCAGGGAATGTAGTTCCTGGCCTTATTCAAAATGCCAGCAAAGACAATGTAGTATACTTGGCTTTATTTTTCACCCAACCACTTATTAGTATTTGAAATGGTATATACAGTGGCACCTTGGGTTTGTGAACTTAATATGTTTTATGATTTGGGGGAAGATGGCTGCTTTTGTGTTCATGTGGGGAAGATGGCCATGGTTGTGTTTATCACTTGATGTGGAGTTTAGGAACAGAAGCAAAATTTTGCCAAATGCTTTTGTTTGTGAACTGAATTGTTTGCAAACAGAAGCATTCATGAACCAAGGTATTACTATATTTACTTTCTTTGATTTTTCTTATAAAATTTAATCCCATGAGCACAGCAATTTGCTTTTTTTTAAATTTTGGTGGTACTGGGGATTGAACCCAAGCCCTTTGCACTGAGGTACATTGCCAGCTCATTTATTTTGTTTTTGAGACGGAGTCTTGCTGACTCATTAAGGTGCCTAAGCTAGGCTTGAATTTGTGTTCCTTCTGCTTCAGTCTGTAAGCCATGCGGCTCCATAATGGGCATATCCTATGCTATGATTACTAGCATCTAGAACAAAGTCTGGCACAGAAAGTATTTGTGGATTGAATTTTTTGTGTATCCTTTGAGATATTTTTTGTGTATGCATATATACATATAAATGTAAGAATAACATTTTACAAAAATAAGATCATACCTACATTTCTAGTTCTGTAATGCTTTGTGTTTTTTTTTAACTTATTATGAAGTCATAGGCATTTTCCAGTAGTTGTTGATTCTTACTGCATTTAAAAATTGTTATAAAGAATTCCTTCATGTCTGTTACAAACTATTAACATCACCAATTACACTGATGTAATTAATTCATCTTAATAATTAGACACTATTCTAGCCATGCTCAAGCTTGATAAGTCAGGATGGATGGATGGATGTCATGCAAAGCTCTAGCTTGCATTCTTAGCTCTAAAGTGAATGCAGTATGACTATAATCTTAGATTCATGAATCTATGCAAACATAGGTTGGACATTTCCCTTGGCATCTAGGAGGAGTACTTTTCAAGGGATACCTGCAGGTTAAGTGCTAGAGTGTGTAAAATATGAAATAACATATGTTACTATACTGGAAGGTCTTTAACTCATGCCAGACTAGATGGAGATGGACTGACTTGTATGTATAGTACTTAGTAATATGATCTAAAAGTCACAAAATTAAAGCTTGATGTGCTCAGACTCTGAAAGCCTCAGGTGCTTGTGTGCCTTATTTCTACAAATTTTCTTCATTTTCCCACTAATAGGATATGAGAAGAACAGGGTAATAAAAGCTGAAGCTGAGAGTGTATTTTGGAGTAAGCATTTGGAGCCCACTTATATACAGTCCCCCACTGAGACATAAAGCTTGAACCTAAATTAGGAATTGATTATATAATGAAGGAAGAATAGGCACAACACTTGGAACTCAGCTCTGAGAAAGTACAGAAATCTTTATTACTTAACAGTGTGTCATGGACATTCCACAAAATCAGGAATTTATAAATGTTATAGTGTGTATAGGCCACCTAGTCCTCACCACTGACCAATTTAATCACATGTCTGGGAAAATAATCCAGAATTGGCCTTTGTAAAACCTGAAAAGAGTGAGCAAAACATTCACTACTCAGGAAGCCTGGAAGCCTGTGACTGCATGAGGCAGTGGGGAGTTGGTTTTGAAATACACAGTCAGATGGTGCCAGTGGCAGCTGTGGCAGGAACCTGGCAGATCCTACTCATCAGTGACTCAGTAGCACCTGCTGCTATCTGCACTCACAAGCTGGAGGCAAGTTGGCTGTGTCCTGAACAGATTCTCACCATGTGAGGTGCCCCTCAGCTCAGATTAGTGGCCACTGCTCACCTTGCTGTTCATGATTCAGTTCTGGCTTATGTGCTCCTTAGCCTTCTGCTTTCTGCTGTCAGAGATGGCAGCTAAGGCTTCAATTTGCAAGCATTTCTAGCAAATAATACATTGTGGGGAAAGTGCTTATTCCCTGGATGGAAGCCACTGAGAGATCTTGTAATGAATTTACTGAGATATTAATATTTGTATGTTCCTCTTTCAATTGTCCTAAGGCTTTGTATTCCCTAAGTAAGAAAACTATAGCAAAAATATATATTTTGATCAATTTTTAAAAAGCTAAGATTATCAAATTTAAAAAAATCACTCTACCTTATTTTCCTAAAAAAAACCCACATGGAGAAAAATACATCAATTGTTAACATTTGGTATTCTGGATAGGGATGAAAAGGTGAGATGGGAGAAGGATAATTAAATTATTTTGAATTGTGTTACCAGTTAGGGAATACATTAAATTTATAATTATATTTATGTGTAATTTTTATGCATACATTTTATTTTTTATTAGTACGTGTTTGCAATATGTGATGATAACATTCATCTTGGGGAACTGAAATATATACATAAGCCATCTTAATTCTTTCATCTTCCCTTTCCCTTCCTCAGAACCCCCATCTTTTGAGGATTTTCCCATTTGCAAAAAATCTATCTCTCTGTTTCCTGTTATCTATCTTTAATTTTTCTCTATATTTATTTAAACTTCAGGTTTCTCATATAAGAGAAACCATGAGATACTTAAGCTTGTGTGCCTGATTTATTTAACTTAATATTCTGGCCTCAAAATACATCCATTTTCCTACGAATGACTCAAGGTTATCTTTCTTTATGACAGAGTAGTACTCCATGGTATATAAACACAATGTTTTCTACATCCATTCATCTGTGAGTTGTGCTGCTATAAACCTGAGTATGCATGTTGATCACAGTAATATGATGTCTTTAACTCTTTAGGAAGATACCTAGAAAGGGAATACCTGGATTAAATAGAATTTTAATTTGAGTAAAAGCCACATACTACTTTTTTCTGCTATTATTTCTGTAAATAGGGTTTTTTGCCATTTGTGCTATCCTCTGATTTTTCACTAATTCTAATTGATCTTAATCTTCTTTGGGTCATCTTCCAGCTGTCAGATCCATTTTCCATGCTCTCTTATTGATTTTAAGATATTTGTCTTCTATTTTTGATACTCTGTCCTCACATTGGTCACCTCTGCTGCCCATACTTTTGATGGAACCATTTATCTTCTGGATTTCTGTTTGCTATCTTTTCACAAACTCTAATTTTCTGTTAAACTGGTTCTCCATGTTTTGTATAATTTTGTTTAGTTCAGCTAGCTTTATTAGAAAGCTCAGTGATCATTTTGCTTATTGAATGCATTATCTGTTTAGTTATATCATCTTTGAGCTCATGGATTTTTTTTTTTGTCTCCTCTTTTATCATTTCATACAATTCAGCAGTTCAGCTTTTGATTTCCTCCCCATCAGTGCCCCATGGATTAGCTTTGGGATAGTTGGGAGTTTTGGGGGATACTTTGTTGCTTTCTCTTTTCATGTTTCTTTTGGGTTTGTGTGTATGTGTGTTTCTATGTGTGAGTGTATGTGTGTGTGTGTGAGCACACGAGTGTGCATGTGCTAAGGTTTGCAAGTTGTTTACACTGGAAAGACTTTGTTACTAATTTAGAGATCTTTTTAGTGTCTATTTTTTAATGATGCCCTCCCTCCAGGTTTAGTTAACTATAGGCTTTTGCCTCTGTTACAAGATCCAACCACCTCCATTAGTAAGGGAAGGGAGGATGCACTGCAATTGGCTCAGCACTCAGTTCTCAAGAAATGAACCACAATATTATTGACAACACAAAGACCAAGCAGATATTAACATACAATAAAAACCAGCTAATAGTCATGACTATGCCACCCTGGCAACAGCAACAAAATCAGCAAAAATCATAGAGTCAAGCAAACTGGATATTGACATAGTATGAGAGCAAATAAAAGCTATTATTATACCACCTATAACCATAGAAAAGAGATCTATAATTATAGACACAAAGATAACCAAATATTGACACACAGTAAATATATACTACATGCAACAACTATATCACCATTAGCAATAGAAAACTATTCAACAATAATGGCATAGATTTGACTATGTAAAGATTAATGAAGAGGGGCCAGGGATTTAGCTCAGTGGTGCCACCACCTGCCTCGAAAGTGCAAGGTCTGGAGTTTGATCCCTGGTACCAAAAAAAAAAAAAAATTAATGAAGTTTCATATTAATACTAATAAGAATGGAGGGAGTGGAGAATGTGAGAATGAAAGAAGTAAAATTTGAAAAACAAAGGAGGAGAAGGAGAACAGAAAAGTGAAATAAGGGATCTTACAGAGTAAAATAAAATTAAAGAATTAGATAAAAGTGATAAAGTGAATAAAAAGAAAAACAGCAAATGAAGAAAAAATGAGAAAGGAAAAGAAAAAAGAAAAGAAAACCTCACTCCACAAATGAAGAAAAAACAAGACATGAGTGCAAAATAATTCTTTAATGTTTTTAAATGAGTGGTTTCTTTCCAGTGTCTGCAGTATTGGGATTCAGCATGCGGGGTGAGTGCAGGGCGGGGCGGGGGGGGGGTTGTGTATCACTGGTAAGGCCTATTTGTTTTCACACTCACCTTTTTTTTTGGTATTGGGGATCGAACTCTGGACCTTGTGCTTGTAAGACAGGTGGTGGAACCACTGAGCTAAATCCCTGGCCACCACATTCATCTTTTTTGTGTGTGAAAATGCTAAACTTGCTCCACCTTTCCTGCTAGGTGTGGTCAGTCAATGGTTTCTGCCATAGGCTTATAGTCACTCTAGCAGCTCCCAGTTTCCTTGTTCCTCTATGTGCCCCAAGTCATGACTTTCTCCATTTATCTTTATGACTTATAGGTTTGTGAGTTGCCCCCTCTGCTCCAGAGGCCCCTCTGTTAATATATTCCAGGCTGTGGCAACCATACATGCCATTTTGTGTCCTTGTTCACTTTGGTAGGAGAGGAAATCAAGCAGATCACTGAGCTCTGTGCTGGATATACGGAGTGAGGCAGGGGTTCAAACAGACCATTGGACTTAATGCCAGTATTTTCAGTCCCAGCATTTTCTGAAAGCCATGCACTAGTGGCCTGGTTTCTCACCACAGAGGGCAGGGCTCTATTTCCTTCTTGGTCTGAGATTAAACTGTTCAGGGCGGGGTGTGGGGGGGAGATCTAGTCTAGCCTTTGCCCTCTTCATGACTGTCTTTTGCTGTTATCTCCCACCCAGTAACTGTGGTAAGGTTCCACCAGAAACCCTGAAGTATAGCTGTCCTGTGGCTCAGTCTTAAACAATTAAAACCTTCCTGAAATGTCTCCTGATTAATCACTCTCAAATATGGAGGGTGCTGCACTTAGTTTCCTCTTTAACTCTATCCTGCTATGTGGAAGGAGTTACTTTCAGAGTAAAACCCTATACTCTTTTTGCAGTTTACAACAGCTTTTCCTGGGGCTAGCACTACTGGCCTGGTCTGTTGTTTCTCCCTGGAGCTTCCAGTGTTCTCCAGGCTTACCTTATGTCAGCAGAGATAGGTCTCCCTCTCTGGGAGACAGGGTCAGCTTTCCAGACTGCTTCCTCTTTGTGTGTGTGTGTGTATGTGTGTGTGTGTGTGTGTGTGTGTGTTGTACTCCATTTCTCCAGTTTCTTTGTAGTTTCTAGTTTTTCTGTTAGGTTCCTCCCAATTCCAGGAGATGTGTGTATTTTTTTTTTTTTTTACTTCACCAAGTTATACTTTTCCAGGTATCTTGATTCCAGATCCTGGAGAGGGTGTGTTTTGCTGTCTGTCTCTACTCTGCCATTTTTAGTTCCTTCATACTTTTATTATTAGAGATATAACATTATAGAGGTTTCAGTCCCTTTTATTCAATACAAAATGTAAATGGCTGGAGGAATTATTAAAGAAGACTATTGAATCATGCTACTGAAGTCACTAGAAAAGCAATTCTTTGTTCATTCATTCATTCAGCGTATGTTAAGTGAATCACTAGCATGTTCTAGATACTGTCCTAGAATTGTTTGAGGTGCTGCCACAGCAGTTCAAAGGGCAAGGACTCTTCTTTTTTCTTTGTATATAGGTAATATACAATGGCTAGTAGAGAGAAGTAGCATGAAGAAATGTAGGCAGAGTATAAGGACAGAGAAGGGGATGTAGTCAGCATAGGCTTCACTGAGAAGGCAACACCTGAGATTTAAATCAAGCAAGGGAGCAGCCATGAAAGACTGGAAGAATAAAGTTCCAGGTTAAAGGGAATGACACATTCAAAGACTAGGAAGAAAGAAGGTGACTGCTGAGGAGAAGGTAGGGAAGAGGTGGGGAGCTAGTCAGGCTGAGATGATGTAGGTCTTAGTGTCTGGAGAGAAGGACATGGGACTTTATTATGAATGTGATGATGGTCAGTTGCTGAGGCTGGTAAGCAAAAGGAACATCATGATCTACATTTATAAAGGGACTCTCCTGATGTTGTGTGAATCAAGTATTAGGGGACAAAGTAGAAGAAAATATTGTTTCCTTAATCCAGATAAAATGATCTAAATGAACACTGACCTCTAGCTTTTTGGCTGATACCTTCCTTGTTTTGTTAACTCATTCTTCACTGCTTTTGTGATGGGAAGACAAATCCAAAGGGAACTCCTTTTGAAACCATGGGCACAGACTCTTAGAAGGTGTTGCAAATGAAATACATTTTCTAAGAGTCTGAGCTACTTTGTCATGTAATGTGTTCTTGCCTTTGGGACCTGTTCAAGCACACTCATGATTGTGTCACTTCTGTTGAATCACAGGGTGCTTTTGATCATCTGGCAGTGTATCAGATAACATAAAGCTTACAATGAGCATCTCACCTGTGTAGTTGGAGTCCAGTGCTTGTGCACATAGTCTCTTTAAGCTCCATGGTCTTAAACTCCTCAGGAGCTCCTTTTCTAATGGTAGGGTGGTAGGCAGATATCTGCTATAAAAATCTCAGGAGTTTGTACTATAATTCTCCTATTAGGCTTAGCAGACTTTATAGCAATTTCATCAACCATAGATACTGTTAAGATATCATAGCTACTGGATTGTACAACCCAAGAGAATGGAGCTTGTACCATAGTTTGATCTGCTGTAGAACTTTCTTTTGAACCCTATGAGAAAATGGTAGTGTTTAGTCACTTAATATATTGGAGGACTTTCCCAAAGTCCAGTCTATATTGCTTCCCAAATCAAAGAGTGCTACCAAGTGCTATGCCTAGTAAGAGATGCAAGGTACAATAATTCTTATTTACTTAAAAAAAAGTCCCAAGGCCAGTGAGCCACTGAAAATATCACTGATGTAGCATTCCCTTGATGTAAGGTTTGCTGCTAATTCTCTGACTTGTATTTATTTTACAAGATCATCTTGGATACAATTAGGATGATGTCAATATATAAAACTTGCAGGATTTTCTGTAAGTCATCAGGATGATTAAGCTCTTTAGGGGCTATATTTTTGAGGAGAATGGAGTATGCATATATCTCTGAGGTAAGAAAGGAATTGTGAAATGCTTTCTTGGCAAGTAAAACTGATCTTCATACATTTGTGGGATTACATGTACCCATTTTGGGGTAAAACATTAATTTGCAATTTATAGTTCTAATTCAGAAACTTCCTGCTAAGAGAATTCCATACATAAGGACTCCTACCAGGGACCCCTGAAATGCTACTGCAAAACTCTGTAGTAGGCTCCAGTCTCCTGCTCAGTGTATGATGCAGGTATGAGGGGAGGAAAAAACCCTAAAAGATAGAACTAAAAGAGATGGAGAGCAGGGTTCCAGGATAACCAGTGCTGGTGCAACCAACAAAGGTGCTGGTCAGTCCAAGCCACTGACTTTTATTGGTAATCACTTGGGATAAAGGTGAGCTATGTGCAAGGGCAGGACTGCATGCAAGAACACACAATTGTGTGGTTTCTTGGAAATTAACGTAAGCAAGTCTCGTAAAAGACAAGACAAAGCATTCTCGAATTAGGAACAGAATAGACAAAATATATAGTTGTAATTAGAACATTATCCGTCTAGTAAGAATGTTTTAGTTGTGAGAACAGAATTTGCACGCAAGTTACTCTGACCTTGGCATGTAGGCTGGACTCCTATAAACAAGCCAATTGTGGGGTTAACTCTTTACCGCCTGCTTAGGGCATAATCAATATTGTGGTCTCCTGCACTGCCTTCCTTGTAGAAAATATCATTAGTCTACCAGAGAAACAGTCATTACCATGCTTACAAGCATATTAGGCCACTTCCCCTCTTTCCTTTTGGTGACAGGGAGAGAATTAGAGAATGAGCCACCTGCTTTAACTTCTTTCTTGCAGGATTGATTGGTTTTACCTCATAGAAACCAGTGAAAATTAGCTATTAATTGTACCATCTAACATCGTTCTACTATTTTTATTGGTTTTTATGTGTATGTTCACCTACTCATCAGCTCTGCATCCATCCATCTGCATCAGTTCACTTCTGTAAATAGTTTAGGATAATGTAGAAAAACTTCAGCTTAAATACTGAGCTTTGATTAGTAAAAGCCATATGGTGAAACAGCTGAGTTTAGGGTGCAGAGCAGAATAGAGAGAAGGGAAAAGTCAAGAACTCCTCCTAGGAGAGACTATGAAGTTGGGACTAAGACCTTGGTCATTGCTTTCTAAGTTAAAGGCACCTCCTGGAGGGGATGAACCAAGCCATTCAGGAAGGAAGGGTGCTTGCCCTTAGAATTCTGTGAGGATGACACCCACTGCTCTGGTAAATTCCACCTACTATTTGTGAGTCTCCATCTTTTTTATTTTCTTTCCATGTCTTTTTTATTATTAGTGTTGTTTTTCAGATAAATACAGGATAGGGATAGAATGAAAAAATTAACCTTCCTAGAACCCTTTCCTTTATATTTTAATTTTGCTCTTTTGCCAGACTTCTTCGGCAAAATTGTCTATTAGAAAAGGAAACAGCTAAGAACTTGAAGAAGAGATTTTAAGATTAAAGTATCACATATAATTCCTAGGCTTCTTTAAAATTATTTCAATTGTGAAATATTTTGAACATACTAAAAAGTAAAAAGTACATGCTGTGTACCTTGCTAAGATTAAACAAATGTCAAACTTTTGTTTTATTTGTTTCTCTTTTATTATTAATTTTGTGAAAATAGATTATAGATGTATCAAAACTTAACCCTTATTTCCCTTTGTCCTCCTACTTCAGAAATTTGTTTTTGTCTTTCCCAAACATGTTTTAATAATTTTCTTACATGTGGTATATTCATGAATGCTGTCCTTTTATTACTTGCTTTATGCATCTCAGATCATGTTTTTTTAAATCTGTTCAATCAAAAAGATAGTAGGTATCTTCTTAAAAATAGTTAAAAGAAAGAGTTAAAAGTTTATGCACCTCTGGTGCTTTGGTTGATAGGTTTAAATTTTGCTTTTTTCTTCCCTTATAATGTATAATAGTGTAATGAACAGAAAGAGCCTATTTCTTTGTGAATATTTGTAAACATTTTTGTAGGATAGGCAATAGAAGTAGAATTGTGACTCTATATAACATATATACCCCCCATACATACACGTTTACTACATATTATCCAGTTCTTCCTGAAAGGGGTTCAACCAGTTTACATACACACCAGCAGCATGAGGGGGTTCTCCTTGTAAATCTGATAAGAACTTTGTACCAAGCAGGATGCAATGGTGAAATTGCCAAGTTTGTCTGTTAGCAGCCACTTTTCAGGAAATTCTTGTTTTCTAGGCATTTCTACTTTTGAAATGGCAAAAAGATTCTAAGCATGGCCTTATGATGCTGTTTCTTAAAAAAAAATCATACATTTCCATGTGTCAGTTTCTGAGTTTATTAGAAGTTTTCATGTTTTGTGGTTTACATGGGTGTAACATATTTTATTTTGCTGCTTTTACTCATTTTAACAGCTATATGGAACTTTTAGTGATGAAAAATTTCTGATTATTAATGAGATTTGTCATTTTTATACTTTTGTTGGCTTTTTAGATTTTTGTTCTCTGTGATTTCCCAGTTCTTATTAATTATACATTTTTCTCTTGAATTTTTTCTTTTTCTTTTTTCTTTTTTTGGTTCTGGGGATCGAACTCGGGACCTTGCGCTTGCGAGGCAGGAGGTAGAACCGCTGAGCTAAATCCCCAGCTCCTTTTCATGTATTTTTATTGAGTATATGTATTATTAAAGTCTTCCCACATGCTGTGACTTTTCTTTTTACTTATCTTATTATAATAGTCTTTAATTTTTTTTGGTACTGGGGATTGAACTCAGGACCTTGCGCTTGTGAGGCAGGTAGTGGAAGCACTGAGCTAAATCCCTGGCCCATGGTCTTTAATTTTAATGTAGTCAAATTAATAATTTTTCCTTCTACTTTTAGATTTTTGTCTCATATTTTAAAAATTAATTTTTATCCTGAAGTAAAAAAGATACTAATTTTTAAAGATCAATTTCTTGTGAGTAGGCCGTTATGTAGATTTTTGTACATGATTTGGAGATCTACTTTAATATTTTGCTATATAAATTACCAAAAGTTTCAATAACATTTCTTGAATGGTATATTTTTTCATTGTTTGATTTATAAATACCTACTCTGTTGTGTCCCATCAACATTTGTATTTAGGCTCTCTGAGGCAATGTTATATTGCTTAAATTAGTTTTGTAGTAAGTTGATATCTATAAACAGCATTTATTCTTTTACTTGAAAACAATACTGAACATTCTTGGCCCTACTGAATGGGTTTAAGAATCAACTCATCAAAGTTAGTAAAAACTCTATTGGGATTTTGACAAAAATTATACTGACTATATTAATATGTTTTCTAACATTTTATCCTTAAATTCCTGAAATAATCTTTGTTTCACCATGTTGCATTTTTCTGAATTAATGATTCAATTGACTATTTTTGTGAGATTTTTTTTTTCTCTATGAGTAACACTGGCCTTTCTTTCTTGAGGTTGTCCTATATGGTATTAAAATAATAATAGTCTCATTAAATGAGTTGCAAAGATTTCCCTTTTTTTTAATTGGGTAGAACAGGGGCAACCAAACTATGGCCTGCTTGGCAAATTTGGTTTTTTGCTTATTTTTGTAAATGAAATTTTGTTAAACCACATTTTGCACATTTGTGTATGTGTTATCTGTGGCTGCTTTTGTGCTGTAACACAGAGTTGCACCACAGATTATATGGCTTGTGTGTGAAAATAGAAAGGAAAAGAAGCCCAAAATAATTAGAAGAAAGCAAATAATAAACTTGAAACAAAACAGATGAAATCCCAAAGAAGGAGAAAATAGAAAGTACTAACAAAGTCAAAAGCTAATTATTGGAAAATATGAATTAAAAAATTAACCTTTAGCAAAATTAAGCACAAAAGGGGAAAAATAAATATATATCAAAAGTGGAAAGGAAACATAATGCTAGAGTTCAAGATATAAAAATCAGAATATATTATAAGCAATAATATTTCAATCAAAATTTGAATGAAATAGACATTTTACTAAGAAAGTAATGATTACTGTTATGACTTGTATTTAGATGTCTCCCCAAAGCCTCATGTGCTCATAGATGGGACTTTTTGGAAGTGGCTGCATTTAGCATGTGATATTTGGGTTAAGGATTTGTGATATTGGATTAGTCCACTAAGTGGATTTAGCATAGATCTGGGTGTGGATAATGGAAGCCCCACTCTGGGTATGGGTGGCACCACCCAAAAGGCTTGTAGCCTGGATGGTATAAAAGGGAAAGGGAGGCTGCTGCTTGATGCTTATGCTGCCTTCTCTCTACCATGCCATGAACTGTTTCTCCTCTGCAATGCCCTTCTGCCATGTTGCTCTGCCTTGAAGCCAGATGACTATGGACTGAAGCCTCTACACACTGAGCTAAAATAAACCTTTCCTTCTTTAGTTCATGGGTGTTGGATATTTTATCCCAGCAACAGAAAAGTAACTAAGATAATTACTGAAAATGTTAGTTCTAATTAGAGAATGAATAGGACATCTAATGGATGTACAGTATAACCATTACCAAAATGAACTCTATAGTCAAAATCTATTCAATATGTACACATAAACACTTCTGCTAGGACAAGAAAATAAGATATGCCACATTTCTTATATAAAGAGTTCTACAGCAGAAGTTGGTAAAGCAAGGGTATCATTGTCCCATATCCTTTTAAAAATTATTTCTAAGCTCAAATTTTCTTGGACCGTGCTGAAATTAATGAAATTAATCTTAAGACTGTGTGAGGCACATGTTCATGTTTACACATTCTTATGGAGCCTCCTCCTTCCTCTCTCCATGAAGGTTAACATAGACTTTTTGTTGTTCCTATGTAATAGCAATAGATTTTTTCTAGCAGTGCTTTCTTTTCATTGGGATTAGAGTCCTTTAAAGACCTCAGTTTTAGCATTCTCCTTTGCTTTGGCTCAAGACCTCATCTCTTATCTCCCTAGAGGTTCAAAGTCTTTGATGCTCAGATATTCAACCCTCTGCTCCACCCAGGGCATCTGCCACATCAGATCAAACACACAAACAGTCTTGACTTTATTCTCTTGTGATATTTGGGAACTAAGAAATCAGTATTATAGACTGAAATGTGCCCCCCCCCCAATTCATATGTTGAAGTTCTGATTCCTAGTATCTCAGATTGGAATATTTTCAGAGATAATGTCTTTAAAGAGACAATTCAGTTAAAATAATATCATCAAAGATGACCTTAATCTAATATGACTTTATAAGCAGACTTTAATCTAATATGTTCTTATAAGAAAAGGAAATTTGGACATAGATATGTACAAAGGGAAGGTGATGTGAAGACAGGAAGACAGCCATCACAGAATAAGGAGAAAGGTCTAAGAAAACATTAAACCTGCTGACATCTTTACCTTGGGTTTTCAGACTGGAGAACTGTTAGTAAATTGTTGATCAACCCAATCAGTTGATGGTACCTTGTTATGTTATCCCTAGCAAATTAATGTAATTGTCCTTTTTTTATTATGAGCTCAACTTTGTCTTTAAAATAGTATTTATTATATTCTACCCATATTTCTAATTGTTTATAGCTAGAAAGCAGTCTAGTTGACTGATTTCAAAAAGCCAGATTGTGCTTTGTAGCCTCTTCCAATCTTTGTGAAAAGCATTGCCTGGTGTCTAACAGTGACTACCAGACCAAAAATCAGGAGCCCTAGGTTTTTATTACAGCTTCCCATTAACTAGCTACATTCCACTGAATGACACCTCCTCAGTTCAAGGCTGTCCTCTGTAGAAGAATAGTTTTCATGTGGTTCTAACTCTAACTCCTTACAGCCCTTCAGGAATGGCAGCAGAAGAAGTGAAGGGAGACATGCTGGTGAGTTCTGTGCCTTCAATCCAATTCTGACAGAGCAGCTCTTCTTATGTGTTTTGTGCTTACATTCTGAAAAATATCTCACATGAACAGATCCTTGCAGACAAAAACAGGCCTCAATACCCTTTAAAAAGCTAACAATTCAAGTTCCTGTAGCATTATCACAAATTGTGATTTTCCAGTGGAAACCTAAGGTTCTACCTCATTTAGCTACCACACATCATGTGACCCACACCATGTTTAGATAAGCAGAGAGAACCATGCTACTGAGATGGAACCATTCTGGCATTTTCCCAGGATCCAAGGACACAGCCTGACACAAGACAATAACCTCTTGATTCCTTGCCCTCTTCTCAAACTGGGACTCCATCATAGCACAACAAGGGCATTGTCTGTATGACACTGACAAGCCAGACACCCCTGGACCTATTCAGTGCTCTTTTGAAAACTATGCAGAGAGTGATATGGATTTATTTGTGCTTTTATATCTCTCCACTTGCCTCCTGTTTTCCTGCCCTTGTGCTGACTGACTGTGTACCTGTCAACCACTTAACGATGGTTGTGAGAAAATGGTATTTATCTACACTCAGAGAAGGAATAGCTACATAACAACACACGGGGGACCATTCTTCAGGGAAATAATAATTTACTCACTTCTGATTGTGTCTATGGCGATGATTTCTGAAAAGGACACTTGCCACGCCCCAAGGGCCATCAATCCCTGAGCTCTAGGAAGCCTGTGTGGATCAAAGTCCAGTGGAGATGCTGGCTGCATAAAGCAGATGCTCTGAGGGAATCCAGTGCATAGGCAGAGCCTCCGGGATTTGTATAATATATATGTAAAAATGTGATGGGGTCTCATGGACTCCTTTTGAGTTTTTAACATTTAGAAAATCAATTTCTCTCTCCCAATACCAACTTCAATTCTCCTTTTAAGTACCCCAGTTTCCTCCAAAATAAATCATAAGCTTCAAATAGTCTTTGGTGATTTTATGCTGGAGTTTCATGTAATCTTTGCTGTGCTGCAGTTGTTTTTCAGTAGTTAGGAAGAATGATCCTTTGTATCTTTGCTATAGCATGTGGTTTGTCTTTCTGTATCATAGTACTGAGGGCTGTTTAAAGATTTTGCCTGATATATTTACTATAGAGAACATAGATATTTGCAGTAAGGTTTGCCTGGAGTTAGACTGTTGGCTAAACCATTATATTGGGCCTTATGTCTACTCACCATTCACAAAATATTTTAAAAATTTTCCTCGCATAAATAAGTCAAAACTAATTTGCTTTTTTTTTGGTATCAGGGATCAAACTGGGTCAAAACTAATTTGAATAAGATTCAGTGGTATCAAATAAAAATGTTTCACATTTATTTCTCAATGTTTTTAAAAGAATCTTTTTTTTTTTTTTTTGTACTGGGGATTGAACTCAGGACCTTGTGCTTGTGAGGCAGGTGCAGCACCACTGAGCCAAATCCCTGGAGAAAAGAATCTTTTTAGAGGCACACAAATCTGGAGCCAGAATTAACATTAACAATTATACAATCATAGTCTTTTTTGTGTGTGTATGGAACTAGGGATTGAGCTCAGAGCCTTTGTACTGAGCTACATCCCCAGCCCTCTGCCCTTATTTTGAGACAGGGTCTTACTAAATTGCTAAATTTCCTGGGATCAGCTTGAACTTCCACTCCTCCTGCCTGAGCTTCCCAGAATGTGGGTATGTACCACTGTGCCCAGCCACAAAAGTAGTCTTTATGGAGATCTTACTCTTTCTGGTGAAGACACTGCATTTTCATTCTGGGACTTCTTTCCTACTGTCAACTCATGTGGTTTGTGTTATTTTACCTCTAGTTCTGTCTCTTGTTAAGAGGGTTCTCTCTCACACCCACACAGACACCCAGTCTATATCTAAGTTTCATTCTCAAAATCCTTGGAAAGAGACAAACTTGACTGCCTCTTGGGCCTAGATGTGCATCCTGGAGGCTTAGTTTCTCCATAGAGGGACAAGTTGAGGAAGAAGCCTGGGCAGTCTCTGGAAGCAGGACAAGGGAGAAGGGTTCTGGATCCATTGCAATAGGAACATGGTCTTTAAGAAAGGAGGGCCAGGCTCTGGTTCACCTCCCCTTCCTTGTTCTGTGGACTCAGCTTTGAAAAAGGCGTGGCCAGAGTATTAAGTCCCTGTTCCCTGGACATTAGAGTGCTTCTGCGCTTGCCTCCTTTACCCCTACACTGCTTACCTCTTTCTTTTTCCTCTTTCTCCCTTTCTTACCGCTTCTCCCTCTCTCCCATCCTCCTCCTCCTTCTTCTTTTTTGTACAAACTGGTTCTTAAGAAGATGCAGAGTACTTAGTGTTGACTTCGAATTGTGGCAATGTTGACAGCTTTCTGTTATAACTAAATATCTTTCCTATCTTTAAGGGCCACAAAAAGTCTAAGGGTGTGAAAAAACAGATTGGTGATTTTGATGCTTTCTGCAGCTTTTATTTTATTTTTTTTATTATTTATATATTAATTGGTACATTTTAGGTATACAATACATTTACATTTATCATTGGGTGTTTGTACCTGAACATG
>NW_004624733.1:8098617-8118520 GCF_000247695.1 Heterocephalus glaber | reverse complement strand
TTTCAGTGGAGTTTTTAATCTCCTGGAAATCTGTTTGCATCTGTTTTATGGATTCCATTTTTTTCCTATGTTGGGATTCCATCATTTTCCTCAGCTCCTCTATTTTTTCATCTGTGTCCTCTCTAGATTTATTAATAATGTTTTGCAAGATGGTCACAATCTCTGCTTTTATCTGAGATATTATTTCTGATTTCATTTTTCCAGATCCTCTTTTTTTGCCAGTTCAGGTTGTCCACATGGTTAAGTATTGGATTTTTCCTTCTCTTTTCCATTTGGATTTGCTGTCGGTGATCTGGAAGTTTGGTTTTGAGGCCTGTTTATGTGTCTTCTTGTTTCAATGGTGGTGGTGGTGGTGGGGGGATGTGCTGCTGGCACTGGTGTGGCTCACCTCCTCTGCACTGGGAATGGTGGTATGGCAGCCTGGAAGCCTCCTCCTCTGTGGTGGGAGTGGTACTGTGGCAACCCAGAAGCCTCCTCTTCTGCCCTGGCAGTGGTGCTATTCCAACTTATCCTATTTTCCAGAAGACGTAGTCTTTCTGTTTTATTATCTAGATCTTTAATCCATTTCAATTTTAGTTTAGTACATAGTGAGAGATATGGGTTTATATTTAATCTTTGGCATGTGGAAAGCTAGTTTTTTCAGCAGTATTTATTAAAGAGGCTCTCTTCTAGTGAAGATGTTTGGCCTCTTTGTCAAAGAGAAGGAGGCTGAGTGTGTTTGGACTTATATGTACATCTTCTAATTTGTTCCATTTATCCTCAGATGTTTATTTTTCTACCAATAATATGCTGTTTTTACTATGGTATCTTTGTAGTATAATTTCAAGTCAGGGATTGTCATGCCCTGTGCCTTGCCTTTGTTGCCCAGAATTGCTTTTAGTGTTCTAGATCTCTCCCAGTTCCAAATGAATTTTAGGATGATTTTCTCTAATTCTCTAAGGTATGAAATTGGCATTTTGATCAGGGTTGCATTAAATCTTTGTAACAATTTTGGAAGTATGTCCATTTTCACTATATTGGTTCTTTCTATATAAGAACAAGGGATATCTTTCCAATTTCTGACATCCCCTCAATCCACTTTTTCAGAGTGTTGTAGTTATCAGTGTAAAGATCTTTCACTCCCTTTGTTAGATGGATTTCTGAGTATATAAATTTTTTGATACTGTTGTGAAAGGTGTGGTTTCTTTAATATCTTTCTCAGTGATTTTGTTATTTGTGTACAGAAATACTATTGACTCTTCAGTGTTGACTTAGTATCCTCCTGCTCTACTGAATTGGCCTATTAGATCTAGTGTTTGGTTGAGTTTTTGGGGTATTCTATATGTAGTATCATGTCATCCCCAAACAATAATTTAACTTTTTCCTTTTCCATCCTTATTCTTCATTTCTTTCTCTTGTCTAATCATTCTGGTTATTTCCAGAATTATATTGAAAAGGAATGATGATATTGGGACTCCTTGTCTTGTTCCTGATTTTGGAGTGAAATCTTTCAGTTTTTGACCATGTACTATAATGTTAGATGTTGGTTTGTCATAGATGGCTTTTATCAGATTGAGATAAAGACAATATATCCTAATTTTATGAAGGATTTTTTTCATGAATGGGTGTTGGACTGTGTCAAATGCTTTTTCTGAGTCTATTGAGATAATCATTGTTTTTGTCTTTGGTTCTATTAATGTGCTGTATTATATTTATTGATTTGTGTATGTTGAACCATCCTTCCATCCCTTGGATGAATCTTACTTGGTCAGGATTCATCTTCTTGATGATTTTCTATATCCTGTTTGCCAGTATCTTACTGAAGATTTTTACATCTGTCAACATTAGGGAAATTTTTTGTTTCAATCCTTCTCTAGTTTTGGTATCAGGGTAATGCTTGTTTCTTTAAGAAATGAGTTTGGGAGTACTGCTTTTGTAATTTCATTAAAAAGTTCAAGGAGTAGTAGCATTATGTCTTCTCTACTTTCTTGTACAATTCAGCAGTGAATTCATCAGGACCTGGGCTTTTCTTTGTTGGTAGGCTTTTAATTACATCTTTAATTTCATTGACAGATATTAGTTTATTTAGAATTTTTATATCTTCTTGATTCAGCTGTGGTAGTTCATCTGTATCTAGGAATCTGTTGATTTCATCTGTGTTTTTCATCTTAATAAACTACAGGTTCTCAAGTAGGTATTGATAATCTTCTGGATATCTGCAGAATCTGTTGTGATTTCACCCTTTTCATTCCTAATTGTGTGGATTTGAGTCTTTTCATTCTTTTTTTTTGGATAAAGTTGCCTAAAGGTTTTTCAATTTTATGTAATCTTTTGAAGAACCAACTCTTTGATTCACTAATTCTTTGTATTGCTTTCTTATTCTTAATTGCATTGATTTCTGCTCATATTTTTATAATTTCCTCCCTCTTACACGCTTTGGGTTTAACCTGCTCTTCTTTTTCTAGAGGCTTGAAGTTTAACATTAGGTTGTTTATTTGAGCTAATTCTGCTTTTATGATGTGGAAATTCACTACTATAATTTTCCCTCATAGAACTGCTTTCATTGCATCCCAGAAGTTTCAGTATGTTGTACTGGCATTATGGTTTAATTATAGAAACTCTCTAATTTCTACTTTAATTTCTTGTGTGACCCATTGGCTTTTCCGAACTGTGTTAGTTAATTTTCATGTGTTTATGCAGTTTTTTTGGGTTTGCCATTGATTTCTAATTTCATTGCATATTGTCTGATAATATGCATAGAATAATTTCAATTCCTTTGCATTTACTTAAGCATGTTCTATGGGCTCATTTGTGGTCTATTTTGAAGAAAGTACCATGTACAACTGAGAAGATTGTGTATTCTGATGTTGTAGGGTGAAACACTCTGTAGCTGTCTATTGACCAATTTTTCAAAGGTTTGCTTCTGATATTTCTTCGTTCATTTTTTTTGTCTAGTTGATATGTTCTTTTTTTTTTTTTGGTACTGGGGATCGAACTCGGGATCTTGCACTTGTGCGGCAGGCAGCAGCAGCACTGAGCTAAATCCCCAGCCCTCTTTCAATAAAATTTTAATCTCCTGAGTATATGTTTGAATCTGTTTCATGGATTCCATTTTTTCCCTGTGTTTGGCATTCACGGATTCCATCATTTTCCTAAACTCCTTTATTTTTAAAAATCTGTATCTACTCTAGATTCACTAACCATGTCCTTCATTATGGTCATCATCTCTTTAGGTATCTGAGAAATTATATCTAATTTATTTTTTTTGTGGAGCCTTGTTCATCTGCTTTGTTACTTCCACTGTTACTATTTCTGAGAGTTCAGATGTGTGGCTTCCAAATTGCTCCACCTCACTGATCCCCAGGTTTGCATTGGACAAGCTGGAAGTCTGGGGTTGCATTTTGCTTTTATGTCTCATTTTCTTTTTCTTTCTTTCTTTCTTTCTTTCTTTCTTTCTTTCTTTCTTTCTTTCTTTCTTTCTTTCCTTCCTTCCTTCCTTCCTTCCTTCCTTCCTTCCTTCCTTCTTTCTTTCTAGTTTAGTTTCTGTGTTGATTCTTGTGAATTGCTTATGGTAGATAGCTTTGTTGCTAGTATCAATGACTCTTTAAGAAATGACTATTTTTCAGAGATGTCTTTGACATATAGCTGGCTTTGGGCGCAGTTGCGAGATCTCACTTCTTCAATTTATTAGGAATGAGAAGTTGCTGCCTATTTGGCCTAGTCTTTGATTTTTATAGTATTGTTTATGACCCTCAGGCAATCTCAGTTTTGGTATATAAGGAAGAACAACTGATTAGAACACCTATGTCATGTCACCTTAGCTGTAGTACAACTAGTGATAACAATGGCATCAATCATAGCCTAGAAAATGACAAACTGTGGTAACTATTAATTTGCCACCTTTAACTGTATGAACAAGATTTTTAGTTGTATAACAAAAAGTTGTATACAGTACATATCCCCTCAATAGAGCAATTTTACCTTCAGAGAATAAAATTTGAAAGGGTTAAGAGGAAAAAATAGAGAAAGAGAAGAAGAGAAAGCAAATAGAAGCAAGGCTGAAGGATAAAGGAAGATGACACAAGCTTTGGGAAAGTTGTGAAAAGACAGGAGGCAAGGAAAGAAGGAAGAAACAGAAAAAAAGGCCAGAACAAAACAATAACAAAGAACCCACAGACAGTGTTCACACTCATATAAAAAGAAGGAAAACAAGAATAAAAGCAAATAAAGGAAGAAAAATATCCACTTTAGGGTATGTCTCTGCTGACACTGGTAGACAAAGGGGGCAGACAGAGCCTAGATCAATATTGGTTGATCCCAGCAAGACTGCGGTAGAATTATGGCAGAGTGGTCAATAATCCCAGCAAGTCTGTTCTTTGAAGTCCACTTAAGACCAGGCTGATCTCAGTTTCTGGCTGTAAGACTGGGACCCCAGTTGTTCAGACTACCACACTCCAGTTGCCTTTTGCTGGCTTGAACATGGCACCCTGACTCTTAGTGTCTTCCACAGCTGTGCCTCACACTGACATTGGGAGCTCTAAGATGGAGCCAGCCCATGACTATTCTGAGTCCTGGGTTCAGTTGGCCCCTTTCCAAAATGGCAACTGGCCAGTCATGCTCTCCTGGGGATGTCTGAACTGGAATCACTCACCAGCCACTGAAGCCTGCAGTGTTTACTACTTTGTTTCACTGGTGTGTTTCTCCATGAACACCTTCGGAGTCACCTGTAGCCACCATGCCTCAGTAGGTTTGAGCTGCTTCTCTCATGTGATGAACTGGGATTCAGGTAGAAAGTGCTATTGGCCACCTCCCTTTTTTGTATTGAGGTCCCTTTCTTGGCTCTCCTCATGGGATCACATTCTCACTTCAGATCCTCCTGGGTCCTGGGGACCCATTTTTCTCCTTCTCTTCCCTACATTGTTATATTCTACTGTCTGGACTCTGAATCTTGGAGAGGCTGATTTTCTGCTGCTTACCACTTTGCCAAATTCCTGGAAGTCTCCTGCTTATCAGCTTTAGAAAGTAGGTACATGGTGAAAAGGTGAATATATTTTCATTCCCCTAGTTCACTAACAAACAAGTTAGTTAACTATTGCTAAGATTATCTAAAATTAATACTATTTTTTGTGTATCCTAACCTAACATTGCAACCCACATACACAAAGCACATATGCACACATGAACTGAATAGACATGACATAATCTTTTTCTGAACAATCTGATAATCTTGGCAATGAATCATGTGATTCTTGACTACTAAATATATATATATATGACTTAATATATGTGATAGTACATATATAATAGCACATATATAATAGTTTCTGGGATTACAGGTGTGTGATTATAGGTAAAATTGAGTACCTGTGTGTGTGTGTATGTATGCACGCATGTGTGTGTATGTTGCAGTATTTTGTAAGGATCACAAAAAGTGCCTAGTTTTCATTGACCGTGATATATAATTTATTCAAATCAACCAATCAGAAAACAATTCTTTCTTTGCCTCTGTTGTGACTTAGTAATAGTTGTCTACATTTTGTGAACTTCATTAGATTGGTTGCTATCTTCTTGGGACATGCAGTCTGGTCCATTCTTATTTCAGTATCTTTCAGGTATATGATAGGCATTGAATAAAGGAAATGAGTAAACAACACATGATTAATTCACCCAACACACTTAGTGAGTAACTCATTTATAGTGAACATAGTATATCGCTTGTTAAACTCATTAGGGAGGCAGTCAGTGTAAAAAGAATTAATATAATTTCCAAATTTAGATAGAATGGGAATGAAACAATTGAGACAGGCTACTTTTTTCCTTTGCTATTTGTATAATTCTTGGTTAGAAGAGTCTTACACTATTCATAATATCTCATTTCAAAGCATCTTGGTTACATTTGTTCTTCATTTGTATATGTTTGCAGAATTTGATTAAGTATTAGAAATATGAATGAGTATGTAACCTATTCTTAATATGGTATTTATTTGAGTTAATCTTTATGTTCTGCTACTCTTACCAAAGAGAATGCTAACATTTATGAGCACCTCTGTTATATATACTTTATTTATTTTGGGGGATCAGGAATTGAACCCGGGGCCTTTGCGCTGAGGTACAATCCAACTTTTTAAATTTTTAAATTCTGAAACAGGGTCATGTTAAATCACTAAGTTGCACAGGGGAACCTTAAACTTTTGATCTTCCTGCCTCAGCCTCAGAGTGATAGGATCACAGGCATGCAAATCTGAGCATCATAATGGCTCTGTTGGGGGCTGTAATTAATACAACCATCTTCAAGAGGCAGAAACTTTTATGTTGATGGTTCAATTAGATTGTGGTGGGTCAAGAACTAAAGGGTATTACAACTAGGGCCTAAAGCTTGGTTTATCTGTTAACACATGCATTTTGCATCTACTCTTTCAAAGTGATATTTTCATTTATTAGTCTTAAACACCCTCAATTCAATTAAATTCTCTGTTGATGTTCACTAACTTTATTATGGAATTCTCTAGTGAGTCTCTATTGGAAAAAATGAAAAAATTGCATAAATTTATTTTCTTTTCATATAGTGTTCAAGCTCCTGGAAATGTTCTTTAAGCCAAAAAGTTTTCAGTAAGGCCCATCTTTTGGAACCTGAGGCTTTCTGAAAAGTTCAGAATAGAAAAGAGCTAACCCTTTATATAAGATTATTCTGCATTTTTGGTCACAAAGTGACCCTTAAGTGACTAATGATAAATATAGCTAATTATACTGATTTTAAACAATGTACCATATTTGGGATATTAGAGTAGTTATAGTGGCATTGTTTGAACATTTATTAAGTGAAAGATACTATGTCCTTCATAAATAATCTCATGTTTATTTTTACAACATTTCTGTGAGGTAAAAATATTTTCATTCTACATATGAAGAGACTATCTTTTTGAGAGGTTAAATAGCCTAAGATTATGGACCTAGTTAGTACCAGAGCCTAGAATTGATTTTCTCACTCAATTAAGTGATTTTTCCATATTTGAATAAAACAACTAAGAGATGGTGATCTTCCTTTAAAAGGAATGACATAGCCTTGTTGATGCTCTTTTGCAGAGTGAAAACTCAGAAATTAGTCCCTGTTCAAAATGCTTTCTGAATATACTTCCTACATGAAGTTCTTTGCTTACAAAGGACTTTGGAAGATAGAGACAATGATCTTACTGTAGAGGAGCCTGCGGCCAGCACAGTAGTGATTGAACAAGCGCACGAGTATCATTTTACAGTATAGTAAGGACCATGTGGAGGCTGAGACAGAATGCAATAGGAGTACAGAGAATATTCTTACTCAACTTGGTATCTATTACACTGGTTCATTGTAATTTCACTGCAATTTGTTCCACAAACACAAGTGTTTGGAAATTTTTTGTTTTTGTTTGCAAACTCTGCATTGGAAGACAAACACCACTGTGACCATTTTTCCCACACAAATGCAAGGCATGGTCATCTTTTCTAAAATCATAGAAAAAATTAAGTTTGTGAACCAAGGTACCACTGTACCATGTATCAGTCCGTGCTTACTAGAGAAACAGATTTAATGCAAGATATACAAATATATATAGGAATCTACAAGATGGGCTTACAGTGGCTGCCCACTGAGTCAGGTGTGGAGGAGCACAACAAATCTGCTTGTGCACTGGAGATCTGAAGGATCCAGCTGAAGACCTGGAGCTCACTATAGTGTCCCATGCAAGTCTGTAACAGGAGGCCGAAGGTTCTTTTATGGAAAGTTGAAGGGTCTGCACTGGATACCAGGAGATGATGTCCAAGGAGAAGGTAAAAACTGGAGCTGCTATGAAGAAACAGAACCAAGCCTTTCTTCTTCATTTCCCTTGTATACCATTCTGGCAACAATCCTCCCTAGGGTGAGCCTTCCACACCTAGAACTATGCTGATCCAATTTATTTGCACATTTCTTATTGAAGTTGACACAATCAGTTAACTATCAATACCATTATCTATCAAAAAGATAATTTTTAATATACAGAGTCTGTCAAAAAAACTTATACACACTTCAGCAGTTTGGCATACTAATAAGTGCCTGGAAGCTAATGGCTACAACATTGAGCACTTTGAGCACTTCTGTAATTGTAGAGGCCAAAGGTAACTTGTATCAATCTCTTGATATCTCAATAAATTTAGTATTAAAATATTTATACATGGTTTTCTTTTTCTGATATATAAATTTTTTGGGTGGACTCTGTATATGTTTTTGATGAGTAAAACAAAATTGTAAAGCTATAAACAACTAATGTGAAATCTTATTAAGTGTTTTTCTGGATAAATAATAAATGTCTAAAGCTATAAAACTAGTTTTCTTAAAGTCAAAATGGAAAAATATTTCAGATACTAAAAAAGATGAGGGAAATGGAAAAAGAGCCAGAAAAGGGAAGGAGAAAAAAGATAGACTAGTGGGGAACAGAATTGAAGATAATAGTTATTGGTCTCAGTTTTAGAAGAAACAAAGATAATAGAAAACACAGTAAATTCTTGTTTGCCTTCTGAAAGAAATAGCCCCAAATGCTCCGAATAGCCCAATTTTCTGTGAACAGTGGACAGAAGCCATAATGTCTCTTGCTGTAGGAAAGGTCATGCTTTAGGAAACAGGATATTGTAGATCTTAATAGCCCTATTGTATCCAAGCTACTGTTAAAATTGCTTTGCCCTACGTTTCATGAAAAAGTTCTATTTCAAAAAGCTGACATTTTTTTACAATCTTTTGTATCAAAGCTCATTCCTAGTGATGTTCAGAGTCTTTGCAAGGTAGCTAGTCCTTACAGTATCTTCAATGATGAATGATTGCACTTAGGCTATTTAATTAAATTCTGCCTTGATTTTACATGGAAAATAATCTTTCTTTTGTTCAGGTCTTGCATGTTGTAGTATCATAATAGTATGGCCTTATGATTTGTTTTGCTTGGTTTCTATGTTGTGCTCAGTTTAAATAAGGCATGAGAATTTTCAAGTTCTTACAGGTTAAAACCTCATTGTACAGGGTACAGCAAGGGGAGCAGATCTGTAATAGTGAAGGCCCTGGAGCTTATAGAGTTTGAATGCTATTTTAAAGCAAAGATATACACAGATGTCTTACTTTTATAATTTATGAGAGCATATAATCATATGAACATATTACAATGAAACTTCTCCCTTGAGAGGGCCAATGAAGGTGAAAGTTTATTTCCTTAGTTTCATGGTAAATGTTTACCTTTACTTAGGATTTATCAAACCACCTTCAAAATGCTTTTTCATAGATTTGCTGCTCTTTCTAAACTCCGAGTTCTCAGGGGCAGAGGTCCTATTTTTCTAATCTGTTTATATCTAAGATTAAAAAATGTTCACTAAATAAAATTAAGCAGGAAAGTTCACCAGAATAGAATGGGCTTGATAGTCTTACACCTTATCCTGTGGAAACTAGGTCAAATATGTGGTATGTGGTATGGTGAAAGAATCCTCATGGCATTTCTTTCTTTGGCAATTTGTGTCATGATTTCTCCCTGTGAGACATACTAGGTAGACATATAACAATGATTATCATCTTAGTAATAGTTAACAATGCCGATATCTAACTGTAAGGATGCTTGCAGAATTATTGTTTTATATGTAAGGAATGTCTATGCCTTTTGGGTTTTAGTAGACCTATGCTGATGAAGAAATTAGCAGGAGCAGAAAGGAAAGGAAGAAAGGAAGTTGTACAGTAGTTGCCTTTCCACTGGTTACCAGCATATCTGAGTCCAGTGAGACAGCGAACCTATGCATAAAACTTGTTACATAAAGTGGATTTATTACAGGTATGCAGCAAGGGACAGTAGAGCTTTCTAAGGCTCAGAAAGGCTGCTTGAGAGGAATAGAGTCTCAGTTACACATGCTGATTGTTAGTAGAGGAATAGTTGTCACATTTAATATTTACCTATGTCATTATTTGGTGTGACTTAGTGTTTGTACAATAGTTATAAATCTGATTTCTATGCTTAAATGTAGTACATTATTGGTTTTTATGGTCCATCAATATGAAATTTATCTTTGACACTATTATTATTGCTCACTTAGTTGGTATTACCAGGGGAGCACAGTGGCCTAGTCCCAGAGAACTGAGTGCTGGGCCAATTGCAGTGCATCCTCACCTCCTAAATTAATAAAGGTAGTCAGATCTTGGGACAGAGGCAAAGGTCTATCATTAGTCACCCAGAGTGCATCACTGAATAGTAGATCTGAACCAAAGAGCTGTAAGTGTCCCAAAACAGCTCAACCACCCCCCTGAGACCAAAAACTATAACAATAGAAACATAAGAGGACCAAACAACAAAGTGCCTCCACAAAACTCCAACTCTCCAAAAATCTTATCCCTACAGCATTAAGGGGTTGAAAGTCAAAAGAAACACAGCTGAATTAACAGAAATGATAAAAGAGAAGATTAAGTAAAGATCAGTAACATGATTAGTGAAAAACCTAAAAAATGCTGTAATCAAGAAACACATTTAATCTAAAAAGAAATTCACAGACTAAAAGTTAAAAGATAGAAAATAACATTCTATGCAGTAGGAACCCCAAAACAAGCAAGAGTAGCTATCCTCTTTTCAAACAAAGTAAATTTCAAGCCAAAATGATCAGAAGAGGCAAAGAAGGTCTATGCAAGATGGGTAAGGGAACAATTAAAGAGGAAGAGGTAATAGTTATAAACATATTTGCACCAAAAACCAGAGAACACAATTTTGTAAAATAAACACTACTGGATAGCAAAGATCAGGTTAACATCACCACAGTTATAGCAGGGTACTTCAATACCACATTGTTACAAATAGACACATCAAATAGACAAAAAATTAACAAATATCAAAGTTGAACCAAACCTTCAAACAAATGGACCCAATAGATATCTACAGAGTATGCCACCCAGCAACGGCAGGCTATACATTCTTGTCAGCAGCACATGGACTTTCTCCATAACAGACCATATGCTAGCCAATAAAGCATGCTTAAGTAGATGCAAAGAATTGAAGTTATCCCATGAATTGCATAAAACTATAGTACATTGAAACTAGAAATCAATGGCAAAAGAAACCACAGAAATTATGGAACTGTATGGAAATTAAATACTCTCTGAATAATCAATGGGTCACAGAAGAAAATAGAGTTTCCAAAATCAAGTGATAATGACAACATACCAGAACGTGTGGAATACAGTGAAAGCAGTCCTAAGTGGGAATCTGTGAATTCCCACATCACAAAAAAAGAGTGAGCCAAAAACCTAATGATGTACCTCAAAGTCCTAGAAAATGAAGAACATTCCAAATCCAAAGCATACAAGGAAGGAAATTATAAAGATCAAAGCAGAAATTAGTAAAACTGAGACTAAAAAAACAAAGAATAAATGAATTAAAGGGCTGGATGATAAGAACAAAGATATATCATGTAAAGGTACAAATTCCCAATGATGAATGTCATCATATTGTATACCTAAAATGTACCAATAAACTTAATGAGTAATAAAAAGGGGCTGAATGCTTGGGAAGCAATAAAATAAGCAGCCAATCATATAAAAAAAGGGGGAAAAATCAGTGCAATTAAACAGAAAAAGTTGAAATCACAATGTTCACCACCAAAATCCAGATCTTTAGCAATTATTTTGAGAATCTGTACTCCAATAAATTGGAGAATCTAGAAGAAATAGATACATTTCTAGATACATATGAATTAAAACAAACAAGATATAAAAAATCTGAACAGTGCAATAACAAGCAATGAAATTGAACTAGTAATTAAAAATCTACCAACTAAGAAGTGTTCACAACTGAATGAATTCACCACTGAATTTTCTAAGACCTTCAAGGAAGATCTAACATCAATGCTCCTAAAGCTCTTTAATAAAATTTAAAGGGAAAGAGTACTCCAAAAGTCATTCCTGGAAGCTAACATTACCTTAGTTTCAAAAACAGACAAGGATCCGACCAAAAAACTGTAGACCAGTCTCTCTCTCTCTCTCTCTCTCTCTCTCTCTCTCTCTCTCTCTCTCTCTATCTATCTATATGATAGACAGATACAAAAACCCTCAACAAGATACTGGCAAACAGAATTTAATGAATCATTAAAAAAATTATACGTCATGACCAAGGAGGCTTCATCCCAGGGATGCAATGGTGGTTCAGCATACATAAATTGGTAATTGTAGTACATCACACAAGTAGAAGGACAAAAAATCACATGATCAGATGCAGAATAAGCCTTCACAAAAATCTAGCATCCTTTCATGATAAAAACATTGAGGAAAATAGGTATAGAAGGACCTTATGTCAATCTCATAAAAGGAATTTATGACAAACCTATTATGAGCATCATATTAAATAAGGAAAAACCTGAAGATTTCTCTCTAAAGTCAAGAATAAGCCAGAGATGGCCACTATCACCACTTCTGTTCAGTGTAGTACTTGAACATTAGCAAGAGCAATTAGGCAAGAAAAAGAAATAAAAGAGATGTGTACAGGAAAGGAAGAAGTCAAATTATTTGCAGATGAGATAATCTGCTATGTAGAAGATCCCCCAAAAGTCTACCAGAAACTAATAATCAAATTTAGTGATGTAGTAGGATATAAGATTAACCCACAAAAGGCAGTAACATTCTTGTATATGAACAATGAACCCACTGACAAAGAAATTAGGAAAAAATAGCATTCATAGTAGTATGAAATAAAATTACCTGGGAATAAACCTAACTAAGGAAATGAAAGACCTCTGCAATAAAAACTTCAATATTCTGAAAAAGGAAATTGAAGAAAACCTCAGAGGAAAAATATTCTCTGTTTCTGAATAGACATACCCAAGCTAGTCAAAATGGCCATACTTCTAATATTGATATGCAACTTCAGTTGAATTTTAATCAAAATACCAAGAACATTCCTCACAGAACTGAAGAAAACATTTCCAAAATGTATACAGAAACAGAATAGCAAAAAAAATCCTGGGTAACAAGAGCAAAGTGGGAGGCATCACACTCTCAGACTTAGAGTTATATTACAAAGTTGCTGAGATAAAAAGAGTATGGTTCTGGCACAAAAATATACTTGATCAAGAAAACAGAATAAAAGTTGCATAAACAAACCCAAGCACATTCAATTATTTTATCTTTTTTTGTTTTTATGGCCCCAGGGTTCGAACTCAGGACCTTGTGCTTGCGAGGCAGGCGATGGAATCATTGAGCTAAATCCCCGGGCCCTCAACTATTTTATCTTTGACAAAGGTGCCAAAAACACACTCTGGAGGAAAGGTAGCATCTTTAATTCATCATGTATGGAAAACTGGCTATCCACATATAGAAGATTGAATCTAGACCTATATCTGTACTAAACTAAATCAAAATGGATCAAAGAACTAAATGTTAAAAACAAATATTTAACCTGCTGGTAACCCTGGTTGCATAGGAAATAGTACAGTGAATCAACAAATGGGACCATATCAAATTTTAAAAATCTTTTGCACAGCAAAAGAAACAACCAAGAAAACAAAAGATAACCTAGAAAATGGAAAAAGTTTTTTGCCAGCTATTCTACAGACAGAGGACTAATATCTACAATATATAAAGAAGATAAAAAGGCCTCCAAAGATAAAAGGCCTACTCAAAAATTGGATAAATGAAATGAACGGACACTTCACAGAAGAAGTACAAATGGCCAATAAATATATAAATAAATCCTCAATATTGCTGGCTATTAGATAAATGCAAATTAAAACAACACTGATATTCTATCTTGCCCCAGAAAGAATGGCAATCATTAAGAAATCAAAACAAACACTGGAGAGGTTATGGGAAAAAGGAACCCATCTATATTGTTTTTGGAATTGTAAACTAGTACAGTTTTTGGAATTGTACAGTTTTTGGAATTTTAAACTAGTACAAGCACAATGAGAATGGGTATGTAAATTCTTCATAAAACTGAAACCAGAAATTCCATTTTACCCAGCTATTCTCTTTCTAGGTATCTTCTTGAAAGAATTAAATACATCATATTACAGTGATACATACACATCCATATTTATAATTGCACAATTATTAATAGCTAAATCTTGGAAGTTGCCACAGATAAATGGATAAAGAAAATGTGGTATTTACATGCTATGGAGTACTACTCTGCCACAAAGAAAGATAAATGAGTCATTTGTAGTAAATGCACCTTGAGACCATTATGGTAAATGAAATAAATCAGACACAGAAGCTTAAATATTGCATCATTTCTCTTATATGAAAAATCCAGATTATAAATGAAGGGGAAAGTAAATAGAAAACAGGATGTGGGGAGATAGATCTTTCTCAAATGGGGAGGAAATCAAGAGGTAGAGGGAGAGGGGTTGATGGGAAGGAAAAGGGAATAAAAGAGGAATTAAGATATGTTACATGCAATCTAAATGCAATGCTGCAATCATCTACTATTAAAAATTGAAAAACAAACAAAAATGAACCATAACAGTTGTTGAAAAGATTAGCATTAAAAAAAAGACAAATACTTTTCATTGGGACAATAGGAAAAATACCTGAGGGCATCTCAGACACCAGCAGGACTCTATCACAGATCTAGGATGCAAAACTGTAAATCCTTGTTTTGTAAAGACAGCCTTAGGATATCCTACTCATTCAGATTTCTCTAAATTCTGGGGAAGGTTTCTCCAAATTCAGCCATGCAAACACTCAGAAGCCACTGTAGCTGTGATCCAAGGGTGCCACACTACTGCTTTAGTTGGTGGAAGACCTTGGCACATTCATATGATGCTGGTTTTTCAGGCATGCAAAATGTAAAGGTTATAGTGTCACAGATGCTTCCCCCTAGTTTTCACAAGAAGAACTGGGAAGTCAGGCAATTTGCTCTTCAGAGGGAAATCTATGAAGCTGTAAAAATAAAGCCAAAAGTACAGTGAAGACCTCAGAAATTTAAAGATGCCAGGAACACAGAACATTTCCTGAGGAAGACTGCAGGCAGCAAGCTGAGCCAGCCCAAGAAAGAAGATATGTGGGTTGCAAAGCCTCTGCTTCTATAATGAAAATATCCAGGAAGCTGTGCCACTTTTCAGCTTCCAGTTTACCCTATAATGCAATTATTTCAAACTGAAGAGCGTCTGGAGTTCACAGTGGGGAATAGTTTTGGAGCAAGTGGGTAGGGACTCAGAGTATAAAATGCACAAGAGAGTGGGAGCAGAAGACAGATTTTGCCATCAGGGGAGAGATGATGTGGGGAAAGCCCTGTGGGCCAGGAATGAGTAGACCTGGGTTCTGATCTTACATTGTAACCAAGTAGCTGAGTAGCCTTGGAAGTTCAAAGGCCAAGTGTTTGAAAATCTGTTCTGCCCTGATATTCTGTGATTTCATCACCATTGTGCTTAGGTTAGGAGCTGATACCATGCTGTTCTTAAATGAAGAACAAAAGATTGATCTCGGGAGAATACAATCTGTTTCAAGTCTTTCCAAATATTTTTGAAAGTTTATTTTTAGCATATTCCCATTAAATCTAACATATGATCCTAAAGCATGGTCTTACATTTACATGACAATCTGCACTGCTGTTGGCTAACTCACAATTTATAATTTTACAATAATTCAAGGTCCCTTCACTTTTTTCAGATAAAATAAGTCATTTTTAAATTCTTGGAACAATTATAATAATATTCAATTTAATGTTTTAGAATGAATGTTAGTGTTAGTGATAGCTAGCTCTAGTTTCAATTTTGAGGCTTAAACTTGCTTTCTTCTTTCCGTTAAGAGAAAATGTTGGGCTGAGCTTTCATGTTCTCTTTCATCTTACAGCTGTTTGGGCTATTTTAGAGATATGTCCATGGTTTTCAATAGACTGAGTATAAGACACAGGTGGAACTTTGCTTCCTCACATTAGCAAGCTGCTGATACTCTGGTGTAGGTGTGTAGAAGTCCAGAAGTGAAAATCAATGGTCTTGAGGTCTGTGGGTCATTGTGGGAATGTTGAAGACTTGGTGGTTGGCTATCTAAGATGGGATCTAACCTGTTTTTTTGTGCTCATCAGCATTTTATAGCCAGTGCCTCACCTTTATGCTTAGTACCATACAGGGTGTAGTTGATACAGGTTTAAAACTGTCAAGGCCCCCAGACAGAACCAAATATGTATGGAGATTTATTAGGGGTATTGGCTCACAGAATTATGGAGTCTGAGAAGTCCTTTGGTGGGTTGTCTGTAAGATGGAGTTGGAGAAGCCATTTGTGTGGCTTAATCCCAGTCAGAACCAAGGGAGCTCATAGTATAATCTTAGGCTGGGGTTGAAGTCCTGGGAGCTCCAGGAGGCAAGTGTTGAAGTCTCAGAGTCAAAGGGCTGAAAAAATTAAGAGAGAATTTGCCATTCTTCTGCTTTGTGTTCCAGCTGGTTACACAGCTGATTCTGTGGTGCCTGTTTTACATTGAAGGACAATCCCTCCCCGCTCAGTCCACTGACTGACACACCAATGTCCTCTGAAAACATTCTCACAAACTCTTACAGGCACACTAACCATCTAGTCATCCTTCTATCCAATCAAGTTTACACCTAAAATTCACCATTAGAATTCCACTCCTTGTCAACTTGGAATCCATATTCATACTCTTAAATCACATTTAATCTCTAAATAGAGTTAGTAACAAGGAAATATTTCCATGTAACATGATGCAACTATCCTACATACAACTGGAAATACACTAATCACTTTCCCAAGGGAAGATAAAAAGTACTTAAGTGATAATTGTTCTTCTTCTCATTTCCCATAACTTAAATGTTACAATGTAAAATTAACAATATTTAAATACATGTAAAGCTAATAAATCTTTTGTTACATGATAAAGGGCAAAGAGAGGAAAGAAAACAAAGATGCATGCTTAATTTCTGTATATATACACACAAATGTATTCTTAACAAAATAGGGCAGAAATACTCATGATAATTGCAGTCCTTATAACTGTAACTGGTTTTGTATTCATAACTACTACTTCTACTATACATTCTAAATTCTCTTTGTCTTCCACAGGTACCTCAGCTGGTCATGGTTGTTTATCTGATATTGTAACACATTGCCATTCCTGGTTTGGGCCATTCATAGTCTTGCTTGCAGCAAGTTATTATAGTTTCCCATAGGACATGGTAGTACTAAGGAATCTTAGGTATTCTAAGAAATCTTTTACATGTCAGTTATACTCTTCCTTACCTCTGTTGTGAAGTAGTAGCACAATTTTCCTCTTGATACTCTGGATCAATTATCCTAAATAACACTGTAATTGTCTTGTTCTTAGCTGTTGATTCAGAAGTATGCAAAGGCCCGAGTAGCTTGGCTGTAGCTTTAACTTATTGTTTAATGGAATCACTTTGCATCTTGCACCAGAAGCTTTCTTCCCTGTAAACTAAACTGTCTAGACTAGCAAGCATAAAATCTTAGAACAGAAAGTAAAAATTTTGGTATTAGGTCTCCAGTGTACTAGTGAGTGTAGCCTGTTTAATTTGTACCTGTCTTCATTACTTTTCTCATTGTTGAGACAAAATACCTTACATACAAAGTTAAAGGAGGAAAGGTTTATTTGGCTCACAGCTTGTAGAGATTTCAGTTCATAACTGGCCTGCTCTAAGGCAGGGTAAGAGCAGAGGGGCATCAGAGGAGAGAAAAAGTTCATGATAGGAAAAGACAGAAGGCAGCAGCAAGGCATCAAGCAGCCAGAAGCAAGTGACAAGCAGCGACCCTTTTCTGTTCCTTATACCTTGTCCAGGCTACCAATGCTTAGAATTAGTAGCACTCACACCCAGAGTGGGGCAGCCTTAATCCTAGCACCACACCACAAATCAATCCCAGCATCACACACTCTAGATCCAGCCACCTCCAAAAAGCCCCACCTATGATCACATGAGGCTTTTGGTGGACAGCTAGATACAAACCATAACAGTTCCCTTTGATTCTTGGGCCTATGAATACTGGTTATGGATGAAATGGTACCACATATCAGATGTCAATTCAGAGCATATATAGTCTTCTAGAGAAACTTGCCTCCATCCTGCTAGGTATTATCACCTAACTGGCCCCTGAAACTGTCTTCAAAAGCCCATCCTAGTTTTTTCAGGTCAGCTCCTTCAAAATGGTGGTAGATTCTATGAGCATGATCTCATTACTACACTTCTTTAACTGTGAAGTCAGGTCCTTGGTCAGAAGTGATGCTGTGTGGATACAGTGACAGTGGATAAGAAACTATATGGTCCTATGAATGGTGGTTTTGGTAGAAGTATTGCTTGCAAGCAAGACAAATTCATACTCAGACTATCTATTCCAATAAGGATAAAGTGTTGCTTCTTCTATGATTGAACTGGTCCGATGTAATCAATTTGCTACTAGGTAACTAGTTGATGTCATCCCGGAAAATGATTCCTTCTTGTTGGGAGCTCAGTGTTGGTTTCTGCTGCAGTCAGACTGGGTGGTCAGAGATGGTTATCACTAGGTTGGGCTTTGGAAGTAGAAGTTTCTGTTGATAAGTTTATTCATAACCTCTATCCCTGCCACCATGGTCACTTTGTTCATGAACCCACTGAATAGTGACAATGGTGTCTGGAAAAAGAGGTTGACTGATATTCACATAAGAAGTCATCATAGCCAGTTGATTATTATAGATCTCCTTTACCAGAGTTACCATTTATTGAGCATTCATTCACATAGAATACAAATATCTTCACATCATTTGCTCATTCAGTAAGGTCTAGCTATATTCCTCTTCCCTAGTTTCTTTGCCACTAATTTTCCAAGTCCCTGACTATCCAACCAAAATACTGGCTACAACCCATGAACTGGTATATAATCATACCTCTGGCCATTTCTCCTTCCAATTAAAATGCAGAATTGGGTACACTGCCAAAGGTTTTTCCATTGGGAGAATTTCCATTTACTACTCTCCTTCAGAGATGTCCTAGAAAGGGATAATAACACTACTGCTACTGTTTTTAGGTAATGCCTGTGTATTTCACAGAATTTTCTATAAAGTAGGTCCTAATACTCTATTCTTCTCATGCTTCAGCTGATTACACATTATTCTTATTAGGCCACAGTACAGGGTAAGAGAGAAAAGGCAGCATTGCAAGTGTAGGAACCATGGGCATTTAAGTCACATCGTTATGCAACTTGTGCCTTTGGGGCCCACTGGAGGCCAAACATTTGATGATGAAGCGCTGCCGTGTATGCTCAGCTTTATGGCTTATTAGGTCAGATAATAGCCATTTTTCCCCCATTAAGGTTATTGGTACATTTTAGGTATAAAATACAGTTACATTCATCATTGGGATCTTGTACCATTACATGAGTATCTTGGTTCTTATTTTTTTCCCCTTCCCATGCCCTCCCTTCACCCCCTCCACCCTTCCCTATTTGCACAGACTTTGTTTCTATTTTTTCCTTTTCTCATATTTTTATTTTCCATTCTTTCCTTTCCCCTACCCCTCTCACTTCCCCTGCTCCTTTAGATCTTTTCTCCCTATTAGACGATGTCAATTACACATTTTTTAAATTACAATATATCAAGATCTAGGAAATGTTAGTACAGATTTTACAGAATTTAAAAGGATATAGAAAGCATATCATAAAAATCTTTTTTGAAATAAATTTGACAACTGCTAAGAAGTAACTTAGAGGACAAATTAATGAAACTAACTCTGGAGGAAATATAAAATTTGAATAGTACCTATTAAAGAAAGTATATTCCTAGCTTGAAAGTATATTCCTACCCATCTATACAACAACAGGCTCATATACATTTTAACTGATAAATTATATCAAACATTTAAAGCAGAACAAAGATGGAACACTTCTCCCCTCATTTTAGGAAATCAACATTGTGCTAATCCTAAAACTGGATAAAGATAATAGAAGAAAAAAGTATGAACATAGATAACA
>NW_004624733.1:8082469-8096837 GCF_000247695.1 Heterocephalus glaber | reverse complement strand
AGTCCTGTATGCCTCACTTATCTGTATGTCAAGTTCTTTTCCCCTCCTTGGGAAGTTTTCTGCCATCACTTCTGTGAACAGTTTTTTTTTTATGTCATCTGCATTCTCTCCTGTTTCTTCGTGGACTCCAATCAGTCTTATGTTATTCTTCTTTGTGTCATCTAGCAGCTGCGGGACTGATTTCTTGTGATCCCTTATAATTTTAAAGCAATTTTTCTTTTCTTGGTCACTAGTTGCAATCTTATTTTCTATATCTGAAATTCTGTCCTCACATTGGTTCATTCTGCTGCGTAAACTTTTGATGGCGTTTTTAATCTCCTGGAAATCTGTTTGTACCTGTTTTATGGATTGCATTTGTTTCCTATGTTGATATTCCATCATGTTCCTCAGCTCCTCAATTTTTGATCTATGTCCTCTCTAGATTTATTAATCATGTCTTGCACTATGGGCACAATCTCTGGTGTTATCTGATAAATTATTTCTGATTTCATTTTTTCCAGATCTTCTTTTGTTGCCAGTTCAGGGAGTCCAGGTTGTTGAGTATTAGATTGTTCCATCTCTTTTCCCTTTGGGGTTGCTGTAGGTGATCTGGAAGCCTGTTTTTGAGGCTTGTTTACATGTCTTCTCATTTTGACGGTGTGGGTACAGTGCTGCTGGGGCCCACACAGCTCACCTCCTCTGGCCTGGGAATGGAGGAATGGTGGCCGGGGAGCCTCCTCCTGGGCACTGGGTAGCTTCTGTTCTTATTTAGGGGTCCAGATGTACTCAAATCAGTGCTGCTCAATTATCACCAGTTGTACATAGTAGCTGAGCTATGTAGTTATTCTCATAGGGTCTACACTCGATTCACTCATTGGTTTTCTCGGTGCAAGCCCTCTACTACTCTACTAGGTACCTTCTGTTGTAGGCTGGGAGGGGGTACAGCATGTCCAGCTGAGCCAGCTCAATAGGCAGTTTTAATGGTTTTAATGGGCAGCTCAGGTCACAATAATTAAGTGTCAGTGTCTATGAAAGTTCAGTAGTAGACTAAGAAGTACCTTTCAAAAGGAGAGTATTATCTGTAAATAATAACAGGATATTTGTTCCAAGTAGCAGATAGGGATTGCCACTAAAATTCACTGATGCAGGCCTGCCACAGGCTCCAAACTGCTTCCATATCTTCAATTTACTCTTCAGATAAAATTGGATCTAGTCATATAGTCTAAGTGACAAAGAAACCTTCACAGCAGCAATCTTCTTTTATTCTGAGCTCCAGTCAAGACCAGTAGTTTTTGGTTCGCTTGGTAAATGGACTGGCATACCCAAGTAAGAAATATCCTGTCTTCAAAATCTACATAGTCCCACTAGGAATTGAGCCTGTTTCTTGGTTGTAGGAGGGGGGTCATCCATAATTACTTATCTTTCACCTTCAAAGGGATATCTCATGAGGCATGCCCCACACTGTTGAACTCCTAGAAATTTCACTGAGGTAGAAGTCTCTTGAATTTTACACGGTTTTTATTTCCCATTTTGACACATGAATGCTTTACCAATAATTCCATAGTAGTTGCTAACTCTTTTTCTAACTTGGCCCAATTGATGTAATATCACTTGTGTAATGAACCAATGTGATACCATGTGGAAGAGAAAGGTGATCAAAATTTCTATGAATTGAGTAATGAGCCAGGACTGGAGAGTTGATATACTCCTGAGACAGGACAATGAAGGTGTATTACTGGACTTTCCAAGTGAAATAAAATGCTTCTAGTGGGTCTTTTGGATTGGTATGGAGAAAAAGACATTTGCCAGATCAATTGCTTCATAGTAGATGCCAAGAGATGTGTCAATCTGCTGAAGCAAGGAAAATGCATCTGGTATATTGTGATTGTAGTCATTATTGTACTTGGTTAAGCTTACATTAACCCATCATCATTTTTCCAGATTCATCTGGCTTCTGTGCAGACCAAATAGGAGAGTTAAATTGGGACATGGCAGAACTCACCACTTCTGTATCTTTTAAGTTTTTGATGGTGATACTAACTTCTGCTATCCTTCTAGTGATATATATATTTTTTCCTTTTCTAATAAAATTTTTAATTAATGGGTTTTATTTTGGCAAATTCTTACATGTGCATAACACACTTTAATCATTTTTCACTCCTCCATCACTGCTTTATCCCATCTTTCCCCCTTTCCCAGGTGAGGACATTGGAATGGCTTCTATTTGATTCTTTCTATCATAATAGCTCTCACTGAACAGGTTGAGGAACTAATGTGCTGCTAAGTATATTCCAATTATGCATTCTGGAAATGGGAAAATAATCACAAAATGGGATTATGGATCCACCATACACACTGTGACTTGGAGACTTGGAACTGAGCTTCATTGATCACCTGATTTCCCTAAGACCTTATCTAGTCTGACAGGAGGCCCATTGTGATGCTTTGGATTTCCTTGAATCAATGTTAGTTCACAGTTTCTATTAATCTTTGAAAGGTCTGATTATTTCCTTTTCTCCAATGAACACTTTCTCTGGTGAAAGGTCATAGGTCCCCTTGAGGAATTGTATAAGAAAGATTAACAGTGTAATGTTTTGATAGTTCACTGAGGCCCTTTCTGGAAAAGACTGAGATTCTTTTTGATTCAAGGAGTTCTGGGCCTATAAACTGGCTCAGGTCTGGGAGGTGACTGAGAATTTGTGATTCTCTATTTTTAATATTGAAGTTATAGTATTGTTCATTTGATTTTTAAATTTCTTACTTATACAGATCAAATAATTTAATAAGTGGGCCAGGGATTTAGCTCAGTGGTTCCGTCGCTTGCCTTGCAAGTGCAAGGACCCGAGTTCGATTCCTGGTACCAAAAAAAAAATAATTTAATAAGTTTCCTATCTATTTCATTTTTAGGAACACTAAGATTAATTAGACAACACCATCAATCTATACATCATACTATTCTGATTGTTGTTTTGCCTGTCCTGTCCATTATGTAACTATGCTTGTCTTGCTTCTGGTAGTTGATTGCCATTTGGGATCCAATTATTCTCATTATAGTTAAGTTTTCCAGCTAAGGGACTATGGTTCTCTCTGAAAGGTTTGGCAATCATGTAAATCTTTAAGGATGCTTGTGCTCTTTTCGCATATCTAGTTCTCAAAGTATTGGTGACAAACATGTCTTCTGAATGGTCTAAGTATGGATGAGTATGTTCTAAACAACAAATGAATTCTGGAATTCCAATCTCCTTAAGCATTTTAATACTTTCCCCTATGTTAAATCAAGGGAGATGAGGCATCTCTAGCATATTCAACCAACCAACAAAACAGAATGTTAGTGCCTTTTCTAACCCCTCAAACTGCAACATTAAATACAGAAACTCTGCTTAGTGTGCCCATATCAATATATTCATCTTGATCCAACTTTACATTTCTTCCTGACTTATACTAAATCCTTAATGCTCATTTCTATACTTATTCCCCAGAGTTCTGCTTATGTAAATTAGAAAATACATAATTCTTTTGGAATGTAGCACATCTCATGAGTCACACTTTGTACCTCGCTGTCGTGGTTTATATCTAGATGTCCCCCTAAATCCTCATGCAGTCATATGTGGGGCTTTGGGGAAGTGATTGGATAATGGAGACATGATTTCCATCAGTGCATTTGCAGAGGACTACAATATTGATTAGGCCCAAAGAATGCTGTAAGCAGTGTAGATTGTAAAGAGTTAACACCACAATTGGCTCATTTTAAGAAGCAAGTCTGACTGAAGCTTACATGACTCATAGATGCACCCCAATATGAGATAATATAGTAGCTGAGGTTGGAGTAACTCCCACCCAAATTCCATTCCCACTACTGAAACCTTCTTAACTAGAAGGACAAAGTTCTAATTACAAGTCTATATTTTGTCTATTCTGTTCCTAATTTGAAAATGATTTGTTTTTTCCTTTACAAGTCTTGTCTGCATTAATATCCACAGCAATTGCAGGATTACACATCCTCACATGTATCTTGCCTTTACCTGAATTTGATTACCAATAAAAACAGTGGCTTGGATTGACCAACACCTTTACTGGTTGAGCAACATTGGTCATCCTGGCTCCCCATTTCTGTCTCTTTAGTTCTGTCTTTTAGTTTTTCTCTCAGCAGTGCACTGTGGCACTGAGCAGGAGGTCAAAACCACTGCAGAGGCCTCTGATGTAGGTCTCTGATGGTCCACTTATGAGTTTATAGCTAATGTGATTTTGGGAATGAAGCCTGCTTGGAAGAGAGGAGTCACTGGGGATGTGTCTTAGAAGGGTATATTTCCCTTCCTTCTCCCCTTGATCTCTCACTCTCTTCTTCCTGCCACCATTCCATGAGGAATTTTCTCTGCCATGCTCTACCGACATGGTGCTCTGTCTTGGAGCCAGCCAACTATGGACAGAAACCTCTACAAACTATGAGCTGAAAGAAACTTTTCCTTACTGCTTTTATTTTGCCCCTAATTATCATTTTAGGTCCCTCTAAATGTTTCCATTGGTACCCATGCCTGAACACTGTGCCACCTTTGAATTAGTCCACAGCCTTTAAACTCAACCTTCTACACAGCCTCAGGGCTTGGGCAAAATGTAGACACATTTTTGCAGTGTAACATGCATGCCTTCTAGTCCATTTCCCAGTGGAGTCCTTTGTCCCGGCTGAAACCATACGAATTTTCCCTTTACTGTCCACCTTCTTATCAGCATTCTCATCTTCTGAACTCTAACAAGAATCACCCATTAGGCTCTACTTATAGCCTTCTAGGCTTTTTCCAGCCTTATTCCCCGAACTTTTTCAAACTCCTCCCACAAACCAATTCCAAACACTTCTGAACTACATGGTGAGGTATAGTCACAACAATGATCCTGCTTTTCTGGTATCAATTTTCTGCAGCAGTCAGAAAATAATAGGGGGTTTAATTTGGCTCATGGTTTCAGGAGATTCAGTCCATGACTGTCTGTCTCCAAGGAACATTATAAATGAAGGATGTTGTGGAGCAAAGATGCTTAGTTCATGGAGCAAGGAAACAGTGCCAGGTGGGAGAGGATCCAGAGACTGTATATGTTACAGGTCATGCCTCCATAACTCACCTAGATACACCCAAAAGTGTGTTTTACTAATCTGCTAGGTATTTTATTATCCAATAAAATTAACATATCACAATTAATCATCACAGAGTGGGAATAGAGTGAATCTTGACTCAAATGTCACAGACTCCTCTCATAATTTTTTGTTTTTGTTTTTGTTTTTTGGTACTGGGGGTCGAACTTGGACTTTGTGCTTGTGAGGCAGGCAGCAGAACCCCTGAGCTAAATTCTGGCCCTCCTCTCATGGTTTTTACTGAACTACAGTGACTTTTCTTGAATAAATGTTTTTTCCATTGTTATATGCTCTTAAGACAATTTCTAGAACCTCTATAGATTGCTTCATATGTGATTTTCAACAGTTAAAATATATTTCTGGGAATGAGCTCCCTGGGATCTTTACTACCTCATATTGGATACTTCCTTCTCACTTTTTAACAACCCAGAGTCTTCAAAGAAATAAAAGTAACAGAGACCTCTTTCAACTTGCAAGAGGCCCTAGTGGGTCTCTTAATCCTTTATCAAATTCACAAAGAGGCAAATAAATGGGAACTGATGGTGTTACATAAGAAAGAGTGGAAGAGAAGGAAAATATTAACCTATCACTCTCTCTGTTATGAATAGAGAATTTAGGAGTTTAGACAATTTAGGAGTCCTGTGTTTTTGTAACATAGACTCTCTGCTCACTAGAAACAGAAGCTGATTTTTCCAAGGTCCCAGGGTTGGAAAGGTGGAAGATATAAGTATACCTTTGCCTGTATACTTTTACCTTATTTAATTATTCAAATGTGTGAGTTCCTAGGCTCTTTTTATGTACAAAAATGATTTATCATCCCTATATTCACAGCATCCTACCTTGTGTTCTCCAGAGAGCAACATAATGGAAATGAATGTAAGAAAGCCCTCCTGAAGCTGGAAAAATCACAATTCTTTGGGGAGTGCTGATTGCTTAGGTGGGGGAGATAATTAATCTCTGCTTTGGTATGGATGGAGGGAAGGATGGATAGCAAAAGTGTCCCATGGAGATTATAAAAACTTTCAGAAAGAAATACAATTGCTTGTACCTCAATTGAATATAGTTTAGTCCTTTCCCATGAATATCCTTGATTGATGCAACAGGGAAAATATGTGTGACTTATGAATCATTTGCACTAGCAAGAACCAAAAAATTATTTAACCAGCATATGGAACTCTGTTACAAAGCATAGTGAATAATTTATTTTCATTTTATGCTAGTTTTAAATGTCGTGAGACATCCTTAAAAGATAATAATGGACTGAGGTTATTCTTGAAAAGCATTTAATATTCTTACCACACCTTTCCCCAGCTAATTTTCTCTCTTTCATTGTTGTTTATGAATATTGAAGATGAAGAGTGATATTGCAAGAGCCACATGTAGAAATTACCTTAATTTTCAGAATTAATAAGGACATTTCTTCAGGACTAAGATGTTTTCAGTCTGTTTTAAAAAATTTACCTGAAAACCTGAGCCGGCTAGTTGCTTTTTAATATATATTTCCCTCTTTTTCTTAGATACAGGACAACAGACTTTTAGCTGATTGTGTCAGTTTTCTACTCTGACAAAATACCTGGGACAGTCAATTTAATTGAATAAAGGTTTGTTTTTGCTCATTGTTTCAGTGCATGATCAACCTGCACCATTGCTTTTAGGCCTGTGGTAAGGCAGAAAATCAAGGTGGTAGACCATGGTGGAAGAAAGGTGTTCATTTTATGTGAGCCAGGAATCAGAGTGAGAAAGAGCCAGAGAAGAATGGACAGGGGACCAGAAGTAGTACCCAAGGTCATACTCCTAAGGCCATACACACTCTTTTCAAGTAGACCACACCTGTGTTTCCATCATCTGTCAATAATACCATGGCATTATTATTTCATCAATGGCTTAATCCACTTAAAGTTAGAGCCCTCATGATCCAATCACTTCCCCCCAAAACCTATCAGCTATCAACCAAGCCTTTGGCAAATGAGTTTGAGGTGACATTTCAAACCCAAATGATAAACTAACCATAGGGCCACCTAGAGAAAACAGTACATTTCTAATTTTCCCTCCAGGATATGTGGCCTTCTGACTCAGTTTGGACCAATGAGATCTAGGTAAAAGTACCATGTCTGAGTTCTGACAAATGTTCTTAATTGGAGAAGTGTGTACGTCACCCCCTTCATCTCTCCTGCTACTCGAAGGACTTTATTATGATCGCTTGGTCTTAAACAACTGCCTTAACATGTGTTTGAACAAAAAAAGTTATAAAATTCTGGATCCCTGGCAACTTCCTGAAACTGCTGCACTGCCTACCTATGAATATTGAAAGTGAGAGAAAAAAAAATCATATTTTAAAAACAATATTGATTTGCTTTTACTTTTATACATAATAAATCTGATGCTAATCTTACCAGGTCAAATTTAGTTAGAAAGAGATAAATTTGGTATCAGGCTATGTTAGGAAATGTACTGTGCCTTTCTATGATGAGAATGCATAATCAAAACTCACTATAATATACTGATTAAAAAACGTTTCTCAGTTATTACTCATACACAGTTTACAACTGCACATGTTTAAATTATACGATTTGCTAAAGTTTGACATTGGTACACACCTGTGAAAAACTCATTGAAATTAAGATGATGCAAACTCTTTCCCATTGTTTGAACAAAATGCTCAAAACCCATGACTTAAAATAGGAGAGTTTCCAGTGGGTTCATGCCATGGTTGTCTGGCTCCAAGGTAGAAACTGCATGGTGCAAGGACATGGCAGAGGAAAGCTGCCCACCCTGTAGGAACTAGGAAGCAGAGAAGGAAGAGACGATCTAAGGACATGAATATACTCTTCCAGATCACGCCCCAGTGACCCACCTCTCCAATCAGGCCCCACCTCTGAACAAGACTTTTGGGTACATTTTAGATCTAAATCATAACATTCTACCCTTGGCCTCCAAAAGGCTTATGTCCATCTTATAAAAAGTGCAATTCATTCATTTTTGAGAGTCACTAAAGTCTTAAAAATTCCAGCATTGCTAAAATGTCAAAGTCCAAAGCCTTCTCTGAGGATCAAGGAAAACTCTTAGCTGTGAGTGACTTTTCTGGGGATACTTCCAATATATGATGACACAGAGTAAACCTCATTCCAAAAGGAAAAGGATCAAATAAAGAGCAAAATCCAACAGTGCAAGCAGTAAATCCTGTAGCTCTATGTCTCACTCTCAGGGAATACTGTAGCAAAATGTGAACTCCAAAGGACCTCTGCAGCCCAAGCCCTATGACCTTGCTTGTTGCAGCCCACACGACCTCTCACTTGGGCTGGCTCCATTCATTGCCTGCAGCTTTCTTCAGCAGAAGAAAGCCATGTTCTTGGCCTATCTCTATCTCTCTGTCCCTAATTTCTTGGGCCCTCCACTGTAACATCCACTTCACTTTCACACAGTAGTCTCTCATGGGCCCCTGTGACACTATTACATTTTTGCCTCACTTCTCTGGCTTTCTTCTGAAATTAGGGGTGGAAGTCTTTATGACCCCCAAATACTTGAATTCTGCATGCATGAAAAATTAGCATAGTATGGAAGATGCCAAATCTTCTAGCCCTCTGACCAGGTGCCACCTCCAAACATGAGGCTTTTGGGGGACATTTTATGTCTACACCATAACAGATAATTATCAAAGGATTCCTCCTGTTTATTTTTAGGTGCCTCCTTTCTTTCTCTTTTTGCTCCTTTGCTCCCATCTTTATCATGATCAGCTTTCTGTTAATATAGAATTTTGCTCAATTATTTTCTCTGTTAAGTAGTTTTATAAATACTATCTCAAAATTTGTTTATTCCCTTGATTATATAGGTTGTTTTTAGTTTTGGGATATTATAGATAAGGCTGGTATGAATATTTGAATATAAATATTTGTATGAATATCTGCTTTTCCTTTTCTTAGGTAAATAAGTAGGAGTGGAATTATAGCACCTTTTGGGAAGTGTTTGTTTAACACTTAAAAAACTGTGAAATGGAAAGAGTGAATCAACAGGATGGAAGAACGAGAGTTTTAAGCCTCATTCTCCCACAGTAACCTTGATCATAACAACCACTCATGGGTGAGAGTACCTTGTGGGATTCTGAGATTCTAGTAGAGAGGTTTCAGCACATCCTTGGTTCAAAAAGTTCTAGTTTAGATCTATTGAAGAGGGCAAGAAGAACAGTTTCACTTCACCTGTGCTACCTGTCCATTACACAAAATTTAGTACCAAGAGAGACCTGCTCAGGTGAAATTTCTCCTACTGAAGAACATAAAAGCTTAATGAGTACCCTGCTTTCACTGGCTAATGTGTGCATTATTCTCTTACCTCATTTAGAACAGTGGAGAGATGAGCACAGTTGCGCAGTCTGGGGCATCTAGGATCAAGGAAAAGAGGGATGGTCTCATAGCAACTAAAGTGAGAAACAACAAAAGGCAATGATTCCTACTAGCCAAATTGCAAACTTCACTAAGAGGCAAGCCCTTGAATCTTCCAGGATATTGTATTAGTTTGTGTTTTGTTGATCACACACCATATACAAGGCTGAGTAATTAGAAAAGAGATCTCTTTAGTTCACAGTTTTAGTGGCTGGGGATCCAAGATTGAGTGACCCCCCCTTAATCTCTGATGAGAGCCTCCTGGTAGAGACCATCATCATTATGGTGGGAATACAGTCACATGGTGAGATAGGATGCCAGACAGTGGAGAAGAGTCAGCCCTGGTATTTTTATAACAATTTGATCTCATCAGAACTAAATTGAGATCACCACTAATCCCTTTGAGACTATTACCCCTATTGACTTAATTATGTTCTACTAGGCTTAATCTTTAAAAAATTCTACCATCTTATCACTATGACACTGAAGACTAAGCCTCCACTACATGAAAATCTGTGGTATATTTTCAAATCACATCCAAACTATAGCAGGTACATCACCTGATTGGACCCCCAGATAGTCTATATGCTCTTTTAGCACAATGCATGCCCTTTCTCTATTTGCCTGTTGCCCTGTGCAAACTCCCACAGATGAAGCATGAAAATTTCTACAGATTATACACACACATATGCAGACAACTGGCATGAGGCTGCTGGACTGAGAATGCCTATAACCAGAAATACTATAAGCACTCCCCTAGTGAAAATAAATGGGAGCTTCAGCACCCAGCTTAGCTTTGCAGTATGAATAGAAGTGTAAAACACTTCATCCTCAACTAAGAAGGAACAAGAGGAGTACAGTGGGTCATCCACAGAAAAGTTTTAAGAAGCCCCCAGAAACCTTACTGGACAAGTTCTTTCAACTCAAAGTTCTTAAAATGTGAAGACAGCAATGTGAGAGTTCAAGGAGCATGAGAAACCAAGATGACACAGCATCGGCAAAGGAACGTAATAATATTCCAGTAACAAATTACTATAGTTTGGATCTTGAATATCCTTTAAGGTTTTATGTAGTTCCCCAGGCTTTGGGTAAGTGGTACAACTTCTAGGAGGTGGGGGCTAGTGGAATAAAGTCAGTTCAAAGGGGATGTGTCTTTGAAGGAGATATTTGGACACTGGTCCCTCTTCTTTCTACCTTTGCTTCCTGGCTGCCATGTAGAGAATAAGTCTCCTCCCCAGCACATTCCTGTCATGATGTACTCTGTTGCCACAAGCCCAAAGCCACAGGGCTTGTGGGCTGAAATCTCTGAGACAGTGAGCTAAAATAAACCTTTTCATCTTAGGAATTGTTATCTTAGATATTTTGTGATGAAAGTTTATTGACTCAAAAGCTCCAAAGAAATGTAGATTTGTGAATTGTTCCATAATAGTTTGAATTTCCCCTCCAAAACTAATATTGAAATTTAATTGTCACTGGAATAATTTTAAGAGTTGAAACCTTTAAGATGTGATTATGTCATGAGTCAGTGCTGATTACTTCATTAATGCTATTGTGAGAGTGCTTTAGTATTATATACACGAATGTATTCTTGATGAAAAAAATGAGTGACTCAACTTCTCCTCCTCCTCCCCCCCTTCCTCCTCCTCTTCCTCTTCCTCTTCTTCTCCTTCTCCTTCTCTTTCTTCTTCTCCCTCTTTTTTTCTTCTTTCTCTCTCATGCTTACTTACCCTTTCATTATATTATCACATACTAGTTCGTTGTTACTGGATTTTCTAGTCTCTAGAGCCATGAGCTAAATTTCTATTTTTATATAACTTAGTCTGCAATATTCTCTTATAGTGGAAGACAATGGACTGAGACATAGAATTGCTACCAATAGTGGAGCTGTTTCTATAAGAAATACTTGGAAGTGTGGAAATGGCTTTGGAACTGGGTAGAAGCTGGAAGAATTTGGAGGAGCAGGATGGAAAATGTTTATATTGACATGAATGGAGCATTTGAAGGATTTGAAGCCTCAGAAGGACAGGGGAGCTGTAGGAGGAGTCTAAGACTTCTTAGAGAGTACTTAAGTTGTGTTCATAATGATGGTAGAAATATGGACAATGATGGTTATTTTGATGGGATATCAGGTGTAAATAAAGAAGAAGAGAGTACTGGAAAGTGAAGTGCATTCTTATTATACCACTGAAAAGAAATTGGTGGAATTATGTTCATATCCTCAAACTTTAAGGAAAGCACAGTTTATAAATGATAAACTAGGATAGCTGGCAAAGAAATATCTAAGTAGTAAATTATTCTATGTAGATGCTTTTAGCTGCACATACTGAAAAGCTAGAGGAAAAAAAGAAGTGATTTAAAGTAGAAATTTATAATTAAAAAGGAAACAGCAGAAAGATATGGAAAAATTTTCAGCCTGATCATGATGTGAAGAGTGTAAAATCAAGTTTTGTAGAAAATACTAATTGTCTGACAAAGAAGCCATTTGCTAAAGAGATTAATGTGAATAGAAAGGAGGCAGGTATTATTTATTCATTAAGACAGAAAAGAAATACCCTGCAGGCATTTTAAGGATCTTTGAGGACATTTCTTCATCACTGGTCCAGCATTTGAGGTGGAATGGTTTCTAGGGATGGGCTCAGGAAAGCCTGCGTGATTCTACTGCCCATGGCTACTACAAAGCTCTTCTTTCTTCATTATGGTGCAGCAACTCTTGGCTGATCCAGATGTGAATCAAACAGGCCCAGGTATATCCCAGCCTCCAATTCTCATTATTCCTGTAGCCCTATTTGTATTTGTGCACCTGGTGGATCATTTACCTGTATAATATTATATGTAGCTTTTGTAGTGAGATTTTCTCCTGGCTTATGTCTTAGTGTATTAGTTGGATGAACAACTTTGGTTTTCTCTCAAGGTAGGCACTTTTGGTGTAATATCTATTTAGCTGTGGATGTCTCAGTGGGGTAGTCTGCAGGGGTTATGTTACACTACCAGCTGTGGTGCAGCTTTCTCAAACAGGGTGAATTCTCTAGAGGTGTTGAGCATAGTGCACCTGATTGCTGTGGTGCAGGTCTTTATCAACTTCTGGAGGTTGTGTAGGGTTGTGGCCACCCCAGTGGGTTTGAGTGAGGATGTCACAGTGTACCTAGCAGGGTGGGGTACCTGTCAAGGTATGAAGGGTACACTGGTGACTTTATAGGACCTCGGGGTCAATCTGCTCAAGACAGGCTGCTCAGCTGTTTGTTGGGTCAAGGGTATGACTGGCTGGCTGCTTCTTAGTGCCTCATCAGGTCAAGCTTCTGACAACAGACTGCTCAAGTTCTTGGAATGTCAGGAGAATGGCTGAGCCACCTGGCTGTTTCCAGGGAAGAAATTTATCCACTTATCTAAATTGTCAAATTTATTGATATAAAAGCACTCATAATATCTTATTATTTTGTATCTGTAAAATCTGTAGCAATGTTATATGTCTCATTTCTGATCATCTCCTTTCTTTTTTCCAAGATCACTTTGGTTAGAAGTTTCTTAATTTTATTGATCTTGTCAATAAAATGAATATTTGTTTCATAGATTTTTCTCTATTTTCTGTTTTTATTTCATTGATTTTATTTTAATCTTTATTTTTCCTTCTACTTATTTGTACTTTATTTGCTCTTCCTAGTTTCTTGTGGTGGAAATTGTGGTAATTTGATAATTTCATTTTTTAATGGATATTTGGTGCTAAAAATTTTTGAGTATGGTATTACTTTTGTGACATTCACTATTTTTGAAATGTTGTGAGTTTAGTTTCACTTAGTTCAAACTAATTTCCAATTTCCTTTTGTATTTTATCTTTCACCTATAGGATCTTTAAAAATAAGTTACTTACTTTCTAACTTTTTGAGAATTTCACAGATGTCTTCCTGTTGTTGAATTTTAACTGATTTTCACTGTGGTCAGAAAGCATAGAGTGTATGTGATTTGAATTCTTTTAATTTTATCAGGAGTTATTTCATTGCGCAAAACATGGTCGCTTTTTATAAATGTTCCTGATACACTTGAAAAGAATGTATTTTGATCTCACTAGGTATTGTGCTTTAATGCCAATTAGGTCTGTTAGGTTAATAGTGTTTTGTCTTCTATGTCTTTACTGATTTTCTGACTACTGGTTGGATCAAGGATTGCAAAATGTGTGTTGAAATCTCTAACTGTAATGATGTTCCTTTTTCCCTTGTAGTTTTACACATTTTTCTTCATATATTTTGCTGCTTTGTTAGATGCAGTAAGAATGCAATAAGAATGGCCATTATCAAGGCCTTAGAAAACAACAGTTGCTGATGAGGTTGTGGGGAGAAAAGTACCTTGGTTCACGAACTTAATTCTTTCTATGATTCTGGTTGCAAACCCAATTGGATGAGAACTAAATCAAATTCAATTGTTAGGTTCAATGTTGACTTTGTAGAGAAATTTGATTCAGTTCTTGTCTGATTGGGTTTGTGACCAGAATTGTGGAAATAATTAAGTTCATGAACTACATATTTAAAAAATTCTTTTATTAGTACATTTTAGGTATACAATACATTTACAGTAATCACTGGGTGCTTATACCTGAACATGATGTATCTTAGTTCTTATTTTTTCCACCATTACCTGTGCACCCTTCACCCCCTCCACCATTCCCTATTTACATAGATTTTGTTTCCATTTCTTTTTCTTTTCTCATAATTTTTCCTTTCCCTTCTTCCCTTTCCCCTTCCCCTCTGACCACCCCTACACCTTTGGATGTTTTCCTATTTCAGATTATCAATTATTCATATTAATCATTTTCATCCTTATTTACACTTTCAGTTTCTCACACTAGAGAAACTATTCAGTATTTACACATGTGTGTCCTATTTATTTTACTTAAGAGTAT
>NW_004624733.1:8041153-8074352 GCF_000247695.1 Heterocephalus glaber | reverse complement strand
TTTTCAAAAAACCAACTCTTTGATTCATTAATTTTTTGTATCATTCTCTTAGTCTCTATTGCATTGATTTCTGCACTGATCTTTATAATTTCCTCTCTTGTGCAGGCTTTGCATTTGTTATTCTCTTCTTTTTCTAGGAGTTTGAGGTTCTGCATTAGATTATTTATCGGAGTTCTCCCTGTTGTCCTAATATGGGCATTCACTGCTATGAGTTTCCCTGGTAGAACTGCTTTCATTGTGTCCCATAGCTTCCTAAATGTTGTATTGGCATCATCATGTACTTGTAGAAACTGTATAATTTCTTCTTTTATTTCCTCTGTGACCCATTGGTTGTTTAGGAGGGTGTTATTCAATTTGCAGTTGTTTGTGGTAGTTTTGCAGTTTCTCATGTTATTGATCTCCAATTTTATTGCACTATGGTCTGATAATATACAGGGGGTAATTTGAATTCTTTTACATTGACTTAGACATGTCCTGTGAGCTAGCATGTGGTCTATTTTGGAGAATGGCCCATGTGCAGCTGAAAAGAATATGTATTCTGATTTTGTGGGGTGGAACACTCTGTAAATATCTCTTAAATCCATTTGTTCAATAGCTTGGTTAAGTTCTAGAATTTCCTTCTTAACTTTTTGTCTAGATGATCTGTCTATTTGTGATATTGGGGTATTGAGGTCCCCCATTACAATTGTATTAGTGCTTATTTGATTTTCATGTCCATTAATATTTGTTTTGTATAGTTGGGGGCATTCGTATTTGGAGCATATATATTTAGGATTGTCATCTCTTACTCTCAGATTGTTCCCTTCACAAGGATATAATGACCATCTTTGTCTCTCTTAATTAGTTTTGGTTTGAAATCCACTTTGTCTGCAGATAAGATTGATACTCCTGCTTTTCTCTGGGTTCCTGTGGTGTGGCGAACTGTTTTCCATCCTTTTTCTTTCAGTCTATGAATTTCCTTTTGAGTTAGGTGTATTTCTTGAATACAGCATATTGCTGGATTTTGCTTCCTAATCCATTCTGCCAGTCTCTTTCTTTTGATTGGTGAATTGAGGCCATTAACATTGATAGTTATAATTGACAGATATTGACTCATCCTTGCCATGATGTTTTACTGTTGTTGACTCTTTTATTTCTTATTTTCCTCCCTTTCTCTTTAGTGTCTTACCTTGTATGCTGGCTTCTCTCTATTGGGCCTCATGGAGTTGTGACCTTCATTGTCTTTTTCTAGGTTATTTCTTAAAATTGTTTGGAGTGCTCGTTTGGTGTTCGTGAAATTTCTCAGGTGTTCTTTTTTGTGGAAGTATCTAATTTCCCCATCAATTTTGAAAGATAATTTTGCCGGATACAACAGTCTAGGTTGGAAGTTATTTTCTTTTAGGACTTGAAATGCTTCACTCCATGTTCTCCTTGATTTGAGGGTTTGTGTTGAGAAATCTGCTGTGATTCTGATGGGCTTTCCTTTGTAGGTGGTTTGTTGCTTTCCTGTAACTGCCTGTAGGATTTTGTTCTTCTGCTGGGTTTCTGGGATTTTGACTATTATATGTCTAGGTGTAGGTTTTTTTGGTCATGGCTGGTTGGAGGTCTGTATGCCTCACTTATCTGTATGTCCATTTCTCTACCTCTGTCTGTTAACTTTTCTACTAATACCTCTGTGAACAGTTTTTTTTTTTATGTCAATTGTACTTTCTTCTGTTTTTTCATGGACTCCTATCAGACTTATGTTATTCTTCTTTTCATCATCTAGGAGCTGTTGGATTGCTTTCTCATGGTCCCTTACTATCTTTAAGAAATCTCTGTTTTTGTGGTCTTTCACTGCAATCCTGTCTTCTATATCTTATATTCTGTCTTCAGACTCTCTTGGTCTGCTCTGTATGCTTTCAATGGAGTTTTTAATCTCCTAAATATCTGTTTGAATCTGTTTCATGGATTCCATTTCTTTCTTATGTTGGATGATCATGGTTTCCTTTTCTTTCTAATGCTGGGCATTCCTGGCTTCCAGCATGTTTCTGAGCTCATCTATTTTTTTTATCAGTTTCTGTTCTAGAGCCTCTAATCATGTCTTTCACTCTGCTCACCATCTCTGTAGTTATCTGGGAGATTATTTCTGCTTTGAATTTTTCTAGAGCCTCATTCATCTGTTTTGCTGCTTCCTGTGCTATCAGTTCAGGGTGTTCAAGTGGTTGAGTATCAGACTTTTCCACCTCATTTCCGCCAGAAATTGCCTTTTATTGGGTGGAAGTCTGAGTTTGTGACTTGCTTATATGTCTTCTCATTTTTGTTTTTGATTCTATCCTTGGTTTAATTCCTGGGTTGATATTTAAAAATTGCTTAATGTAGTTATCATTGTTGCTTGTGTTTAAGCCCCTTGTGCAATGATACTTTTTCAGAGGTGTCTTCCAGATATAGCTTGTGTTTAGGTTTTCAGACTCTAATGACTCTGAGGCTATTTTATTTTCATTATGCCATGAAGGAAAACTGATTAGATCAATCACTACGTGTTAGCCCAAATGATACAATCAGCAATACCATAGCATAAAGCACAGCTTAGGAAATGACAATTTGTGGTATTTATTAACCTGTCTCCTTTAACTGTGTGGATTAAATCAAAACCGAGGACCACCCAACATATGTTTATAGTGAATAAACTCTTCAATATAGCAACTTTACCTTTCGGGATGGGGAGTTAAAAGGAGTTGGGGAGGGAGGGACAGGTAGAAAGATCAGGAAAGATTAGCAGTGAGGCCAGAAGACACAGGAAGATCCCATAAACTCTAAGAAATTGTTAAAGGAAAGAGGAAAAGGCAGAATGAAAGAACAAAGATGTGAACAGAACCACCTAACAGCAACAGGGAGGCTAGGTACTGTATTTACTTTCCTTTAAAACTAATGATAATCAAGAGAAGGAAAAAGAGAAGAAAAGAAAAATAAAGGAGAAATCAGAATTCAGTGCAGAAAGGAACAAATATGGAGATGAGGAGGAATGTGGGACAGTGAGAGAACAAGAGAGAGAGAGAGAGAGTCAAAGAGAGAGAAAATAAAAGAAAGAAAAGTAATTTGAAAAGAGTAGAAAAAAGTAAAAATTAAGAATTAAAAATAAGAGAAAACAATTTTTTTCTTTTTCGCAAATAGCAAAAGATAAAAATGATGGGCCTCCTTCAGAGTATGTCTCTGCTGTCACAGTAGGTAATGTAGGCAGCTGTGTGCATATAAAAGTCAAGGAGTCTCAGCAAGCCAGTGTCAGACCTGTGAGATTCAGTCAGATTTCTGGCTGCTATTCCCAATTTGAGCTCCCTGTTCTCCTGCAGGGTTGAACTTTGCAAAGTTCTACTGCAGGTCCCAGTTGCCCTTCCCCTGAAGATAGTGTAGGTTTTGAAGGGAGGTGATGATGCCAGGTGATGATCCCTCCAACTTACCAAGTACGGTGGTCTGGTGTGCCTTTATTGTAGAGATTCTCTTTACTTTTACACTGAGCTTCAGTTTTCATCGAGGAGCCTGAAAAGCCCTCTTTCTGTTACTAACTTCTGCTCTATCTTGTGGGACTCAGGACAAGGGACTTTATAATCCCCTGTGCCTCTGTAGTGTGGAGCCAGGTGGCAGAAGAGCCAGGAGGCTAGAGGCGGGGGGTGGGGGAGGGAGTGGGACTGGGCCTTGCAGGCGCCCATGTGGCTAAATGGAGCACTGGATGGGGCAGAGGCTCCATGCTGCGCCTGGGACCTCACCGTGGTGTGGGCGGAGCCCAGAACGGAGCAGGGGGGCTTCACACTGCTTGGCTCCCCTGCTTGTGCTGGTTGGTCATCCAGAGCAGAGTGCCGGATCTGAACTACATTTTTGATAGAAAGGTAGACTAGTACAACTATTTTGGAAATCAGTATGGAGATTTGTCAAAAAGCTAAAAATAGTAATTTCATTTGAGTGAGCTGTATCTGTGTAGGTATCTTCCTAAAAGAACTCAAGTCATATTTCATCAATACTTGCCTACTCATGTTTATACCAGCACAATTCGTAATAGCTAAGTCATGGAAATGGCCTATATGCCCATTAACAGAAAAAGGTACAAAGAAAATGTGATACATGTACCAAGAGGTGCTAATCAGCTACAAAGAAGGATAAATTTGATTCATTGGTAGGAAAATGGTGGATCTTGAGACCATGATACTAAGTGAAATAAATGAGACACAGAAGGTTAAATATTGCATAGTTTCTCTTGTTTAAGAAAACCAAACTGTAAATAATTTAATGAGTGAAATAAAAAGATAGATGGTAGGAAACTGGAAGTAGACTCTGTGGAGCTGGGAAGGAAGAGGTGAGATGGGGAAGTAAAAAGGACTAATATGTGACTTGTTTTTATTATGCATCAAAAACATTTTTTAAAAGAATGTGTAACAGCACTATTTATAGCCAAAACTGGAAATCACCCAGATGTACCTCAATATTTGGAGAGATAAATAGAATATATGACAGCAAGATTGAAAAATAACAACCACACATGTGAATTATTTTTTTGACAAAGGTGGTAAAGTAAATGAAGGAAAGAAGAGGTTTTTTTTTTTTAATGAAAAATTACAACTCAACTTTGGAAATTGGATATTAGAAAGAAACCATACACAAGTCACAAAAAGTAATTTGACCTGAAGATAAAAATGAAGTCTACAATGGTTCTAGAAGGAAAAAGAGAATATCTTGTACCCTTGCAATAGGAAAATTTTTACTACATAAGACATAAAAAACTCTAATCACAAATAAATGATAAATTGAACTTAGTCAAAATTATAATGTTCTGGTATAAAAATACTTAATAAAATGAGATAAGTCAGACTGGGAGAAAATATTTCTTCTACCTATCTAATAAAGGAGTATTATCCATTATATATTAAAAACTCATACAAATGAATAATTAAAATATAAACTATTTGATTTAAAAATTGGCAAGAAACTTTAACAGACATTTCTACAAAAGAAAGACAAAGAAAAAAAAATCATAGAAAGGTGTCTAGCATCATTAACCATATAGAAAAATACAAAATTAAAACTAGAATGAAGTATCATTTACACCCTGTTCAGTGGCCAAAATTAAAAAGAATAGAGTTGAGTTTGTAATAAAAATTTGATACAAATATTATTTCTATCCAAATAGTTTTCATCAGGAAATCGACTATTATGCTTGACTGAAACTATGATTCTGAACCCTCTTGTAGTGTTCTGAACCTCAGAGTAAATGCGCCTAAAGTTTTTTCATTAAGTATGGTTTTCATTGGATGGCTTCTGGATATAACTTTTGACAACTTAAATGTGTACCCTTCTATCCATAATTCTCAGAGTCTTGCCATTGCTTAAGATCAAGTGAATTTTACCTACTAAGCACTTTAAATTAATGAAAATAACTATAGAATGTTCTCTTATCTATCACCCTAGTGAATTACATAAAGTGATTGGCCAGATTTCAACTGACTTTGCATTTTGTATCCAATTTGATGAAATATATTCATAGCCATATTTATTTTTGTGAAATAGTAGGAATCCACTCAAATGGCTAATGTTTTATTTATGATATTTACCTGAGCAAAAGTGAAAAATGAAGACATTTAAAGAAAATTTGAAGGAAAAATATAAACCGTTATTATTTGCAAATGATATTATCATATAGTAAGAACACCTAATAAATCAATATGGATTAGAAATGAGAGTTTGGCAGAGTAGGTGAATATGAGATCCTCATATAAATATTTATTCTGCCAAAAGTAAGCATCTAGAAAATGTATCATGTATTATTCTATTAATAATAGTACCAAAACTGTAAATGCATTAGAATTAAGCAAAAAAATCAAGACTTCTATTCAAAAATTTAAGCAATACTAATGAAGGAAGTAAGGGATACTTTATATTCTTTGATAAGACAAACTGATATAAATGTCACCTTTCTTCCAACTACTCTATAAGTTCAAGAGTCAGTCAAAATGCTAATTAATGCTACTGATGCATTTGATAAATTACTCTAAAATTCATATGCAATTGGTTTTAATTATTAAAAAATAGAGAAACTGTAAGGAGGAACTAGTCCTCCCAGGTAGCATTGCGACAATACCATAATAAAATATTATGGTATTGACAAAAGAAGAGTAAAAAAACATAATTAGAGAACAGAGCATTCAGATTTTGTATTCAGTTTCCAGGGCTGAGATTCACTGAGTCTTCTCTAATCTGGTTTTTCCTCCATGAACTGTTATTTTTTTCTATATGTTCCTGCTGCTCTCATGTGGCTTTTTTGTCTACAATTCAGCATTACCTTTGCATCTTGTTTCTTTCTTTGCCTTAAGTTCCTGGTTAGTGATATTTGAGCCTTTTCTTTCCTCCAATGAGTCTTAGAAAATGTTGCCCATGTTTGGTAACTTGAGCACTGTAACTGTCTGTAACCTGAATGTTTATATATCTAATGATCTGTGAGAGACAGGGTAGAGTACACTTGGGGTGGTTCTGCTCCAGAAACAAGAATGTTGGGTATTTATCTCAGCATAATCTACTGATTGAATGACAGGGTTGCTGTGGTTCTCTCTTTTTAACCTCTACATTTTTGGACTGCCTCTATTGTAGAGAAATCTCTCAGTCAGAGTCACAGAGCTTGTTCTAAATTCTGTTGGCTTATATAGAAAGCCTGGGAATCTGCTGCGATACTTCACTACCATCATTTTGCATATAGACTCTAGATAGCCTGGCAGAAACCTGGGGCTTTGAAGAAGCTGACTGGCAAGGCTGATTCATGCCTGTTCTTCTGTTATTTGGAGCTCTTTGTGTAATTGTCTCAAAGGTGCAACAATTTGTGCTAAAAGTGGTTTTCATTGTGGAAATATAACTAAGGACCATAAACTCTAGAGAAATTATCTCTTTCCTATGCTGAGGCTGAATTATTTATAATATTCAGCTTTTCAGGTGACTTTCACTGGTCTTCTCCTTTGGGAGATAAAGTTCCTACTCAGTTGCCAATATCTCTGTCCCACATGAAATGAAGCACACCATTCTGGTTCCTGAGAGATCCCCCAGCCTCAGCTACTCTCTAACCAGGAAGAGCTGCTATAAACAGAGCCTCTCAGTGAGTACACAGGTTTGTGTTAGGCAAGTATGGTGGTTTATTAATTGTCAACTTGAGTGGGAACGCCCAGCTGAATTGAGTCAGCATGGTTCTGACCATGGAAGACCCACTTAAGGAGGCTTGTTGTCAGAATTGTATAAAAGGAGAATGGGAGGGGAGGAGTCCATGCTGATTTTCCTGGAAAGAACTTCATTGTGGCTGATTTTCCTCAAAGGAACTTCAGCTGTTCTCTTTGGAGGAGCTCTGGTCTTCCCTTCCCCTTGGGTGTCCTCTCTTAGCTTTTAGTGCAGATTCTTTAGCTTCCAGAACTAGCCTTTCACCTGCTGGTGCAGACTGTAGCCTCCAACACTAGCCCTTGGGCTTTAGTCTGCCTTTGCAGATTCCTCAGCCTCCTAATATGGCCCGTGAGGGACATCGCTCTGGGCTTCAGGCCTTAGGCTGGATTCTTCCAATCTCTAGTGCATAGACAGATCTCTTGTACTCTCCTACGTTTGACTCTGTGGTAGGAATATTGTCAATCTTATAAATTTCTGTATCATGCATTAAATCTGTTTCTCTTGCAAATACTAATACATCAGGTCTCTCACTGTGACAAAGCATCAAAGATAATCAATTAAAAGAATGAAAGATTTATTTTGGCTCATGGTTCCAGAGTTTACAGCCCATGGTCACTTGGCCCCATTGCCTTTGGCCTGTAGCACTGTAGTACAGCATGGCAAAATTGTATGACAAAGGAGGCTTTTTAACTTCTTTGTAGCCTGGAAGCAAAGAACTAAAGGTGAAACTTCAAATATCCCCTTCAAAACAAGTTCTCAATTACCTAACTTTCTTCCACTAGGCTCTAGCTCTTAAAGGTTCCATTGTCTTCCAATAGAGCCACAGGCTGAGGATGAAACCTTTGATACCGGGGCCTTTGGAAAATAGTCCAGATCCAAACTCTAGAAGGTTGGCCATTGATGACTATAAGAAATAAATTGAGTTTCCTTCTCAGAGGCAGTGCTCACAATAATGGTTCCATATTGCAAGCAAACAGCTTAACAATAGAGTCCCACCAGCGGCATCCAGATGAGGGCCATGCAAATACTGGGGAAAACAAGATGGCTGAAGAGCAAGATTAAAAATTCCATTTGGTTCTTTATCAGTTGTGTGATATTTTACACATAATTTTACTTTCTGAACATCATTTTCCACTTATATATCTACAATGCAGATTAACCTAAGTCACAAGGACATTTGAATATATATAAAGGTATTCTATAAACTGTCAGTGCCAATGCCATAGAAGGTGTCATTGATAAAATAATACATCCCTTCTTACAGAAAATAGATTTTACTTCTTCAGAGAATTTATTAGTCATTGTTTTTTACCCTTTCTGGAGGAAATGTGGAATTTGCTAAATTAATATCAAGACTGAATTATTACATGAGATCTTGGGCCCAGAGGTAGCTAAATTCACACTACAATGTTCTTTGCTTTTTTTTTAGGACTTTAACAAAAATCATTCCCCTTGTTTCTTTTATTACAGATACTTGTACTCTTTGTATATTTATCATGTAGAACTAACGCAGTACTATTTTAAAAATTGTTACACTATTAGATAAAAAAATATATGTAAGTGACAGGAAATCTTATACAGTTCTCAAGAATTGGAAAGTGAAACTTTCAAAAGCTCTTCTCATGCAAGTTAAATAAGAAATAGTTTTCCTATCTGCCAGACAGATGAAAATTACTCACCCAGGGAACTCAGTCCACTTGTGGGTAGGGGGGTGTACTGTGTCAGTGAACACAAAGGAATAGGAGGAGCAAAGCTCCAATAGGAGGGCTGCGGGCCCTGGGAGCAGCAGTGGAAATCTGATGTTAAATGAGGTCAAATATCACTATAACTCTGGGTAGGAAATTCAGAGAGCAGATTCAGGCAAAGACAGGAAAGAGAAAACTGAATTAATTCTTTGCATATATATGTAAGTTTAATATAAAGGTGTTGCAGGCTGGAATGACTAGGAAAGGGATTTGTGAAGGAAATGAGCCTTATGTATATGGTATGTCTTGAAAATGGTGACAAGTGAGAAGACCAAGGAGATTTATGAAAGATCCAGGAGCAAGCATAACCAAATATAAATTCAAGGATGATCATAGCATAAAGAAAAGGGGAACAACACCTAGACAGAAGTTATGAATGTTGGTTGAGGGTGATGGGAGACAGAATCGTTACTGCAGGTTGCTTCCTTAGAAAGTGGGCTCTGAGACAAGTTACTCATGCAGTCTATTTGTAGGTGAGTGCTCTTAGAATCAACATTTGTTGGGAAGTGAAGATAGGAGGGTTGGCAGGGAGACAAGCTAGGCTATGGTGTAGCCTCTGCCAGTTCCCACAGGGACCTCTGCAGCTATAATGGCTCTGTAGAGTTGCTCCATCAATTTGTCGTTGTGTGTGTCATTTGTCCTTGTGTCATTAAGAGGGCCTGTCTTTGGGCAAGGTGTTTAAGTTAGAGGCAGCTGCCTAGAGCAGGGACTCAGATGCTACATTAGAATTCTCTAGAGGATCAGATTCAGAATAAAATATATGTATTATTATCCAAGGGATTTATGAGGTAGGCTTACAGGATCAGGATTGGAAGAGTCCTAATGGTCACTTGCCAGATCAGAGATGGAACAATCCAGAAATAGTCATCTGTATGTTGGAGAGCCAGAGGATCTGGTAGCAGTCAAAGGTCCTGAAAACTCACTGGAGCATCATCTATGAGTCTGGGTCAGAAAGCTGAGGAAGCAGGTGCACTTCAGGTGCACTGGAAGTCTGAAACAACTAGACATCAAAGTCCAAAAGCAATGGTGAAGAACAGAGCTCTTCCAAAGAAAGAGAAAAGTTCTTCTTTCTCTTTTTATTCCCTCTAGGCTACAAGCCTATTGGTTGGTGCCACCCACATCCAGGATGGGTCTTACCTCCTCAGCTTGCAGTCAACATGTCAGTCATTCACAGACAAAGACACACTCAAAATTACTAATCTGCAAGGTGTATCTAGTCAGGTTAACATGTCACAAGTGCCAACTGTTGACCTTCAGTGTCTCAACAGTGGGGAATAAATTCTTGATTTCTTAAACAGCTGATGGAAATTGGGTAGAGTACCATGGTGCTGAGTCCACAGTATAATTAGGATAACTTCAGAGAGTGAAGTCCCTGAAAACTGACTTAGACTAGCATGAAGGGATGAAACACTTGTCTCAGGAATAAAATTTAAGAAAGACCCTCCCCCACCAAAAAAACCTAAGTAACAAAGTTAAATGAAATTTTAATCAAAATTTAGAAAAACCAAAATCAATGCAAAAACACGTGATGAACAGAATATGAAAATGTTTTTGAAAGATGAGACCAGTAGTATTGACTTTTACTTTGTCTCAGACTCTATTATGGCTTGGTAAGATAGTGCTTAAGGATTATGACATTTATCCTGTGCGTGATAGGAAACCATTGGAAATTTTCCTTTTTCCATTATCTATAATAACAATATGCTTAAAATGTTCAATGTGTTTTCACTGCCAAAGAATTCTTTACTCAAATCTAACAAATAAGACTCTTGTTTGCAAGAGAAAATCCAATGAAAATTGGCCTACCAATAATTACAGGCAATATATTGGCTTATGCAGAATTCTGCCCAAGTTTGACCCACAGTTTGATTAAGAAATTCAAGCAATATTTTTAGTGAACAGTTTCTCTTCATCTTTGGAGCTACTTCCATCCAGGTGTTGACTTAATTCTATTGGCTTTTCTTATGATAAAATATGTGCCATAGCATTCCTGAGTCACTCATTTTCAATGAACCAAGTCCAGAGGAAAAGGGATTTTATCTCTTTCTGTAAAATCTCAACAAAATAATGATCTGATTGGAATAGAAATTCAGCCATAGGTCTAACACTGTGACCAGGGTGAGTGGTGTTATGGTTTATATCTAGATGTTCCTCTGAAGTCTCATGCACTTGTAGATGGGGCTTTTGGGAGGTGAATTGGTCCACCGAAGAGTTTACAGCTAATGTGATGTTGGGAGGTTTACTACCCAGTAGTAGAAATTTCAAGCCACTTTTTAAATAAGATGATCTTGATTTCAGCACAGTGACTTCATCACTATCATCACCATTCCTCCAAGTTTAGAAATCATAGATATGACAGGGAAACCAGTCACATGGATGTAAACATGGGTTGTGAAGCTGGCCAGTGTTCCTGAATATGTGTATTTCTGTGGTTGGTCTTTGGCCCATTGGAATTCACTTTTTAGCAGGAGGAAAACTATGGGTCTTTTCATATAGTTACTTTCCAATTGGTGAACTCTCAGTGGAAATTCATTTATTGATTATCTGATATGTGTCTTCAAATATTAAGGATATGTGGATGATAAATTTTCTGAGCCTTTGCATATTTGAAATTTTCTCTTTTGCCTTTATATAAATGAGAACATGGTTTGGTATCAGACTCCTGAATCTCTATCAGACTCTCTTTGTCTCTACCTCAGACCTCTGTAGATATTGGTTCAATAGGTTCAGTCATTTAGTATTTAGGGGAACATTTATCATTCTTGCTTAATAGGAAGCCCATCTTTTTTCTTCTTGGATGTTGATGTTTACGGATGTTTCTTATATACTTCAACTGTTTATATCTTTCAGGTCTGGAAAATTTTCTTCAGTTTTGTTTATTTGGCTTTAGATTAATATTTTACTTTTCTGTATCATAATTCATAGGGAAGGAAAGTACATTTTCAAAAGTCAACATGTGTAAATCATAGATTTTGATGTAGTTCTGTGATATTTCAGTGTATGCAAACAGCATCCTCTGATAAATCTATTGTCTACCCTTTCCTATCCTTTTTCCAATCTTTTGTGATAAATACATTTAGGTTTGTTTTTGTTTTTAACTTTCACATATGAGAGAGAACATGTAGTACTGGTTTTTCTGTGTCTGGTTTATTTTGCTTAACACGTTTTCCAGTTTCATCTGTTTTGGTGTGAATGACAAGATCTCATTGTTCTTTATGGTTAGTAATGTTTCATTGTGTATGTATCACATTCTCTTTATCCATTTATCCACTGATGAGTACTTAGATTGATTCTATATCTAAGTTTTAATGATGACACATTTTCACTACAAAAAAATGCAGTACAAATTAAAAGATATACAAAAAATCATAAGTATGACCCCAAAATTCTACTGCTCAAAAGTTACCAGTAATGTTATCTGCTGATCACTATTATAAGTAGACTCAATGCATTTATACAAGTATATAGGAGGACAAATGAATAAATGCATTCAAATAATTTCATAATGACCATGTAATAAATATGAGATTACCATAAAATGTATTCAACTTTATTTTACTTGAACTTAACAAAAGAAAACTAAAACAAAACAAAATGAATTATTGAACTTGAGATTGTTTCCTCAAGAGATATGTAGTTTTGAGACCCTAGCCAGAAGCCCATCTCGACAATAGTGGCACAGGTGCCCAGGTCCCAGCCACCAACCCACCCAGATATAAGGGGCTTGGGTGCACAGCCTCTAGCCAAAGGCACTCCCAGACAACAGCTACACAGGTGGTCAGGCCCCAGCCAGAGGCATGCCCAGGTACCATCTTAAGTGTACACAGGGTGCAACCAAAACCCTGCCTAGACAACAGCTCAGCTCAGGGATCCAGAAGGCTACCATTCTGAACCCAGGAATTGGTACAGTGGTGAGCAGCAGAGAAAAGGTCTCCCAGGACTGCTGAGAATCGAAGCCCAGTGGGCAAGCAGAGTCACTTCAACAAAGATGCAGCATGCTGCATCTGTTGAAATGAGAAGGCATGTAAACAAGACACAAAACCAGACTTCAAGATCACCTAAGGCAACCCCAAAAGGCAACAAGATGGAACAATCTGATACTCAACCAACCTCCTGGATTCCTTGAACTGGCAATGAAAGAGGCTCTGGAAAAAATGAAATCAGAAAATATTTCTCAGATAACAACAGAGAATGTTTCCATAGTGAAACCATGATTAATAATTCTAGAACACACACAGATAAAAACAATAGAGGAGCTGAAGAACATGATGGAATCCCAGAATAGAAAACATATGGAATGCATAAAACAGAGCCAAACAGATATCCAGGAGATTAAAAGCTCCACTGAAAGTTTATGCAGCAGATAGTTGACCAATGTGAGGACAGAATATCAGATAAAGAAGACAGGATTGCAATTAGTGACCATGAAGAGAAAGATTTCTTAAAAATAGTAAGAGATCAAGAGAAATCAATCCAGCAGCTGCTAGATGATGCAAAGAAGATTAACATAAGACTGATGGAAGTCAATGAAAAAACAGGAGAGAGTGCAGATGACATAAAGAAACTGTTCACAGAAGTGATGGCAGAAAACTTCCCAAGCAGGGGAAAAGAACTTGACATTCAGATAAGTGAGGCATATAGGGCTCCAACTAGCCTTGATAAAAAAAAAAACTACACATAAACATATGATAGTTAAGACTCCAGAAATCCAACAGAAGAACAAAATTCTACAAGCAGTTAGAGAAAAGAAACAAATCACATACAAAGGAAAACCCCTCAGAATCACAGCAGACTTCTCAACACAAACCCTCAAAACAAGAAGAGCCTGGAGTGAAATATTTCAAGCCCTAAGAGAGAATAACCTCTAACCCAGATTGATGTACTGTGCAAAACTCTCTTTCAGAATTGATAGAGAAATAAGATACTTTCATGATAATGAGCACCTTAGGATCTCCACGAATACCAAACCAGCACTCCAAAAAAATTTAAACAATATCCTAGGAAAAGACAATGAATATCACAACTGCAAGAAGCCCAGCAGAATGAATCCATTGGGCACGACAAGAAATTAAATGTGAAGGGGGAGAATCTAACAAAAAGAAAAAAATCATGGCAATTCTGTCAATATGTATCAGTTATAACCATCAAGGTTAATGGCCTCAATTCACCAATCAAAACAAATAGACTGGCAGAATGTTTCCAGAAGCAAAATCCAGCAATATGCTGTATACAAGAAACACACTTAATTCAAAAAGAATCTCATAGACTGAAAGTTAAAGGGTGGAAAACAATACTCCATGTGACAGGAACCCGAAAAAAAGCAGGAATAGCTATTCAATTTGTAGATTAATTGGATTTTAAACCAACATTAATTAAGAGAGACAAAGAAGCTGGCAATTTAGCTCAGTGGTTCTAATGCCTGCCTCACAAGCACGAGGTTCTGAGTTTCATCCCCGGTACCCCCCCAAAAACCAAAAACAAAACCCAAAAAAGAGAGAGACAAAGAAGGATACTACATCCTTGTAAAGGGAACAATCCAGTAGGAAGAGATGACAATCATAAATATATATGCACCAAATAATAGTGCACCCAACTATACAAAACAAATACTAATGGGCATGAAAAATCAAGAGAACTAATACAGTGGTAGTGGGGGACCTCAATACCCCACTGTCACAAATATTTAGATCAGTCAGAAAAAAATAACGAAATACTAGAACTAAAACTCTTGAGCAAATGAATTTAACAGATGTTTACAGAGTGTTCCACCCCACAAAATCAGAATACATTCTTTTCAAATGCACATAAATCATTCTCTAAAATAGACCACATACTAACTCATAGAACATGTTTAAGTAAGTGCAAAGGAATTGAAGTTAACCCCTGTATATTATCAGACCATAGTGTGATGAAATTGGAGATCAATAGCAAAGGAAACCACAAGAATTTCATAAACATGTGGAAATTAAACAACACATTTCTGAATAATCAATAGGTCACAGAGGAAATTAAAGAAGAAATCAGACAGTTTCTACAATTAAATGACAATACTTAATACAACATATCGGGATCTGTGGGACACAATGAAAGCAGTTTCATGAGGGAAATTCATAGCAGTGAATACTCATATTAGGAAAACAGAGAGAGTCCAGTTAAACAACCTGATACTGAACCTCAAGCTTCTAGGAAAAAAAGAGCAGAACAAACCCAAAGCTCATACAAGAGTGGAAATTATAAGATCAGAACAGAAATCAATGCAATGGCAACTAAGAGAACAGTACAAAAAAAATCAACGAAGCCAAGAGTTGATTCTTCGAAAGAATAAACACAATTGACAAACCTGTAGCCAACCTTAACAAAAAAAAAAAAAAAGAAAGAAAGAAAAGAAAAGACCCAAATTCATGCACTTAGGAATGAAGAAGGTGAAATTACAACCGACCCAACAGAAACCCAGAGGCTCATCAATACCTACTTTGAGAACCTATATGCCAATTAGATGGAAAACACAGTAGAAATAGACAGATTTCTATACATACATGAATTACCAAAGTTGAATGAAGAAGACGTTAAAAATCCATACAACCCAATATCAATCCATGAAATTGAAAATGTAATGAAAAATGTAGTTATCAAAAAAGAAAAGCCTGGATCCTGATGGCTTTTCTGCTGAGTTTTACAAGACATTTAGAGAAAAACTACTGCCACTACTGTTTACACTCTTGAATGAAATTGAAAGGAAAGCAGTACTCCCAAATTCTTTGCAGGAAGCAAGCATCACCTTGATCCCCAAAGCAGAGAAAGACCCAAATGAGAAAGAGAACTATAGGACAATCTCACTAATGAACATAGATGCAAAAATCCTGAATAAGATACTGGGATACAGAATTCAGAAGATCATCAAGAAGATCATACACCCTGACAAAGTGGGATTCATCCCAGGGATGCAGGGATGGTTCAACATATGCAAATCAATAAATGTAAACACTATATTAATAGAGCCAAAGGAAAAAACATATAATTATCTATAAAGACGCAGAAAAAGCATTCAACAAAATCCAAAAACCATTCATGATAAACACCCTACAGAAAATTGGAATAGATGGTCTCTATCTCAACATCATAAAAGCTATCTATGAAAAACCAATTACCAATACCATACTAAATGGTTAAAAACTGAAATCCTTCGTGCTAAATTCAGGAACAAGACAAGGATGTACACTATCACCACTCCTGTTCAATATATATTTGGAACATTAGTCACAGTAATTAGGCAAGAGAAAGAAATAAAAGAAATAAAGATAAGAAATGAAAAAGTTAACTGCCATCATTTGCAGTTGACAGGATACTCTATATAGAAGACCCCAAAAATTCCACCAAAAGTCTTTTAGACTTAATAACCAAATTTAGTAGAGTAGCTGGATACAAGGTCAGCACTGAAAAACCCATAGCTTTCCTGTACATAACAACAGACTTACTGAGAGAACAACTGGAGAAACAACTTTTTTCACAATAGCATCCAAAAAGAATGAAACATCTAGGAATCAACCTAATGAAAGAAATCAAAGACCTCTTCCCTGAAAACTAAAACACTCCAAAAAAAGAGATCAAAAAGGATATCAGAACATGAAAAGATATCTCTTGCTTCTGGGTAGAAAGAGTGAATATAGTGAAAATGGCCATACTTCCAAAACTGCTGTGTAGATTCAATTCATGCCGATTGAAATTCCAACAATATATTTCACAGAACTTGAGAAAGCAATCCAAAAATTTATTTGGAATCAGAAGAGACCTAGAATAGCAAAAGCAATTCTAGGAAACAAAGACAAGGTAGGTGGTATCACAATCCCCAACTTGAAGCTATACTACAAAGCTACTGTGATAAAACAACATGGTACTGGCCAAAGAAACAGACCCAAGGACCAGTGGGAGAGATGAGAAGATGTAGACACAACTCCAGACACACTCACCCACCTCATCTTTGACAAAGGAGCCAACCAACCTCACTGGTGAAAAGATAGCCTCTTTAGTAAATGGTGCTAGAAAAATTGGGTTTCAACTTGCCAAGGATTAAATCTAGACCTATATGTCTCACCATGCACTAAACTGAAATCAAAATGGGTTAAAGATCTAGATATTAAAACAGAAACACTAAATGGGCTGGAAAAGGGGTTAGGTAGAATTCTTGATGACACTGGCATAGGAAAAGGTTTCATGAACTAAACCTCAGTCCCACAGGAACTAGCTCGAAGAATCAACAACTGGGATTTCATCTTACTAAAAAGCTTCTGCAAAGCAAGAGAAACCACCAACAGAGTGAAGAAGCAACCTACAATGTTGGAAAAAATTTTTACCACCTGTTCTTTAAACAAAGGTCTACTACCTAGAATATACATAGAACTTAAAAAAGTTAGACCTCCCAAATTTAAAGACTCAGTTCAAAAATGGGCATCTGAAATGAACAAACATTTCTCAGACAAAGAAGTAGAAATAGCAAATGAACATATGAAAAAATGTTTGACATCCTGGTCATTCAAGAGATGCAAATGAAAACAACACTGAGATTCTACCACACTCCAGAAAGAATGGCTGCTAGCAAGAAATCAACCAATAACAAATGCTGGTGGGTTTTGGGGGAAAAGGAACCCTTCTCCACTGTTGGTGGGAGTGTAGACTGGTGCAACCCCTGTGGAAATTAGTATGGAGATACCTCAAAAAACTAGGATTAGGGGTCCCATTTGACCTAGCTATTCCTCTGCTGGGTATCTTCCCAAAAGAGTTAAAAGAATCATACCAGCAGTATATGTGCAACCATGTTTATAGTGGCACAGTTTGTAATAGCTAGAGCTTGGAAACAGCCCAAATGCCCATCAACTGGAGTCTGAATAAAGAAAATGTGGTTGTTTTATAAAATGGAGTACTACTCAGCCATAAAGAGTGAGAAACTAGAGACATATATAGCTAAATGAATGCACATGAAGGCCATACTCTTAAGTGAAATAAATAGAACAGACATGTATAAATACTGAATAGTTTCTCTGGTGTGAGAAACTGAAAGTGTAAATAAGGATCAAAATGTATAACACATAATGTGAAATAGGAAGAAAAGCTTTAAAGGGGAAGGGGAAGGGAAATTGGGATGGGTAGGGGAAGGGAAAGAAGGCAAAGGAATAAAATGAGAAAGGAAAAAATGGAAACAAAGTCTTTGTAAATAGGGAGGGGTGGAGGGGATGATAGAGGGCAGAGGAATGGGGGAAAAAGAATTAAGATATATTATGTAAAGATACAAATTCCCAATAATGAATGTGAACATATTGTATACCTAAAAATGTACCAATAAAATTAATGAATTTTTTTAAAGATATGTTTATTTAAAAATATTATACTAATGCTAAGAAAGAAATCATGATAAATATGTTTTTATTTTAGAAAATATTTATTGACTAGTAGCTATGAACAGAGACTTGGTGAGCTCTTCTGCTACTTCTGTATTTTTTTTCACTTTTATTCATTTAGCATTTACATTGACATTTAAAAAAAATTTCCTTAGTCTTGGTATTATATTGTCTTGGATAATTTTCTTGTTACTGGGACAAAATACCCAAAACCCACAAGTTAAAGGAGGAAAGATTTATTTTAATTTGCATTTTGTAGAGGTTTTAGTCCATAGTTGGCTAGTTCCAAGGCAGAACATCATAGCAGACGGGAATTGCAGAGATGAAACAAGTTATGGTATGGCAGACAGGAGGCAGCAAGAGTTTCTTCTTCTCTATCTTTTTATTCTACCTAGGCTACAAACCAGTTGGTTGACACCACTCACACACTGGGTGGGTCTTTGCTCTTCAGTAAGTCCATCACTTACACCCAGGACTATGTCATACCAACCAGGGAACTCATCCTGTATCACACACCCATGATCCAGTTACTCCTGAAAGTCCCACCTATGAGCACATGAGGTTTTCAGGGGACATCTAGATATAAATCATAATATATGTGTATATAGATTCAGTGTTTTCTGTTGCCCATTTGTCACTACTTCTTTCTTGCTGTATACTTTGTTTGTATTTTTTTCTTGTTTGGCTGGATTTCATTATCAAGTATTTTTCTAAAAAGTTCTTGTGAATGTTAGAGGTGCTGGCCATTTCCACATTTCAGTATTTCTTTTTGGTGGCTTGCACTTGAGTTACCACTTGTCTGAGTATGATATTGTTGGCTCCCCCTGTGTAGACCTGCCTACCAATATTCAGGTATGGATTTTTCTGTGGAGAAGTTGAAGTTGGTCTGGCTTCTCAATGTGAGGGGTGGTTTGTGCCCATACCGAACAATTCTTTTTTACTGTTAAAGTTTATTTCCCATAAATTTTAATAATCATTTACTTTAATTCAAACAGATATGCTATTTCTTCTACAGGTTCAGTTTTGCCATTTCAGGGAAATTTTTGGCCTCACTGTTGAGATTTGTAAGATCAAAGACCCTGATAATGTTGTATTTGTCTTCCATGTCCTTCATTTCTCCTCTAATTGCTTTAGCCTAAGCTTTACTTTCTTCATTCATTGTGACTTTTCCATTGCCATTAATTTGCTTCTCAGATATATTCAGCTTTATTCATTCTACTTTTTGCTACTTAAAAATTATTACCCAGGTAATGAATGGCAATGATTTTTTACCTTAGTTTTTACTTTGTTGCTTTATTTTTGCAGTACTGTTTTAAATTTCATTTTACTACTTGATTCTCTTGTCTTTAAGCTCTGGTTAATTAAAGATTTCTACAATATATTTTAAAAACATGCAAGAAATCTGCTTCTATTGCTTGGGTTATCTTTTCTTCACTTCTGGTCTCCATCTATGTATCTGTCTCTATATCTCTGTCTCTGTCATTTCCAATAGTATATTTTTTAGTCCAAGTCTTGGTAGAAAATAATAGTAAAACTGGAATAATGAAAGAGATCTAATAAAAGTACTGTTTACAAAGGTATAAGCAGGATTTATGGTTTCCCAAACCAACAAAAGTTAGGGCAGCACCCACTGGCCAGCAACATCAGGGAGCCAGGGCTAAAGTGGGAAAGAAAGAGCCTGTTTATAGAACCCAAAGATGCTACTACAGATAAGCCACCTGATAGAAACTGTGGCCTTCTATAGAGAGCAGAACACATCCATTATTATGCAGCAGGGAGAGAGCTGGTGAGTAAATACCTCAACCTTACTCTTTTCCTTCCCTCCGATCTTTGGCAAATGTTTTCCAAGAGGAAGCCAAAAGATACATGGGTATAAAGACCAGCCTTCCAGGCCATAGAGCATTCAGGAGAGGAGGTGGAGAGAGAGAGAGTAAATAGAAGACATTCAGCCCAGAAGTGCCATGCCACTTCTTTCCCTCCAATTTGGATCGGGGTGAGCCTGTCCTGATCTTCCTATGCTAACATAATGTGAGTTATTCTCCTTAGCACCTGTCACATCTAGTATGAGTCTCTTCTATCTTTCCTCTACCTTCCTGAAAGTGGAGTTTCTTTTTTCATTCTCATTTTACTTCTCTGGTGGCAGAAGCCATAGTAATAAAATTTGGAAATATGAAAGTAAATAAAATTTAAAATATCTGATTTGGATTTTTCTCTCTCTTCTATGATTTCTATTAAATTTCCTATTTCAATGATCTGCCAAAAAAGGGACAGTTTTCACTCACAGGCCTTGACTCATTTTCCCAAGCTTTTTTCTACCTCTACAAGAATTCTTATTTTTACTTTCTTCAGTGAGGATTTAATATAACAAAATATCAGTTTTATATTCCCGTTTAATGCTTTGAGACCCTTTTGCATCAATTTAATATCTATGTGACCCATCCTACTGTATTTTCACCTTGGATATTTGTACCTCTGATGATTTTCCTTATAGGAACAATAGATTCTTGAATCCTTTAAAGATACATGTTTTCCAAAATAACTATTTCCTGTAATTAGTGATTTAACTCACCATGTTTACTATGAATCTTTAGGAGAGTATTTCTCTATCACCACATATTCGTATAGGTTCAAGTTTTTCCTCTTTTCTTCAACAAGGCAGAACATATCTAGGCTATTTCTGTATCAAAAGACAAAGTATGTAGAATTCCCCTGGTTTTATGCATTGTTGACTTGGGTCCTGGTCAAATCCTTTTGTCAAACTTAAGTTTCAAGGAGAGATCGATGTGGACAGCAGCCAGCTAAATGTATAATGTTGAGCTAGCATTTTTCTAATGTATCTTGGCTATTCTGAGGTAGGAGCTTCCCTCACTCCCATTTCTTGGCTGTCTGACACTCAGAACAGATGCAGTATGTGAGATCCTTTAATTACATGCACAAGGCACAGCCAGCTCTTGTTATGCCAGGGAATTTCCATGCCCAACTAAGCATCTCTCTGTAGGGTCTACTGAGATTACACTGTACCACAGTTGGGAGAGCACAACACCTAATCCTCTGTCCTCTTCACTTTTACTCTGGGTGGATGTGGAAAGACAGCAGAGAGGAACAATGATCTTCCATCTGAGGAATGCAATTGGGCACTGGCAGGGCACCATGTTTAAAAACTGTTTTCTCCTCTTGAGTCTCTATGTTAGGATTCAGTTGGTAGGGGAAAAAGACAACATTTTTATGCCTTCATTGGACAAACTGGCAATTCAGAATTGCTTTGTCAGTCTTGCTTCATTACTTTATTTTTGAATAAATTTCATTGTATATGTTTAAAGTTAACAATATGATGTTATAGGATATATATATCCTGAGGGGGAAAAAAACCTAACGTGTCATCTCATGCAATTAAGTTTTTGTGACAACAGAAGCTAAAATCTGTTTAACAAAAATCCCAAATGTCACACAACTTTATTGAGTAAAGCCTTTGTATTGTACATTAGCTTTCTAGGCTTGTTTATCTTTCCTGTCCGCTACTGTATACTTACTAGGTTTATGGGTAGTATAAATTGCTCTTGGCTTCTGTAATGGTTTTTGGAAATGATCTGAGTTTTCATCATGGGGAGTCTTTGTCATGAGAAGTTGGAGTGCACATCTGTGTAACTGGAGTGATGTCCTTTCAAACTGGGGGGCCAGAATTTACTGCTCCTTGAAAATACAGATCAGTAAGGAATGTAGATGTTAGATACACAGTTATCCTTTCTCATTCTGATGAAATCTAGGAAACTTCCTACCCCTCTACACAAGTTTTTTTCTTGATGAGGTTACTGTTTTGAAACAGGAATTTTGTTTGAAACAGGAATTCCACAGGTGGTGTGTAAGTTTATTTAAATTTGTTTCATATTTATTATGTACATAAACATTTGAGCAAATTGAATTTAATAATAAGTTTTTGCTGCCTGAATGAATCAGTGAAGCGGGGTATGTGTAGTAACTGTGAAGTTTCTACCTTGGCTATTTTGTAATAATGAGAGTAAACTTCAAGATTAGCCTCTCGCTGGCATGCCTGATGGATGTTGATACTTTTAATTAATTGTGGGCTTTCTGTGGCCTTTGAGTGACCACACTGCTAACATATGTAAAATACATCTAGACCAGAGGTACCAGAATGGCCCCTTAGACAATACAGGTGAAAAGGCTAATTATTTTTATTGGATCCTCCCACCAATAAACAAATAGCTAAATGGTAACGATGTTTCTCTTAGAAGCCAAGTTATCTTTTATTGTTCTGGTTCTTAAAATGCAATTTTTCACTCTTTGTCCACACATATCTGTGTCTGCCCATTCTTTCCTCTTGTATTTTCAACTTGATGCTCAAATGGACATACATAAAGTAGATGAATAATTTTCCAATTTTTTTCTTCTGGGAATTGGATCTCTGGACTTTCACATGCTTAAGCAAGTACTCTACATTGAACCAGACCAGCAAACCAACAGCCTAATTCACTAACTTTTGAATCCCTACACTCCCAGACCTCATTCTCTACTTCTGTTACCTCATGACATTTAATTCACACATTCTTCCATGCTAGAGACATCAGTTTCCTTGATGACTCTTCTCTTACACCTACATTACTCAGTTCTTGTCACTCCTAACAGAAATTTTTATCCCTATATAGATTCTCTCTTCTGGATTATTTCAATATTCCTATAATTTAGTTTCTTCTTAGCTAGTCCCAATTCAACAGACTTCTCATCTAATCCAATTTAAACTTTCACAATTTTATCCAAACAAACACTTATGAGATACCAGCAATAAATAATGGTCCCTTCCTTTAGAAGATCATGTGTTTGGGAGATACGGTAAATGTTTAAATTTTAAAATATTTATTACAGTAAAAGACACATTGCCATTTATCCCTATTAAAGATATTCCATCTTACTTCAAACACACTTATCCCATTATTCTTGCCACTTTCTGAAGCAGTTCTGGAAGTCCTTTTTCATGAGTGTCTTTAATTGTGCTGTCATGGCTGCCCTTATGTCCTAAATCAATTCCTGTCAAATAAAAGTATTATAACGTGTCCTCATGCACTTTATTCACTGGATCTGGCACCATATGACTTCTGGCTCTTCTCTGAAGCAAAAGTGAGCATGAGAAGTAAATGTTTTAATTCACTCAGGACATCTGGGCAGTGAAGACAGTACAACTAAAAACAATCAGGAAAGAGTACTTCTAGAACTGTATCAGAAGGTGGGAGGAACAATGAGAAAAATGTGTTTAAAGCAAGACAGAGTATTTTGGGGGAGATTAATGCCAATGTGTTTTTTACCATAATAATATTTTGAAAATTCAAACATTGACTGTATCTCTTGATCATACCTTGTGTCCTCAAAACTTCCTAAAGAGATCATCACCTATATCATTTATAAAGATGTTAAGGAAAAATATGTGAGAAAATTTCTTTGACCTTTTAGAAGGAATAGGAATGACCCGTTGTTTGATTTTTAGATCCAGCCCTAGCATTACTGTTAACTGAATACACTGATAAAAGATAAACCTATATGTGTATGTGTGGGTATGATATAGTAGCAAAATAACACTCACTATTAAGAAAATTTTCTTTTGAGTCATTGTGGGTTCTTTTATTTTCAGTATACCAGTATTTTTATGTATTTCTGCTTTTAGGGCAAATAAGAGACAATTACTTCTAACTGCATAATTATCCTTGTTAAAATTGAAAATCAGAACTACTTAAACTGCCTGAAGAACTAACATCACTTCTTTGTCTTTTTAAGCAAATATTTTGTTTTCTGTTCTGTTGGACCTTGTATTTCATTTTGTCAACTACTTCAGAATCAGGACTTGTACTGTGATGAAGATATTAATAATTCTTATATTTTCCAGCCTTTAAAAGTTTCACAAAGTACTTACATTTAAAATGACTTATTTAACCCATCACAGAAACTATGTAGAAGGTCAAGTAGAAGGGCACACTTTTTAAAATTTTTGCACGAGGCAACTTAGGAAGCATTAATGTGTCTATAGCTAAGTAAGTAACCATGTGGGGCCAAAACTTGGATCAGTTCTTATAATTCTCAATGTGTTTCTGGAGTTAAAATTTCTTGAGCATTTCTTACGTGCCAGATGTTGTGCAAAACATTTTACACTAATAAGTCTCATGAGGGAGTTGCTGCTGCTTTGAAAGATAAAGAACAGAAAGGTTAAGTACCTAGGCACACTGCAAATTTGGGGTCCTTCCCATTATATCTGGGTGCTACCTCTTCATATATGCCACAGAATTTCTCCAATGCATACATACATACCTCTGAATAAGTATTGGTTGATTAATGAGTATGAATATTTTAACATTTCCATAACCTTCTTTATTAAAGTGCTCTGAAATTAGACAGGGAACTGGCTAGGGAACTATTGAACTATAGCTATTATGCCACTGGGTCTTGTGGCATCAGCAGGACCCCACAGGATGGGCACTGTAAGGGTTGAGAGTAGGGTGTTTGGATCTACTGATTGAAGCCATTTGAGTCATGGCTGCCAATTCCAACTGAGGTGAACTTGGCCTCTTGCTTAGCTTGTCTGAGCTGCAGTTTCACAATTCCTAAGAAATTCACTGAGGCCTCTGAGTGTTCTAATCTCATCTTATCTTACCCTTTCATCATGTACACTGCTGTAGCCCCACCAGATATCTTTTCTGCCCCCCAAAGAGTAAAACTTCTTCCATCTCCAAGTCTTTGGTCTTGTTGAAACCCTCTTTATCTAATTTTTCACAGTGCTTGCTCCTACTTGCCATTAAGTTTTCAGCTCAAATGTCCTCTCCCTGGAAGGGCACCTGTCTTTTTTGAAGTAGCATCCCACCTGCAATTCCCACAGCGAATCTCCATTTCATAGTTCTGTTTCTGTTCCTTCTTGACCCTAATTTCCCTTTGACATTACTCTGCCTTATTATTTACTTGATTATTGTTTATTTCATGCCAGCAGCATATAAGCTTCAAAATTCTCTCTATACTTCTATATGTTCATTTTCCTGGAGGCAGGTTAAAGCTCTCATTTGAAACTCAAGGAGGTCTGTGTTCCAAATGTAATAAAAATCACTGATCTGAATCCTAATAATTCACACATTTTACCCGGATAAATTCCTAAAGACACGAACAATTAGATATTTTAAACAATAAAACCATAAAGATTTTAGAATTACACCATCCAATACAGTAGTCATTATCCACAAGTGGCTAATTACATTTAAATTAATTGAAATTAAATAAAATTTAAAATTCAGTTTCTCAGTTTCAATAACTACATGTCAAATGTTAGATATACTCTCCTGGGTATTATATTGGATATTGTAGATATAGAACATTTTCATTACTGTAGGAAGTTCTGTCAAGCAGCATTATTATACAAGAGATTATTTATACTCTTATGGGAAAGCCTTTAAAAATAAATTATTTAAGCAAGAAAGGGAAAACTTTGACAAATCCAATTATATGAAAATTAGAAAATTCTGTATACTCAATGGTATATATCATTAACAAAATAAAAATAACAAAGAAGGAAAGAATTTGCAACATTTATGAGATAAAAGCTAATTTTCCCATCCTCATGGGCAACAACTTGATTAAAAATGATTAAAAAGTCAAATATTCAAAAAATATGAAAAGGTGGGTAATCTTACTCATATATTAAAAAATGTAAGTCAAAAAAATAATGATCTGCCATTTGTAATCTATTAAATTGGTGAAAAAGAACAGGTTTGGTATTAATGAAGGTAGGAGAAGTTACCTCATTAATCACACAAATTATGTATTTTCTTGAATAAAATTGGGGTTTTAACAAAAAGAATGAAAATCAAAAAATTAGAACATACCAATATGCCAATGCTATCCATTTAAAAAAATTTCTCAACAGGTGTTATCTGTACTTTGTTTTTTTAAATTTTCTATTAGAGTTAAAAAATATTTTTCCATACCAGCCCATAAATATCGGTTCATTTTTATGGCTATACAGCATTTCATTTTTATGCCTGCATATCAACTTATTTACCTCTCAGTAGTGGACATGAACCCCTGTGGTGGATCATAGTGGGTTTTCATCCATCTTGGTAGTTCCACCCCTGCACACTTACCTGCCCCCACCTCTGCATTTGGGTGAGAAGTAGGTATGTAATACTGCCACAGAGACATGAAATTAAAGGTAATGGACAGGCTCCTGGAAAACATCTTCCTCTCTAATTAAAAGAGATTTTAATAAGAAATGGCTCATCTATACCTAAATATGAGAATGCTAGCTTCAAGAGCCATTTGGGATCAAAATAGAAGTTAGCCAATCTACCAATGATGACAGCAGGAAAGCAAAAAAAAAATTCTAGATCCTTGATGATGTTGATAAGCATTCAACTGATTACTCCTGAAGCTATCCTACCTTCAGACTTGCATGTTATCTTTACTTTTAAAAGACAATTGGATTCTTTTGCTATTTGCAACCAGAATCATCTAATTTTCATAATAAGTACATATGTAACTTTTAAAACTTTTTTATTTTAAAACAATTATAAACTTCAGAAAGATGCAAAAATAGTGTAGCTGATGCTATACACCTTTTATCTAGCAAGGGTCAGCCTCTTGTATTACTATAGTACAATGTTGAAACTACAAAATTGGCTTTGGTGCAATACTGTCAACTAGACTACCATATCTTACTGTTTTCACCATTTTTACATGCATCTGTCTCAGTGGTTGTGTGTAATTCTATATAATTTTATCCCATGTATAGATTTGTACAGCTATTCCCATAATTAATATAAAAAATTTCTCAGTCACTGCAAAGAAATTCTTGCATGATATCCTTTTTTATACCTCATCCACCCACTGTGACAACCACAAACATGTTTTCAGGCTTCATAATTTTGTCATTTTGAGAATTTATATAAATAGAATTCTCCATATGCAGGTTTGTGAGATTGATTTTTTTCAGTAAACATAATGCCCTTGAGAATGATTCAGGCTGTTACACATACAGTTTGTTTCTTTTTATTGCTGAATAGTGTTCTATGAGTATAGCAGAATTTAACTTCATATGAAGACATTTAAGACAGTTCTAGTTTTTGTTGCTACATGTAAAGTGGATATGACCGTCATATCCAGATTTTTTCTTTGTGTTAATATAAGTTTTCAGTTATCTGGGATAAGTGTCTTTAGGGAGACTGCTAAGAAACACCCAGTAATTTTCCTGAGTGGCTGTATCATTTTTACAATTCAACCAGTAATGTATGAAAATTCCAGCTTCCCTGGCACTGGCATTTGGAATTATATTGTATTTTACTAGCTATCTAATAAGTAAATCATGAACTCAATGAACTTTTTGAAGATACAGAAGAAATGATTAACAAAGGCTACATTGAAGGAAATAGTTTGTAAACAAGATGGAAGAATAGACATTTTATTTGGTGATTCTCTGTTTTGTTTGGATTTTCCTATGTGTGCTTACTTCCATTTACTATCTGAACAGGAGTCATAGGCCTTTGTTTTTAGTCTTATCTTCACATTTTGTTTTAAAATCTGTAAGAAGTGTGTAACAATTCTGGTATTATTTAAAATTTGAAGGAAATGTCTGCATAGTTCTTTCTGCATTGACACCAGAATTAATGTCAAGAAAAAGCTGCAGGCATCTAATGATGGCTCTGCTGATTTTACATTTCACTGTCTTGACATTCATTTACCCAAACTGAATATAACTATTCCCTTGTGTCTACAAATTTGCCAGATTACATCCTGTTCTAGACATGACTCCATTTGTTGTCTTTTGAAGCTACACAAAATGAAATATATTCCCTGTTAAATGCAATGCTTAATAGCATTTTAGATTTTAATTGCCTTTCTTTTATACACCTGAAAGAGAATGAAGAAACACAAAAATCAAACCTTGTCTTCCTTGTAGTCTATTTGTTTTCCATACAAAGCTATTTTTACTCTCAATTTGATCTTTTAAGAGGAATCTTTGTACTTCATTATTTTTTTGAGTAAGGTCATACAAGAGTAAACGTGTAAACACTGGTTTTCTGCTGTCTAAATAATGAATCTCAGAAAGGCCTCCAAATGCTCTGCATTCATCAGAGACAGAAAAACAGCACAAACAAGCAGTATGAAAGGAGCAGAAATAGGATGACGTAATATGGATTGTACCCAGCAAGAAAAGTTAGTTAAGACCAGCAGGTTCATTTCAACCACCTTTCACCAGGGTTGGATTGATTGTATGGTAACTGTGCTGATTGTTTATGTGCCAGTACACTTCAACAAAAGATCAGCAGCCCATACATAGTAAAATGAGTTGGGTATAATACTTGTCAAATAAGGGAGAGCAGGCACTGGGGGAATCGGTGGTGTTTCAGGAGAAAGATAGTAGAATGAACCTATTATAAAATTTGGGGTGTGGCTGGTGAAAGTCTAGCTAAGCTGGGCTTTTCTCTAAACTGGCTTTTAAAAAGCAGGGGTAGTTTTACACTTGAATAACTCAGTAAATTTTATCTATAAAGACAGGTTGACCAGAATAAAGATAAAGCTAGTAAAGAAGTAGTGATCACTTCATTCATTTTAGCTAACAAAAGACTAAGTGTTTTGTATTTTGTGAGTGGCACAGTGACCTTGTTTTTGTCTGTGCCTAGAAAAAATTATGTAGTGGCTAAGTTTTGTCTCATCTGATCCTTGTCTCAGAGTAAGCTTGTCTGAGGTTGGTATTCTGGGAGGTTGTGAGTGTTCAATAAGAATAATATGGTCTAGTTATGATGCTAGGCAGCCTCTGAATATTAGTAGCTGCTCCTTTTTATCTTTCTCCCATGAGTGAAAAGGGTGGAAGACATCATATCATCGTATCATATCATATCATATCATATCATATCATATCATATCATATCATATATCATCATAGGTTGCCGTAGTGGCCCACAGCTTGGCATTTACTCATGAAGCTCTTAGATATATTTCATTTATTTCCCATAGCTTTTTGACCTGGTTTCGAACTATATTGTCATTATTCTAAGGTTAAATGTGAACATAAAATGCATGACTTTCCCATCGGCCTTGAAGTCAGTCTCCAGAGTCTGTTTGATCTAGTCTTCTGCCTCTAGGCTAAGTTGCCCATAATGACTGTGAAAAATTGATGTCTTTTTGGCTTTTAATGATCTAACTAAAAAGAAGAAAATTCAGCTGTTGCCCTCAGTCGTCCACAGCCTTCACTCTGACCCTATGAAAGTGTTTTGTTCACTCAGTCCTCCATAGAGATGCTCTCTCCTGTATAACTGAACTAATTTCCCCAAGTGGGCCTTAGAACTAAAGACTCAAAAACAGTAGGCTTTGTGCTAAATCTGACTGGCTGACTTGTTTTATTTGTATGCCTATGTATTTAAAACAGGAGAAATTTCATATAAAATTCATCTTTTCATCTCCCTTCAGGAATCAATATATTTGGCCAAACTAGACTCTTTGGACCTGAGTGATTGTCCCTCTAGGTCATCCAAAGATTGCTATAGTCCCCTCCAGCCTCCTCTATTACTACCCTATGCCCATCATTGGTGTTTCTACTCAGGTCTTATAACATCTGAGTTTACAACCTTTACATGGAATCCTTTTCTATCCTGTTTGTATACATTTCTTCTGCCAAGGTTAGGATTATTAGGGAGTCCACGGAATACCTCCAGCATTACTCAACAAACATGATAGATCTTCCTAGAGTGTTAATTGTACTTGAAAAGTTAGAAAACACTATATCAAATCCTATACAGATACATGGAATGCAATGGAAAATGTATTTAAAAATTAAATCTAGAGGGCCGAGGATTTAGCTCAGTGGTTCCACTGCCTGCCTCAAAAGCACAAGGTCTCGAGTTTGATCCCCAGTACAAAAAAAAAAAATCTAGAAATAAACAAAAATTCTTGCTTCAGCCTATGCCAAAGACCAGCCTATGAGGAAGGTTATTTGCTTTCATTTTTGTCATTAGGGTTGCTTTGATAGGAAAGTAAGACTATAACAATCTTGACTTTATCTACTCCTGTGTAGCAGAACTTCAGGGTGTCACAGAGATTTTGAAAGAGAAGTAAGTTTAGATATTAACTGTCCTCATCCTTTCATTTCTACTGCGACTGTGAAAGGCTTATCAGAATAAAGCCAGTCTACACAGAGGTAGAACTCAGATATCCAGATTTTCTGTCATGTCAAATTCAATGTGAGTTGCTTGCCATAATGGCAAAAATGTTATGCATATACTTACATAGTATTGATCTTTGGCTTGATAATTGTTTGCTAATTATGGAATAGTAGAGAACTTCTCAAAGAAATTCAAATCTTCCTTGATGTAGTATGAGAGATAGTTTCTTTTGAGGTATAAGATAAATTGCCACAAGTAAGACTCAAATGAAAGTTGCAAGTTACACCCAGAACAATATATTTGATTTTATGTTTGCACCTTTGCATAGTTTTAATCATGAAAATTCAAGATCTGAAGTACTACATTCAAGGTAGAGAGAGAGAGCAAGTCTTATAACTTGAATCTGATTTTCCAAATGTGACTTGTAATATTTTCTCCATCTTTTACAATATAATTAAAATGTCATTTTTATAGATTAAACATCATGGTTCTGGGTTAATATGAGTCATAAATTTCTATATTCATTAATAGTTTGCTGAAACCTAATTTTTTCCTGTGGTTCATGATTGGAGAGAAATACTTCCGATTTTCATATCTACAGTTGAATGCTAATGTGTAACAACAGAATTTAGTAGATTATCTGAGTTATGGTACTTGTGGTTTGACTTGTAAAGCAGTTAACTGATCTCAGAAGAAATGACTGTGATTCATACTTGAGGGGTTTATTTTTTGGCAAATCTCCAATACCAAGTTGCTTCTTTTTCAAATTCCTTTAGTTATTTATATCAATGATTATTACAGGTCCTAATTACTTTAATTTGTTTGGAAAAGTGATTAATAACTACTACCAAAAACAATTGAGAAAGAGTATTTCATATCACATGAACCTTGAAATTTATGTTTTTTAAAAATGACTAAGTATACAGTATGGTTACAAACATAATTAAAGAATATTCAGTGTTTGCTTTGTTGTAAAGGCAAATATCACTCTTCCATAGGTAGGACCTTCAGATACTTATTTGATTCAAACATATAATGCCTTTTGTAGCTCAAAGTAGTTGAATATTAGTCATTTCATGTGGCTTAACTGCAACTCTCCAACTGCCACATGTGTCATATTCGTAGCAAGTCAAAGAATCTCAAACTCAACGAACTCATGAGCTTTTCTCTGAAGTCTGGTATTTCTTCTTTACGGGATATTATGATGTCCATTTAATTTGGTAAGCTGGAAACTTGTAGCCCATTTTTTATACTTCCCTTTCTCTTGCTAATTAGTATAAAAGTTCACTATGATCTTTTAATTTTTTCTCCATAATACCTCTTAATTACATGGACTTTTCTTCACCCTTGTTGCTAGAATGCTTAGTCATCTTTTACAGAGACTATGAATGAACACCCTTGCTGATCTTTCACTACCACATATATACCTGTTTCAAAGTATTCTGCATATTGTAGTCAGAATAATATTTGAAAGCTGCAAATCTGAAAATGTTTCAATGATCTGTGAGTCTTGCTCAGAACCCTTCAATGGATTTTCACAGTGCTTCTACAGTGAACAAAATCCTTTACATGGTATATATGGCTGTGAGTAAAGTTGCAAGCTATCCAGTTAATATCTATAGTCTCTTCTTCCTGAGAGCATCATTATACAAGGTGTGATCAAAATATATAGTGAATGTTTAAATTTTAAAAATTTATTACACAAAATACATATTGCAATTAATCCCCCTCAAAATATTCCTTTTTGCTTGAATACACTTATCTCATCATTCTTGCCACTTTTAGTGCAGTTCTGAAAGTCCTCTTTTGTGCGTTTATGAGGTTTGATAAAAAAATACAGTGAATGGTGCTGCTGAGCATCATCCAGTGGAACACAGTCTTGTAAAAACATTGCAGCATGTACTTATCCACCTTTATCACCAGATATGGCACCTTGTGACATCTGGCTCTTCCCTAAAGTCAAAATGACTATGAAAGGTAAATATTTTCAATTGTTTCATGATACTGAGTTAGCTGTGACACCACAACTAAAGACACTAATGAAAGGGGATTTCCAGAACTGTTCCTGAAAGTGGCAAGAACAGTAAGATAAGTGTGTTGAAAGAAAGGGGGAGTATTTTGAAAAAGCTTAATGACAATGTGTCTTTTACTGTAATCAATTCTTTTCTTTAACAAAAAAGTAAGTATTTAATGTATTTTTTATTATACCTCTTTCGGAGGTGACAGCGTAACATCCTTTCAGGTATGAGTAATTGGAGAACTGTAACTGGTATTGTTGGATAGGCTGGGGAAAGCATTTTTAAAGTGGCTACTTTAGCTAAGAGTCACATGCTTTTGCCTTTGTTCTTTTCATATTTTTATTGTCTAGAATGAGGTTATGATTTTAGAGCTCCAATATTATTATTGTGACTATGAGGAGACCTTCTGATAGGAGCCATATGATAAGATGTTAGAGTGGAAAAGCAGAAAAAGTCTGGGTCTTTTTGTGACTGTGAAGTCACATATAATTCCTCGCTTCAGACTTTACTTAGGTAGGGAAACATTATCGTTAAGCCCTCATTATTTAGTTTTTTCCCCGAAGCTAAATTTATTCATAATTGTAAAGTGATACTGTGACATTTGTCTCTGTAGCTCTCTACCTTTGTTTTCTGTGTCCTGCTGTTGTAGCTCACTTTTTTTGCCCCAATTTGCACTGCATTGTACTGTTTGGGACACTCTGCATACCCATCAACCCCCCTCCACACACACACACACACACACACACACACACACACACACA
>NW_004624733.1:7973771-7984992 GCF_000247695.1 Heterocephalus glaber | reverse complement strand
CACACACACATACATATACACACACACACACACATACATGTAAGTAAGGAATATATATATTCCTTACTTAAGAGCATATATGAAACTTTGATAAAATCCTTAAAGGACTCAAGCTTGATGATTCCTTTCTTTTATTTATACCACAGATGTCACCATTAGTAATAAAAAGGAGACAAGAATTTCAGTTTTATTACTGTTTTTAAATTCTCTATAGAGGATATAACAATTAGTGCCTTAAGTGAGTGGGCTTCTCCTTCTACCCCTTCTCCCCTTGGTATATGATTGGTCTTTAAAGAGCCATACTTTTGAGAAGTGGAATGATTTAAATATGGGCAGCCCTCTGTATCTACAAGTTTAGCATGGGTGGATTTAACTGGCTGCCAAGGGAAAATATTAAGAAAAAAATTACATCTCTACTGAACTATATGTATAGATTGTCCCTAATTGTTGTTTAGAAAAAACTCAATTTCTTCCAAATAGTTTGGAGGTCTCCCTCATTTTGGAGGCCTTTCTAGAGAAACCAGTGAGCATGATGAAGCTGGTCCCATGCAGTCATTAGCAGGCATCTTGACTCTTGTTATTTTTTTCTCCTTCTCTCTATTATCTCTCATCTTTGTTTCTAAGCTTCAGCATTTCTTTGTTCTCATATTCTACTGTTTCTCTACTTTTGCTGTGTTCCAAGGAAATACAAATATAAGCACTTTCAGAGTAGGAGACTTTTGCCATTGATTTACACCTTCATTCCTTTGATTATTAAAAGACCCCTATGGGCTTCCAACCATGTGGTTATTGTAAAGTTAGAAGGTACATATTTATTATGTATTAAAGTTTTTCAATCATCCTGAAGAGTAGGTTTAATTATCTCAATTTGAGGATTCAAAACTGAGATCAAAGTCAAACAGTAAAGTGACAGTACTCAGAGTTATATGCAAATCTATGTGATTCCAAATAAAAATCTTGTAAGTCCACTAATTTATATATTAGCTTTCATTTATGTATTAACTTTTCATTAGCTAATAGTATTAGTAGTATAGTAATACATTAATATTACATATTAGTAAGCATTTTCTGTGTGCCAGTGTTAAATATTTCATAGATATTATTCTACTTAATTCTTATAGCAACTGCCTGCAGTAGGTATAAATGCTTTGTTGGAGAGTTTTAAGTGATTTTTCCCATGGTCACACAAGTGAGAAGTGGCAATGCTTCAGAGCATTGCTCTGGAGTCATATGCCAGAGATGCTAAGTCTTGGGCTAATTTTCAAGGATGAATTTCATTTAAAGAACAAATTATGCCCATGTACAACTCTGACCTCTCTCATCAGGATTAATAAGCAAATAAGAACTGCAAATTCATAAATTATGTGGGTTTTGAGAAAGAAAGAAGAAAACCTTGTTTTTTCTCTTCTAAGTTTATTTCCAAAAGAGTGCTAGCTGTGCCCAAAATCCTAGTTTATTTGGTGACTCTGGTGAGGTCTGGTTTGTTATAGAGTGTAAAGACAAGACTTTGTAATAGCCAGGGATATTTGAGTACCAAATGTGTGTCATTCAACTCAGTCATTTGCCAATGGGTCTTTCCCAACTTAAGAGTCTGGCCTGATATTTCCATCTACATTTAAATAATACTGGTTGGCTTCATGTTTTCAGTAGATGCTCCTCTCTTCTGATGGTAAGGAAATATCTTTGTATGTTTACATAATGAATTTTGAGCTGTACCATGTAATTATGTACATTATAGCAGTAAATTCTTTGGGGGAGCTATATCTCATCAATTTCTTTTACATAATAAGTCCCAAGCTGAGGCAAAGAAAAGTATGACATTACATTCTAAATCTTTCACAAATCAAACATGTACTGAACATGTTTTCTGTGGATTTCTTGGAAAAGCAATTTACTTTACAAATAGAATTAAAGTCTAAACTGTCACGTATATTTCTTCATTTAGAAAATTCTTGGTACCACTGTGCATTTTACCAAAAATGTTATTTTTGAAACCTAGCAGCTGAATAGTTTTAAATCTTTCAGGTCAAATTGGGCTGGTGTTAAATTATAGATGGGTTTAAAACATGGTTCATTTATAATATATTTTCTTTTAGTGGAGAGTTAAACAGTGGGAAGCCTGCCAAAATGCTTAAACAGATAGTAGTCACCCTCACTAAAAGGTTCTGAGGATTCAGAAAATTGTGAAGAGGCAAAATCTCAGCGAGCTGCACAGGGCTCAGCTGACACCCACAGAACTCATGCCAGCAATTTTCATTGCTACCCAGTCCATTTATGGGCAAGCCATTCTCCCAGCTCTTGGGAATCGGCCTACACTGTTGAGTCTCACTGCTGAAGACTTCTCGGGAATCCTCCTAGACACATCTGGATTTGAAACTTACCTCTGCTACTTACCAATTCTCTGAGCTTAGGCTAGTCATATAACCTCTCTTAATTCTGCGTCTTCCCCAGGTAAACTGGGAAAAGAATACTTCTATGATTACCATAAAGATTAAATATTCAGCACAGTGCTCAAAAAGTAGAAAATGCTCAATAACTTGTAGCTATTACTATCCAGAGGCAGAATTTCTATTTTGTCTAACCCAAGAAATTGCAATGTCTTTCTGCTATTAAATATCATTTCATAGAAAGATTCTACTCATTTCTAGGTAGCTTATCTCTATTTTTAACTGATGCTTAAATTTGTTTTCTCCTGCCATGTTAAAGATTTAAAAGAAATTATTATGCTATAAGGGAACCTCAAAGGCTAAATACTTATTATAAGTAAAATGTTAAATCATGCCCAGTAAAGAGTTTTCAGGCACCTTTTAAATGCCCATAACAGTTTGGTTAACAGTTGCACCAGTAATGCTCGCTGATCTGGATGATATCCTTTGCATGTGAAAATACAGCTGGGGAAGGATGTTAGATATGAGCATACTTGAGGAGACACTGGCCCTATGCCGATCTGTTTACTCAGTAATGTGCACGCAAAAATAAAATAGGCCAGTTCTTAAATATACTGGGCCGGCTAGGAAAAAGGCAACTAATCTTGTTTTATTTAGCTCTTTATAAATTTATTGTTTTAATGAAGATTTATACCTAAACTTTCTCCCTTCTCCCCTTTTCTGGAGAATCCTTTCCTTTATATAGACTCTGTAGTTCTGGTATAACTAAGATGTCCATGGTTTAGGATTCTAAAAGAGGTTGAGATAAAGCTGGATAAAATGAACCAAAAATTTTAAAAATTATTTAAAAATTTATTATATATGTTTGCAATTCATACAGTTTATAATCATCTTGGGGAGTGGTTACATGTACATATTACACTTCATGTTTTTTTAATCTTCCTCTTCTCCCCTTCTTTGGATTCCCCCCACACCTTTTGTATTTGTTGATATTATTTGTCTTAGCTTATGTTATGGCATATAGTTTTTACATTAATTGGGGTTATTAGGTTCCTGTACATAGCACATCTTTATTCCTATTTCCCTTTCCCCTCCTTCTCACTCTTTGCCCTTGTTTGGACCACTTCCCTATTAAAATGTACAGAAGATTTAGGAAGGTGGAGAGGGTGAAGGGAGGGGAGGGGAAAGGGAAAAAATAAGAACCAAGATACATCATGTAAAGGTACAAGATCCCAATGATGAATGTAACTGTATTGTATACCTAAAATGTACCAATAAGCTTAATGGAAAAAAAAATAAAAAAATAAAAACCAAAACTCACACTAACAATGTAAAAGAAAAAAGAAAAAAAACCCCATTCTGGTGAATCCATTGTGTAGCCAAGATTGACAGTAACTACCAGGGCCTACAAGCCCAATAATCACTTGAGGCATAAATAGTACAAGCTGACTAGAACACCTTTCCATGCATCTGTAAATCCAGACTCTACCAGTGGATGACATTCTGTTGCTATGCTTTGGAAATTCATGTATTCTATTGCTTCTTGAAAGGTATAAACATTATATTTTCACATCACCTATCAGTACAAGTCAGTACAATTTGGAGACCCCACCATTAGTTCCTTGTTGTGATGTTCCATTGGTCACATGATGGAATTTATTTATCTCCATATTTTAGACCTTTGACCCTTTAGTCTCCAAATAATCATAAACTATTTGTTCCTTGCAGAAGCTGGTATTTCCTACCATGCTTACATTATTTTCTTTTTAAAGAAAGGAGAATTTCCATGCCAAAAAGCTCAGTTGTCCTAGCCCAGACTAAATGAGACTGTCAACTGGCCTAGATCCTCTCTCTTCCTGACAAAATTGCTGAATTGTATCCAGCATTATAAAAGTAAACCACAAAACTACAGAACAAGAAGGTTGTGATTTGTCTGAAATGTCTTATTGTCATCCGGCTGATACAACCTACACTGACATTTACCTCTTTTGATCAAGAGACCATATTTCTATTAAAGCACACTAAGACATCAGCTTTTATAGCAGTCATTACACACATTAAGTTTGTGTTGATGATATGAATTCAGATTCTGCACTGCAATTGTCTTTTGAGTAATTGTTATTTGCTAAATTGTAGTATCAAGGAAAAATATCCATGGTTGTCTAAAAAAGTAATTAAAATACTACTTTCTTTTCCAACTACATATGCACAGAAGCCCAGATTTTCTTTAATTCATTTGATCAAAGTAGCATATTAAGACAGTCTGAATGTAGCAGACACAGCATCCAGATGCCTTCTATTAAGTTAGTTGTTACATAGATTTGCAAAATTGTAAAACAGTGTCACTTTTTTCATAGTTTTTGTTTGCAACAATATAGTTATTTTTCATAAACTGTATTGATGTGACATGTCCTGAGTTTGTTATTTTTACTGAGTTAATTAAAATGTTTGAAAATTAGTGAAAGGTATATGTTTAAAATTGTTTATCTTTTTTATGCCTTATTTGGTATAGTGTTTTTATATATGTTTTCCTTTTGTGTACCCCTTCTTTTTCATTTCTGTATGCATTTATTCAATAAATACTTTGAAATGGGCTCTTTATTAGGTCTGGGTTTTAAATGATGAAAGATAACTAAGAAGGAAATTATACTCATGGCAAATTAACCTGGTTATGTTGAGATGTATTAACAGGATTGGTTTTGATTCTTTTAAAAAAATTAGAGACATTTCCCTGGAATTATAGTAAGTCCAGAGTGCCACACAAAACGACATCCCTTGCTCCTGGTTAGGAAGAACCAATATAGTGAAAATGGCCATACTTCCAAAACTACTATATAGATTCAATGCAATGCCAATTGAAATTCCAACAATATACTTCACAGAACTAGAGAAAACAATCCAAAAATTCACTTGCAAAGCTCTCTATCTGAAGAGTTGGAAACTTTCCAGTTGGTAGGGCTTTTTAAGGAAAGTGTTTCACTTTCTGTGTCTCCCTTAGAGATCACACATTTTTGCCTGTGATGTTCATGAAAACAAAACACACATAGCAATTGCATAATTTTATAAATCCATCAGTCCAACTAATAAAAGGAAAAGTTCAGGTTTAGAATCCTTTAAAATGACCAAGTTTTGTGCATTGACTAGCAATGGCTTCACTTACAGTTATTGTTTTGCTCCAGACACTTAATGGCTATCTGAATCAGTGTTCTCATAACTATAATTTCTTTTTCCTGAAATGGTCCTTTTCTGACACACTAACTTATTTATAGTCAAAACATTTGCAATATGGTTTTACTTTGATATTAAGCTACTAAACAGAGGAAGAGTAATAGTATTCCTGCAAACACAAGCCTCTCATTGAAAGTTGGTAAGGAGAGTATTCCCTCCTTTGTGCTGACTTGTACTGGCCACCAAGTGTCACTCTTGCTCTTTTTTACTACTAAAAATATGACTTTTATAGAAAAAGAGATACTAAATCTCTATTCTAGTTCTGATTTATAGCTTCTGGTTTCAATGGTAATTGCATCTTAACCAGCTTTCTTATTTGACATCACTTGGCAACTTAGAGTTGGTAGTTTGGGTCCTGCTGTTTGGGTTAATGACATGAAGAAGAAAGACCAATGGTATGCTGATATGATAGATGTAGGTCTTTGTGCCCCAGTCACCTTGGCAAGCTGGGCTGCCCACCTCATTTCTTATGCTGGAGAAATTACTCTGAAAACTGTCTATGCAGGTAAGCGTTCAGAGTCAATCACTTGCATATTCTTGTTGATAGCAATGAAATGCTGGTTATTTATAGCAGCAGAACTATATAATTTCAAAAGAGTAAAAATGAATTTGAACTCAGTTTTCTTATGTGTGTAAGGCAATGTACAGAAGCAAAATATAGAGCATACTAATGAGAAATAAATATATTGTAGTAAATGCACTTTCCCAGAATCTCAATGACAGGACCGCACTATGAGCAACATTTTAGTTTATTCTTTCATGTTTAGCATATAAATTTTAGTTGGGGAGAGGAAAGAGGAGTCATTGAAACTGGATATAAATAAAGCAAGGTTGATGTCAAAGAAAATACTAGATTAATGTTCACTTGACTTTACAGGTGGGAATAATCTTTTGCTAAAAACTTTTACCATAGAAAGAAAGTGATATTTTGAGCACCCAACCAGGAGTGAATCACACAGAAATTTCTCACATTTATTCTTTGACCTTCTGAAATTCATGAAGCAGAGTTAGAAGCTCCAATATTGGATCCAACCTGATTTAAGGAGATCCAGAGCTAAAAGTGAGAGATTAAATTTTGTGCTTACTTCAAATTCTGGCTCCTGAAAAGCCTATTATATCAGGGCAAACTGGGATGAGTAACTTGGAAACTAATGGTCTAGATAAGAATGAGAAACTATACTTACTGGCACCTCTCCCTCAAACCTACGCAACAGGAATGTATTACTATTATATGCACAAGTTCTTCAGGATGTCAAATTGTGTCATGAAATGAAGTTGGAGTTTTGATACTGATGATTCTGGAATTTAACTTCTGGTTCTGACACATGTTAACTATATTACCTTGAGTAAATGACTTAAGCCATTCTAAACCTAAGCTCCTGTAGTATTAAAATGAATAGTAACACTAATTTTCTGAGATTATTATTTTTAAAATAATATAGGTAGAGTCCTGGGTACATAATAAATATTCAACAGAAAGTAGAAATAACTGGTTGCTGAAAGCTTATGATTTAAAAAGTAATATTAAAATTGTACATAATAAGCCCTCACAAATAGATGATATAATAAATACCTAGATGCTTAAAAAATGTTCCTTAACTTTTTTTAGATATTGCCAAGAGCCTCCTCCACCAACTAACATTTTTAAAAAATGTAAACTGTCCCATTATATACCTTTCTCCAATCAGTGAAATGAAACTGTTCAGAAATAATAGTTGTTAGTTTGATATATTAGTTGTCCGTTGCTGCTGTAACAAATTACCACAAGCTTAATGACTTAAAATAGCACTAATCTGTGGAAATTACAAGATGATTTAAATTAGGTTTTTCTAAGAAACAGGTTCTCAATCTAGCTTTCCAGGATAGAATATCTATTTTCAAGGAGTATAGTATAATGGCTTTAGGAGAGCAGGTGGAGGAGGAGAACGTGGTAACGTTGACATGCAGAGGAATCATAGCTATTTGGGTTATCACCTGGAGAACAGGATTAACTGGGAAATGAAAACTAGTCACTCCAACAGTGATGGTGAACCTTTTAGAGCTTTCATTGATACAAACAGCCCACTGCAGCATGCGTGCCATAGGTTTGCCAACCCTGAACTATAGCAACAAAGTGAATATAAAGATTATAAAGTAATGTAATCATTAGCCTTATTATGGTCCTGGAAAGCATGCACAGGAAAAGAAGAAATTAAATCTTAAGACCCTGTGCATACAATAAGGAATACAACTAGAGAACACGAGGGTCTCCATATGAGTTTTGAAAGAATGCTTTTGGTACATATGACTAAAGACCAGTCGTAGGACTGATTGCCTTGGTTAAAGAATGGAAGCCCTCACCAAGTCTCTTAGACTAAAGTTATGGCCCTAGTGGAGAAGAACTGTGATGTTGAGACAAGAGAAAGACATTTGGGCTGACTTAGACAAGACCAAACTATCCTGAAAGCACTTTAAGTTCTCTTTGCCCATGGAAGCAGTTCCATTTCCCTGAGTAAACAGTATTTTCCATACAAGCCTTTCAATGACTACTTTTGTCATTAACTTCCCTAACTTGACCCATTCCTACCATCTCTTATTGCTTCCAGGGTCGTTTTAAGATTTATTTGACTGTAGGGAGATTACAAAAAAGGCCTGTTCAGAGCAGACACAGCCTGTATGAACAGAAGCTGGGGAAGTTTGTGAAACTCAGTTCTAAGGGTATTTGTAAAGCGGGGATTGAAATACAAGCTTCAACTGAGCCAAGTTCACTGCTGTGGCCCACCACCAAGGAGTCAGGACTTAAGGTGCTTGTTCAAGCTATTTCATGTGACACCTATTCTCTGTAGGGTTGGCAAATACAAGTAGAAACTCAGTGATGGCCTACCTTTTCAAAAGAAGGAAAATAGAAACTCCCCTGCCATACTGTAGAGGTGGGACTCTGAAGACTTGGGGAAATGGAAATATTGGAGTAATTGATTAATTGCACCCTGCTTTGCTACTTTCTAATGTTACTGCCTGGGAGAACCTAGAGGACCTTCTTTTCTGCAAAACATGAAGAAATACATTGTTCTTGCACAATAAAAGCAAATTTTGAGCATAATACTTTGTAATTGTATAACTGTCTTCCAGAAACTTCTTATAAACTTTTCAGATTGGATTTGTTATAATAAACAAACAATTGAGAAAAATAATATTATTCTACATGAAAATTATTTAGATTGTAAGATTTAGAGTTGAAGGGAATAAGTTATAATTTATGTAAAAATAAGATATTATTGTAATGCTAGCCTCAAAAATAGGTCATTAGTGATATTGTTTGTAGACTAAGTACTTGTATTAAGTAAACTATTCATATTTATATTTGACCAATATTAATCAAGCAAATGTCAAAGCTTTGTTTTCTCTTAAGTTTGATATAATACTTAGCAATTGTATAAGTTTCACTTTCTGAAAATATTTTAATATATTATTTATATGTGATATCACACCTGTGTTTTAAGTGTATAAACACGAGTGTAATTTAATGAATACTCAATAAAAATTTTAATGCAACCATCACTCAGGATAAGAAATAGTGCATTGCAAGCATCCCAAGGCTCCCCATTGTACCTGATTACAATCATATCATTCTCAAAGTTAACCATTGTGATAATTAACTGATTGTGTCAACTTGAGTAAGAAATGCCCAGCTAAATTGGATCAGCATAGTTCTGAGTGTGGCAGAGGGGAATTACTGAAGATACCCTAAGTGAACTACTGAAGGTACACCCTAAGTGGCTGGTTACCTGAATGGTATAAAGGGAAAATAAAGGAAGTCTCCAGTCTGTTTCCTCAGATGAGCTTCAGTCTTCACTTTCACCTTGAATGCTGTATCCTGGCTTCTGGCACAGACTCTTCAGCCTCTGGCACAGACCCTTTGGCCTCCTGATACAGACTCCCTGGGACACTGCATTGAGCTAGAAGCCTTCAGCTAGATCCTTCAGGTCTCTAGGGCACAGACAGACCCTCTGCACTCTTCCTCACCTGACTGTGGGTGACCATTGTAAGCCAATTTTGTAAACTCTTATGTATTTGTATATCTTGCATTAAATCTGTACTAAGCACTGATTGACACAATCACTGCCCTAAATTTTCTTGCTTTCCTTTGAGTTTTGCTGCCCTCTCTCTCAATTTTTACAATTTTTCATGGTATAATTTAATTTTTCACTTTTTAAGAAAAATTGCTTAGAAAATGCTAACCGACAGAAAAGTTGCAAGTGTAATAAGTTAAGTGAAAGATATTTTTAGCACAATTATATAAATTTAAATATGGACTAAGTTTTAAATGATACACAGAAATTTTAATTTTGTTAAGTGCAATGTCATTTTGACTGAGCAGAAAATTATTTTTAACTTTTAAAGATGCATAAAGGTATTTGGAGGTATAATATCAAAATATCATTAATCTACTTTAAATATTTGATCATAAACATGTAGTAAGTTTAATAAATACATACAGGACAAACCCATGTTTGCAGAAGAGATGATTTTAGGAGAAGACCTTTTCATCCTTTACCAATGACTATTCTGTATTTTGAACATTTTTCCTGGGTGGCTAATGGCCTCTGGAGAAGCCTGAATGAATGACTATGAGTCACCAAGTGAATATGTGACCTCAACTGCCAGTCCCAAACTGGTGTTATCTAATCCACTGAGCCATAAAATTGGACATATACTGTGACATTCCATTCTGAAATGGAAGTTGAATATAAAGAGCAGGTCTGAGCAGTACAAAAGGTAAATGACAAGTGTATAATTAGGTGGCTGAAATTCCAGGGTACCTGCTTATGATGCTCCATTGCCTCTCCCTCAAGCCACATCTAAGACATCCTGCCTGGTTCCCTCTGGCCAGTTAAAGGAAGAGAGCATAGTATAAGCCTAATTGAAGATCTGCCCCACAAGCTAGGAAAATTAGCCAGAACACTATAGATTTTTAGATGCCCTGCGGAGGGTGGAAAATGGTGAAAGGAAATTCCCCCAGTGCACAGAACTCCAGATGGCCCATCTCTTATCCACTCAGTGTTAAAAGAGAGATGGCATCGGGCTGGGGATTTAGCTCAGTGGTTCCAGCACCTGCCTCACAAGCGCAAGGACCCAAGTTCAATCCCCAGTACCCAGAGAGAGAGAGAGAGAGAGAGAGAGAGAGAGAGAGAGAGGGAGAACCAATCTACACTGATTCATAGGTAGAACTATATTTATATGTTGCTTAGAATAAGAAAGATCAAATTAGAAAAATTTTGACAAAGAGTTCTGGGGGAAAGTGATGGGGATGTTTCTTTCAGTATGGATACCAAGCAGGAAAATATTCATGTCCCACGTACATATTTTGTCAGAGGGCATCCACTTCGGAGGACTGACATAGTCAAGTAAACAAGAGAACTCATTTTCTAGATGTCAGCCTCCTTCCAGCCACCCTAGAACTTACTTAATGGATTGTAGGGGACAGGGGAAGGGGACGTTACCAGAACCTCTGCAGTGAGTCCTGGTCTCCTGCGAGCCACGGCAGCACACGGCGAATTACAGGAAAGGTAGAAAAATGAGACTGAGAAGAAGCTGAGCTTTGGGTCTGATCAGTGCTGCTCTGGGCG
>NW_004624733.1:7956698-7968126 GCF_000247695.1 Heterocephalus glaber | reverse complement strand
TAGAGCCTCATTCATCTGTTTTGTTACTTCCTGTGCTATCAGTTCAGGGTGTCCAGGTGGTTGATTATCAGACTTTTGCACCTCATTTCCCCCAGAAATTGCCTTTTGTGGGGTAGAAGTCTGGGTTTGTGACTTGCTTAAATGCCTTCTTATTTTTGTTTGTTACTGTCCTTGGTTTAGTTCCTGTGTTGATATTATGAAGTTTATTGTATCTTTGTTGATGTATTTAAAACCCTTATGGAATGATTGCTTCTCAGAGGTGTCTACCAGATATAGCTGATCTTTAGGTTTTGAGTCTCTAATGACTCTGAGGCTATCTCATTTTCATTATACCAGGAAGGAAAACTGTTTAGATCAATCACAACACCTTAGCCCAAGTCATATAATCAGCAACACCATAGCATGAAATGCCACTTAGAGAATGACAATTTGTAGTAGTTATTAATCTCTCACCTTTAAAAAATAAAAGGCCTTCTTCAAGGTGTGTCTCTGCTGTCACAATAGACAACGTGGGCAGCAGTGTGTAGTTATAAGTTAGTGAGTCTCAGTAAGCTAGTCCCAGACCCATGAGATTCAGGCAGATTTTTGGTTGCAAGTCCCAAGTTGAGCTCCCTGTCCTCCTGCAGGTTTGTACTCTGCAAGTTTCTACTGCAGGTTTCATCTGCTTTTCCCCTGAAGAAAGTACAGTTTCTGATGGGATCTGATGATCCCTCTAACTTACCAATCACGGTGGTCTGGTGGGCCTTTATTGCAGAGATTCCCTTCACTTTTCCAGTGGGCTTGTTTTCATCAGGGAGCCTGAGACAGGTGCTCTCTCTGTTGTTCACTTCTGGTGCTCAGGACAATGGCTTTTATGTCCCGCTGTGCCTCTGCACTATGTAACCAAGTAGCTGCACAGCCAAAAGGCCTGAGGCTGTGGGGGAGGGAGTGTTGTTGGAGGCACCGCGCAGCCCAGCCATCAGCTGGTGAGCCTGGGTCACGGGGGGGGGGGGGAGGTCCTCCTCACCCCTGTCCTGGTGGCTGGTGGAAAGCTGGTAGAGCAAGCCAGAGCAAGCAGGTCCCGGTCAGCCTGCAACTGCTTGGCCCCACTCGGCCCTGCCTGGCTCATTTCGGCCCAGCTGTCAGTTGGTGGGCCTGCCTGGGAGGGGGGGGAGTCCTCCTCACCCTTTCCTAGTGGCTGATAGCAAGTGCTCTTTTCACAGTTTTAGATGTTGCAAAGTCCAAGGTTGAGTGCCACGAGGTTTCCTTGTCTGGTGAGGGGTGTACTCTGCTCCTGAGATGGTTCCTTATCTATTGTATCCTTACATGGTAGAAGAGCAAAACAGGGAGAAAGGGACACTGTGTGAAGCCCCTTTTATTAGATGTTAATCTAGTTCACCATGGTGAAACTTTTTTGGCCTAATGACCTCCAAAAGCCCCGTTTGCTGATGTTCTTTCATTGGGAATTAAGTTTCAACACGAATTTTAAAGGAAACACAAATTTTCAGACCATAGTAGTAGCCTATCCAACATCACTTATGACCAGGGAACATATTGAAGGGCAATGGACTTATCCTTATGAAATTCACTGATATTGCCCTACCACCTGCAAAAGTTCATTTACTAGAATGGTAGAGTGTTTAGTAAAGGCTCGGTCATGGTTCCAGCTGGGGTAAAATATCCTGAAGGATGGAAGGACTGGGGTGCTACCTTATAGGGTGAAATTTTTGCTTTAAGCTAGCAGCTGATATACAGTGCTGTCTCCATAGTCAGAATTCATCGATCCAAGAAGCAAGAGTAGAAGTGATAGTAGCTCCACTTGCTACTATCCTTAATAATTCACTTGGAAATTTTTTGCTTCCAGACTCACAGCTGATGAGTCTGGACATCTTAGTTTCCAGGGAATGAATGCTTCTGTGCAGAAACATCTTATATATTATCATTAACTGAAAAAAGAGACTGCCCTGGGGCCATTTTGAATTTCTCACTATATGCACTGGGGTAACTGATGTGAATTTCCAGAGGGAAATTATTTCTGCTATGAACCAGGGGCAGAAAGGATTGTGGTGAGAACACAAAAGAATGACTGGAGTGCATTTTCATATTCCTTTACCCAGTATAGGTCAATGGAAAATTTTGGCAGCCCAAGAAAGATATGACCATTAAATATATACAGTAGGCAGGAGTGAAGTTTTAGGTTACTTCTCTTTATGAAGAAACTTCATCAAATAGATGGGAAGGGATATGAAGTAATATCAGTTTGGCTTTGGTAAGGAGCAGGGAAACCCATCCTTTGTAACAAGAAGAAAGACAAAAAGTATGGGTGGAAATGTAGATAGGTTGGTGCATTTGTTGGTAGACAAGGTATGGAAGTTGTTTTTTGGTTGGTTCTATTTTCTCAGTGCATGAAAAGAAGTATGTTTGTTTAACAAAGAATCAAACAGGACATAGCTCCAAATGTAAAGAAAAAAATATAACTTGGATATCAATGTGAAAAAAATATAACTTGGATGTCATAAAAGTTAAGAAAGTTTGTTTGCAATAGTTTGAATATGTTTTTTCCAAAATTCAAGTGTTGTCAATGTCACCGTGTTAGAAGGTGGGACCTTTGAAAGGTGATTAGATAATAAGTGGTCTTTCCCTGAGAATGGAATTAAGGCTTTTGTAAGAGAGGTTTCACAGAGTTCACCTCTTCTTGCCCTCTGCCTTGTGCCATGAAAACACAGCTTTTTTCCCCTGTGGTAGAACCATCCTGGAAGTAGAAAGTAGCCCTAACCAGATACCAAACTTGCAAGTACCTTGATCTCAGACTTCCCTGACTCCAGAACTGTGAGAAAATATATTTGTTTTAATAAATTAACTAGGCTCATCTATTCTGTTGTAGATGGTAAAGTATTCAGTATCATTATCAATCAGACAAACTCAAAATGAAATCACAACAAAAACATTGCACTCATAACAGCTAAAACTTAAAAGAAAAGGTAAGAGTAAAATTGTTGATGGACAGTTGGATTTAAGTGTGAGGAGTTCCGTTAGTTGTGGACTTGATGGTAAGAAGTGATGGTAACCATGTTGTGAAATCTGAGTAAGCAAACCCAGAAATGAGTACATGTGGAAGGTGGTGATAAGGGGTGAAAAGTTTAGCAGTGAGACCTCAGGTCCCCGAAGACTTTTTGGAGTCTTACCTCATTGCTTCTATTTAGTATTAAAGAAATTCATGTATTGATCTTCCATGAATTGCACCTCAAGGATGCAGAGACATTACATCCAAAGTTTTTGGACATATCTACAAGATACTTTCTTGTCCTTGAGTATACTTTTGTTTCCATTGAACATATACCTGCCTTTATGATGTCAATTAATTGGTGGTATAAAGATTGCATTAATCTTTTTTGTACAACACTATATCTATATATGTTAAGGGCATTAATTTCACAGGACAGGAAAGCAGCTGTGTAGTACCTTTTTTTCTTGATGAAAGTGTGACAAGCTAATGAGTGGTGATTTCTGAAATGCCAAAATGGTCTTCAGTACTCATTTCATATAAACATAAACATTCACCTGCTGTTAAGAAGTGAATGAAAAATTTATATAATAAAGAGCAAGCTACTGTCATTATTGTTCTGAAGAGAGCCTCATAGTTGTTAGACAAGCTGCCAGGCTAACATATTGGCTTTTAAATTATTTCAAACATTCAGCCAAGAAAATGGTTTTATGTGATCTTTTTCCTCTCTGAATACAATAAAGAATGAAAGATCACCAACCCGACTTATGAATACATAATGAACACTGACTAGAAGAGACAAGTCTGGTAGCACCTGAAAGAGTAAATCAACTATAAGCAATCCTGTCATTAATTCTCCGCTCAGTGAGCTGCCATTGCTGTGAATTTAGGGTGATCTTAAAGTCACACTGATGGGGAAGATTTTATGCCCTGTTGATCTACAGGGCAGGTGCATTTGCTGTTCTCAGCAGGTGCTCTTATAGAGGGCAGTTTCCCCCTGGCTATTCTGCTTTATTTTTTATTTTCTTAGATTATTTTGCTCTCTCCCTCTAAAAATGCTGTTTTTATTTATTTAGTAATGTAGCTGAAGTCCATTTTATGCCAAAATACTATTTCCTTGTTCTAGATATTTCATAGTGTGTTATTCTTTTGATTACTAATCTATTACAACTGAGAATCAGTCTATGGTCAGTGTTCTATTTATAAGTTTCTATGTTTATACCAATTGATTTTCCTTGAGAGTCAGGGCATCATCTAAACATTTCCGTCATTGTGTATTTCATGGAGTTGTGTTCAGTGTCTGTTTAATGGATGGATGAGTGGAAAGAAGATGGATGAATGGGTGGATATTTGAGTGAATCTGGGTTTTGGTGTGTACCAGTTTGGTGAAAGGACAGGTAAAGGAAGACAAGTATTGATATATCAGGTATTTCAGGCTATTTTTTTTTTTTGGCACCGGGGATCAAACTCTAGACTTGTGCTTGCAAGGCAGGCGGCAGAACCACTGAGCTAAATCCCCGGCCCCAGGCTATATTTTTGTTTGAGTATTTATATACAGTAGTATAGTAGTCAATTTCCCTATGAGCTAATATTTTGAATCCATGTAATAAGAGCTAGAATTTGAGCAAATCCACAAACATCAAATATTGTAATAATAAAATCAACACAGTTATTTATACATTTCCAAATACATGGATCTTTGGCTTTTCCAAACACCTTGATGCTTTCATTTTGCAATCAAAATTATTAGTTCAGTCAAAATCTCATAGCATAAGGTACCAATCCCTGTCCCTCAAAACAGTTGCTCTCAGGAGCTTCAAATTATTCCATATACTTTAGTAAAAATGAAATCAACATCTACAAGCAATATTTTATAAAATATTATTGCTTTATACTATAAAAGAAATATATCCTCATGAAATGTTTTAAATGACTTAAAAACTTTAAATAAGAGAATAGTCATGACCTGAAACACCAACACTAAAAGATAATTTCTGTAGTGACCCCCAAAGTAAGGCTGTGAAAGCAAAAATAGACAAGTGGGGCTGTATCAAATTAAAAAGCTTCTGCACTAAAAGAAAAATGAGTGTTAGATAAGATGTGCTGAAAAAGGAACTCTTCCACATTGTGAGTAGAAATTTAAATTAGTACAACCATTATGGGAAACTGTATGGGGGCTCCTTGAAAAATTAAAAATAGAATTACTATGTGAACCAGCATTCTCATTTCTGGGTATATATCCAAAGGAAATGAAATCAGTGTGTTTAAGAAACATCTGCGTGCTCACATTCACTGCAGTATTATTCACAATAGCCAAATATGGACTCAACTAAAATCTCTATGGATGAATGAAGGAATAATGAAAATGTGCACTTGTGCACTCATGAGCACATATTCACTCACAAGTGGAATATGCTTCTGCTTTTAAAATGGAGGAAATCCTGTCATGTGCAATAACATTGATAAACCTAGAAAATGGCAACAGACACAGGAAGACATGATCTCACTTCTAAGTGAAATCTAAAAAAGATAGGACTCGGTAGGAGCAGAAAATAGAATGGTGGTGATTATCAAAGGCTGAGCAGTGGGAGGAGGTGGGGAGTGGAAGGCTAAGTGTTCAAAGTTTCAGTTAGGATGGGTAATTTCTAGAGATCTACTGTACAGCATGCTGTATTACTATAGTTAATAATAATAATAATATATTGCATACTTGAAAATTGCTAAGAGAGTGGATTTTAAATGTTTTCACTCCCAAAAATGATAAATATGTGATATTATGGATGTACTAATTTGCTTGAATTAATCACACTGTAAATATACATAATTTTAATCTGTTAACTTTGCCTTAATATAACCTGAAGAAAACAGACCACGATAGACTGGAAGAAAATATTTATACATATGATAAAGGACTCATATTCAGGATGTATAGAGATTTTAAAATTCATAAGAATAAAAATACAAAAACAATTGCACAGGTACTTGATCAAAGAAGATATAGTATATGAATGACAAAATAGTGTAAGTTCAACATCACCAATCATCAGGGAAATAAAAATGAAAACCACAATAACATGCCTGTACATACCTACTGAAGGGGTTAAAATTAAACAGACTCAGCACACCAAGTGAGTGAGGGTGCAGAGACACCAACATTCACACACTCTTGGCAGGTGTGTAAAGTGGTATGGTCACTTTGGAAACCAGTTGGACAAAACAAGATGAAATGACCAGCAGGGACTGGGAAGCATGTGGGAAGAGAGCTGTTCTGGGCCTTTAGACAATAAGCCATTACTTCCAGCCCTGACCTTCCATATCCAACTTAAAGTTCTAAGGATTATTAGGTAAACCTCCTGGGATGTACATTCCACCAGGTTAACCGTCCATAACTTGACAAATAACAGACTCCTGGCCTGACCAATCCTCTTCCTAATGATTTAGTTAGATGCCATCTCAGTCCAGGAACCTCAGTCCAGACTTTCCCCACTTTACCTTAAGCCATTTATGTAATGCCCCACCAATATATTCATTGAATGTACTCATTTATGGTTACTTTTGTCCCCTATCTATAAAGGTCATTACAACTTCTTTTTCTCTGGAGCAGTTTTTCAGGACAATCTGAATCTGTGTTCCTGGGGCATGGTTGGTCACTAACATTTAGATTCCAGCAAGGGGAGAAAAAGATGCTATTTACACATGGAAAATGTTCAAATAGCTTAGGGTATTTCAAAAGCAACAATAGAAACTAGAGGACAATGGAATAAAATCACCAAGAATGAAGAATTCTGATGTAAGAACTCAATTTCTAGTTGATACATATCATTCTTCAATAAGGACAATGTAGGAAGCAGAATTATAAAGACAGAGCTCTAATATTCCTCTCTTCTGGTTATTTAATCAAATAATAATCTAGACATCAGTGTAAGAGTTTTCTTCGGTTGATAGCAAAAGATGAAGTCAGAGACTTATACCCTTGCTGGCTTTAAAGGACATGTGTAAAAACTATAGGCAGCTTTTGGGAGTCCTAGTTGATAATCAAAAAGAAAATGATCATCTCAGTTCTAAAATTCAAGGAACTGAGTTTGTTCAGTTCACCTGAATGAGCATGATAATTCTTATCAGAAATTTCAAATAAGAGCCTATCTTGGCCAACACCTTGACTTCAGACTTATAGAAATTTAGGCTGAGATTCCACTCAAGCCTGCTTGGGTTTCTGACCTGTACAACACTGAGATAGTGCATGAGAGTTGTTTTAAATTGCAAGGTTTATAATAACGTGTTATGCAGCAATAAAAATTTTTTCTGCATGTTTGTTTTCAGAAAGCACTCTATATACGCATATGCCCTACCTTAAGGAAACACTAAAGGAGATACACACATGAAGTGCTCAGTAAGTCAAAACAGAAATCTCAAGATAGGAGAGCAAGAAACCAACAGGTGAGCAGCAAGCCTTTCATTATTGGTGATTAATGTACATGAAAATGACTGAAGTTTTAAGATGAGGCTCAATTTAAAAATAAGTACATTAGCATGGCATTTAAATTGTAAATTATCTAACCAAAAAGCGGTATTTGAAAAAGGAGTAGTGGTGAAGTAAAAGGTCCTTTTCTACATGCTTTTTATGATTAGTGAAGACATTGACTAGAAAGCAGGGAGAGAAATGAGGTAAGAGTTTTAGAGGAGTGAAAGTGGAATGAACAGAAAGTTCATTAACCCAACCCATGTCAGGACAGAAGAAAAACCCAGAAACAATAGGCTTATTAAGCAATAAAAAATAAAATATGATGAAGGAAATACAGTTGTGTGTAATGGCTGTTCTAATAGAAGAAAGTGCTGAATTTCCTTCTGACTTCTCCCAGAGAGGTAGGCTATCAGATTGGGTTATAACTTCAGAACATCTCTAAGAATTACATCTGAGACAAAATGATAAAAGAGTTAGAAGTAAAATAATAAGCAAAGGTATATAAAATAGGCTAAAAGAAAACTGGAACATGCATGATAAAGGGACCTTCAAAGACAAAGGAATTTAATGAGACAAAGGGGGTGTTACTTAGGAATAAAATTTGCAATCATCCAAGAAGATAAAACAAACACAAATTTTAATCATTAAAAATCACCGAGGACATAAAATAAAAATTACTCAACATATAAACAGATCAAGATGAAAACAAAATGAAACTCCTTAATATATATCCCTTAGACAGCCAGGCATGGTGGTGCAGGCCTGTAATCCCAGCACATGGGAGACTGAAGCAGGGAAATCTCCACAAGTTTAAAGCCTGTCTGGGCTACATAGTAAGTTCAAAGCCAGCCTGAACCATGTAGGGAGACCCTGTCTTAAAAAAACAATATATCCATATATCTATCTATCTTATATTTGATAGATTGGGCAGAAGAAAAGTAATTATGGATATAGGAAATTTACATACTGCGATCAACATATCTTTATGTTTTCATAGCTAAATAAAGAGCTAAAAACACAGTACAGACATAAAACTTTGTACAATCCAAATAGAACATACTTTGTTTTCTTATGCTCATAGAACTTCCTATTTTTAAATCAATGGATTCATATAAATAAAACAATATATTTGAAAATGTAGGTATTTTATGGACCATATTCTTTAATCACAATCCAAGAAAGTCAACTATCAGGATTGTAACTATGTGAAGAGTGAGGATGGACTATTAAAGCTTCAACATCAAAGAGGAAATCAAACATAAAATTGAATTATCTACATAATTTCAAAAATGAGAATAATTTTTCAACTATGATTAATAGAATATAGTTGAACTATATATACAGAGAGGACAATTTATATACTGAAAAAATTTTATTAATTGGAAAAGAGAGACTGAAAATAAACAGATTAATTATTAAACATCTTTCCACTTTTGAGATAGCATAGCTTCATTTTTTTTTTTTTTTTTTTTTGGTTCTGGGCATCAGACTCAGGACCTTGTGCTTGAGAGGTAGGTGGCAGAACCACTGAACTAAATCCCCAGCCCTATAGTTTGATCTTTTTTTTTTTTTTTTTGGTACCGGGGATCGAACTCAGGTCCTTGCGCTTGCATAGCAAGTGGTGAAACCACTGAGCTAAATCCCCAGCCCCTAGCTTGATCTTAATACATGTTTTTATGTTTTTACTTTGTTTTACTAATATTTTGCTTCAAATATTTGTATATGCATTATCAAAATGGCCAATAATTTTTCTTTTTTTAGCATTTGTTTTATATTAATATTAGAGTCATTCCTGTCATATAAAATGAGTTGGGGCATATTCTTTCTATTTTTTTCATAAAAGAGATTGTTTAAGCTCATTATTGCTATCATTACATGCACTAGTATTTCTATTAAGTATAATGACCAAAAAGCTATCTGGACCTGAAGCTGTTTTGTCAGAAAGAACATTAAGTATTGATTCAATTTCTCAGATGATGATTAATGTTTTTAAAAATTTTCTCTAGAATCACTTTGGTAATTTATATTTTTCTAGGTATGTGTGTACTTCATCTAAGTTTTCAAATGTATGTTTGTAATATGCTCTTTTAAATTTGTGTTCCATCTGTATTTCTATCTCCTTTTGCATTTCTAATATTGTTCATTTATGCCTCCTCCTTTTATTTCAGTCATGAATCTTGAAAGAGATATTTTTAAATTAGGCTCTTCAAAGCATCAACTCTGATTTTGTTGAACTTATCTACTTTATGTTTATATTTTATTTATGTAAAATCTTATTTTATTTCTTCTACTTCATTTAAGCTTTTCCTATTTTTCATTCTCTCACTTTAGCCATTTTTTCTAATATAAGTAATTACTAGTATAAGTTTCCCTTTGAACATCACTTCAGTGATAGTGCAGTTATAGCCCCTAAGCACTTTTTTGTCGTTTTGATATAAATATATCTTTCTCTCTCTTAGTCTCATTTCTCTTTATTTCTATTGACAAAAATATGTACATACACATACCTACATCTACACACACACTGACACACATATACTAGCAATTCTTTTTGATTCAACAATATTATGTAAAAATATACTGTCCACCATAGAAAACATTCTTAATTTTGCATTGATACTGGAAAAATTGCTAACAGTCCATCTAAAACCTTCTTTAAATTGAATGTTAGGGTGTATGTCCTTCACATATGCTCATTTCCTTTTATAATGTTAGAAGTATTTCATCTGCTTCCTCACGTTTTAGGTTTGCTGTTGAGTTTGACATTGTTTTAATAATTTTAATTTTAGAACATTTTCTGATTTCATGTGAGAATATTCCTGAACAATATTCACAACATTTTTATTACATTTCCTCTAATGATAGTACATAGTGAATATTCAAAGTGGAAAAGCCAGCAAACATTATTAGTGTTTTTTAAAATAATATTTGGATCTCCTCACAAGGTTGACAGCAGTTGTAGAATCATGTATCAACATTACCAATTTAGCGACTTATTTTGCTACAAAACTTGTTATTATTTTAGAACACCACTCAAAAGATTTGTATAGAGTTTTTATTGTACATATAAACCTATTAGATTTACTTGTAAGAATGGCCCAAAGCTGGCTTCAGAGAGGGGCACAAATGCAGGTTTTCCACATGGTAACAAGCGAGATTGGTTCATTTGTTAGGACTTCTCTCTACTCCCAACACATTTTGGTTCTTTCTGATCTAGATTTCTATCTGACCTATGGACCAGTAACATCCATTAAACTTTAAGCCTCAAAGAATTATGAGAGTTTCCCCCACTGTCTCAATTTCTCAACTGTTTTTCTTGGGATCTGAGATTTAGAAACCCATTCACATTTCACAGGAAATGCTACCAAGAAATCCTCCATGGAACCATTAACTTATGTTTACTATTCTTTGTACTCTCCCTGTTCCTAGGTCTCAGAATTTCCTCCTAGAATCATATTTATCTTTGCTCTACAATATCTTTTTCAGATATTCTTTAGTCACCTTCATTCCTGAAAGATATTTTTTATGAGTATTCAGACTTTAATTCCAGCTTAATGACTATTTTTGCTTGTTTTGGGGGTATTATTATTCCCTTGTCTTTGGACATCCATTGCTGTTGTTTAGAAACCAACTCCTCTGAGTATTAAGACTTTCCACCTGGTACAGTGACCTGTCCTGGTTTAGACATAGTAAGGGTTCCAATGCAGTTGTAGCTGCTTAAAAGAATGCTGTTTCTGGTTCAAATCCTGGGATCATGAGAAAGATCTCATGTGTCTCTAACTTTTTTCTCTTGGTAAGCAATTAATGGCAATGACTCAAAATTTTGAACTTCAAATTATATGTAGAATGAAAACAATGTAGTTACTTAAGCATATGTATCTAGTAAATGTTAGACTCAAATACTTCTGATAACTTCTGTTATTAAATCACAGTTTTGCTATAACTTTAGATATTCATTTATATATGTTAGAGAAAATTGTATT
>NW_004624733.1:7899592-7939931 GCF_000247695.1 Heterocephalus glaber | reverse complement strand
TAATTGCAATCTTATCTTCTATATCTGAAATTCTGTCCTCACATTGGCTCATTCTGCTGCATAAACTTTCAATGGAGTTTTTAATCTCCTGGAAATGTGTTTGGATCTGTTCTATGAATTTCATTTGTTTCCTGTGTTGGGATTCCATCATGTTCCTCAACTCCTCTATTTTTTTATCTGTGTCCTCTCTAGATTTACTAATCATGTCTTGCAGTATGGGCATGATCTCTGCTGATATGTGAGAAATTATTTCTGATATCATTTTTTCCAGATCCTCTTTTGTTGCCAGTTCAGGGAGTCCAGGTGGTTGAGTATCAGATTGTTCCATGTTGTTTCCTTTTGGGGTTGCTTTAGGTGATCTGGAAGTCTGATTTTGAGATTTGCTTCTGTGTCTTCTTATTTCAAGGGGGGGGCAGGAGAAGATGTGTGCTGCTGGTACCCACTAGGGTCACCTCCTCGGTGCTTGGGGTGGTGGTATAGAGGCCCAGAAAGTTCACCTCCTCTGTGTTGGGGGCAGCTCTGCTCCTCTGCAGTCAGGGCAGTGGTATGGCAGCTCCAAGGATATGTACTTTCAAGTGTTGTCCCCAGTGACCCACCTCTTCTGACCATATCCCATCACCTAACGCATATTCAGCTCAGAAATCTTCAGGGAATTAATGCTTTGAGGAGAGTAGCAGTTCCATGATCCACTCACCTTCCAGACATACTTCTTCTGAACACATAAGCCTTTGGGGGGACATTCTAGGTCTAAACCACAATGGATGTGAAAATTTTTATTTTATTTCACCTTTTATCAACTTTGAGAAGTCTTTAGTATTAACCAAATATCTAAAATGCAACTATTTGGTGTCATGGAATATTTTCTCGTTTTAAGACATGGATGATTTTTTATCTGCAAAGGTAGCAGCAATGATTAATTATTATTTATAGGACTACAGGAACAGAAAATAGTTATTCTCTTATGAAATGGCATGTAATAGCACTAATCCTGTATACTTAGTCATGTACTAATTCATATTTGAAATAAATAGTGAGATCCTGCCTTATGTCGGGTACTGATTTAGGTACTGTATTACTATATTAGTAAGTAATAGTAAATTACTATATTAGCAAATAGAGAATCCTTATCCTCTGAAGTTTGTTGTCTGTGAAGGAAAAAAAATTAATTAATAAGTATTAACTGTGTACCTGATACAATTTTGTCTTCTATGCATTGGTATTAGTGTCTATAAATAATCTTACATTCTGCAAAATCACTTACTGATTAGTTAGGATAAACAATGTTATAATGAGTTAATAGCAACAACACAGACAACAATTCTTAGTGACTTAAAATAGCAAATTTCATTTCTCACTTAGGCTCACAAAATTTTCAGGCACTATGCATCTTTTTGTCATAGTCTGATGGAGGCAACTCCATCTTATAGTGTGATGATTTCAACTGTGGTTGGTTTAGTGGAGGTTCATCACAGTAGAGGAAAAAGAAGCTGGAATTCTTTTTTTAATTAATTAAGCTTCTTGGTATATGTTAGATATATGCAATGATCATATTTGTCATGGGAGTTTATACCTGTACATGATATTTCTTGAATATTCTTCTTTTTTCCTCATCCCCCTCTCCTCCCTTCAACTCCTCTTCCCCTTTGTATTTACAAAAGCTTTGTTTCCATTTTTTCCTTCTTTTCTTGTTTTTTTCTTTTCCCTTCCTTTGTTTCCTGCTTCCCCCTCCCTACTTCCTCTTCCTATTTGAACATTTTCTATTTCATAATATCTATTATACATTTTGGTCCTTATTTATGTTTTAGGTTTCTCATACCAGAGGAACAATGGAATATTTACATGTATGTTTCCAATTTATTTCACTTAAAAGTGTGATCTCAAGTTGCATCAATTTAGCTATAAATGTCTCCAGTTTATCTTTCTTTATGGCTGAGTAGTACTTCATTGTATTAAAAAAACCCGTCTTATTTATACATTCATCAGTTGATAGGCATTTGGGCTATCTCCAAGATCAAGATTGGTATCTCAGTGTTGTCTTAATTTGTATCTCTCAAATGACCAGTGATGTTGAACATTTTTTCATATATTTATTTGCCATTTGTACTTCTTTACCTGAGAAGTGTGTATTCATTTTACTTAGCTACCTTATCTTCGACAAAGGGACCAAACACTTTCACTGGAAGAAAGGTATCCTCTTTAATAAATGGTACTGGAAAAACTGGCTTTCCACATGCCATAAACTAAAACTAGACCATGTTACTCACCATGTACTACACTAAAATCAAAATGGATTAAAGAATAGGGAAGGGTGGAGGGGTAAAGGACGCACAGGTAATGGGGGAAAAATAAGAACCAAGATACATCATGTACAGGTACAAGCACCCAATGATAAATGTAAATGTATTGTATACCTAAAATGTACCAATAAAAGAATTTAAGCAAAAAAAATGGATTAAAGTTTTAAATATAAAACAGAAACACTAAATCTGATGGAAGAGAGAATAGGTGGAACTCTTGAAGATATAGGAGTAGGCAAAGACTTTGTGAACAAAACCTTGATCATATGGGAAATATTACAAAGAATCAACAACTGAGATCTCATCTTATTAAAAAGTTTTACATAGAAAAATAAACCACCAACAGAGTGGAGACAACCCAGAAAATGGGAAAAAATGTTGCCAGCCATTCCTCAAAGGACTAATATCTAAAATATATAAATAACTCAAAAAAATCGTACCCCCAAATTTAAAGACCCAATCCAAAAAAGAATTCCTGCAGTGAAATTAAATGTGTTAGCCTCAAAGTGACACATATCATTTCTGCTCACACTTCTTAATTTTAACCTAATGGGAAAGTGTAATCCTCTAGGCATGCAAAATTAAAAGAGGACAAAATACTATTGAACACTGTTACTATCTACCATAGACCGCTAATTTGACCATCAAAATTCATTTTATTCTTCCCACCAATTTTATATATTCAACTTTCCACAAAAATGATAACCTCAAATTCTCATTCAGTCATGGCCTTAAGATTAAGGCTAACATATTTTTGAATAGTACAATTTATCAAGGGTTAAAATATAGTGGTTATTAGACTCAGATGCCTTTTTTATTAATCAGGGTACTGCAAAAAGGCAAGTTGTCTTTCCCCACCTCAAACACTTGGTGTTTAATTCTAGAACAAAAGTAGGGTAAAGTCAATAAGCAATGCTATTGGTTGTGGATGGCCAGCAGAAATTGCAGATGTGTACCATTTCTGAAATCCCACCTTCGGATACAGTGAGGGCCATATATGCTGGGAATGAGGACTGATCCTTGACTGGACCTGATAATATTCTCAGGAGAAGATTCCTTGTTTGCTGTTCTCCATGGTCCTTACCTCTGTACTCTGGTGGTTCTTTTTGTTAGAGTGTTTGGTCAAATCTGAAATGGGTAATGAAACATATGCTGTTGTTACAGACTGTGTAATTATTTTACCCACCTTCTGCATGTAGGCAATGTGGATGGCCAAGACTGATCGTAGGCCTTAAGTAGTCAAGAGCTCCTGGTCCTTTTGTCACTACATTTCTCTCCTTAGCTTATCTCTTTGATTTGAGCAAGTGTATCTACCTGTATCTACCCTTCATTCTTTTTAAAGCAAAATTCCCAAAGCTGCCACACAGAGGAAACTGATCAACCACATCCTTCTCTCTGTGTTTTAATTTAAAGAAGCATTTTGAGCCTATTTGCTTTGGAAGAAGAGCTACACATGATCCTCTTACTTCTGAGTCATTTTTTCTGGCTGAAAGCTCTCTGTAACAGGACTTTTGCTTCTATCTGGGGCTCCTTAAATGCAATCAATATACAAGTAAGTAAGCTGGAAGCCATCTGGTCCAAGCTTCTCATTTTATAAGTGTGACAATTGAGAACTCCCAAATTAAAAGAACTTGGCTTATGGTTTTAAAGTGAGTCACCACCTTTGGCAAATATGTGATTGCCTATAATAGATTTCTTTTGAAAATTAAGTGAAAGAAGTAAAATAATTCAATGACTTTTCCCCCTGCACTAATGCAAAATGTTCTTATTCTTGATTCTTCTGATCAATGTTTATTTATATGTTTGCAGCATAATACTTACATCAGTCAGAAATGGATTAGGCACAAGCAACAGTAAGTAACAACATAACCGTGACTTACAAAAGACAGTGACTCTTCTGCTCTGGAGTGGAATATCAGCTTTGCAATCTTCATGTCACAGCCCCTTGCAGCTCTCTTTCCTGGGTCATTGGAGTGTGACATTGTTCATATGTCCACGTTGGCTCTTCTAGCCATCATATATTTAGTCTAGACAGCAGGGTAGTGTAAAGGGGAGAAAGGGGAAGGTGTGTGTGATACTCTGTCGGTGTTAGTGAGTGAGTGTGTGATTGTAAAAATAGATGAGCTGGGAGGGAAATTGAATGAGGGACTTATGTTTAACATTCCCCAATGGTGGGGCACTAGTTACACTGCTGTTTTTGGTTCTGCATATGGTTCTAGGCACAAAAGGGCAGGCAGTTGGGAAGAAAAGACCATTTTCATGGTCAGTTTTATGAACCAGAATGGTTATATCATAGTCCCCAGGTATTCAGTCAAACACTAATCTGGAAGGTGTGAAGGTACTTTGTAGATGTCTATAATCTATTGACTTTAAGTAATGAAGATTATTCTAGAAAATCTGTGTAACCCTGATTCAATCAGGGTTTCAATTTGAAAGATCTTAAAAGTGGAAGTGAAACTTCCAGAAGAAATTCTACTTGTGAACAGCAGTTCTGCTCATGCTGAGAGTCCAGCCTGTCCTTCCTGACAGCCTGCCCTACAGATTTCATACTTGCCTAGCCAGCCCAAAACACCAATTCATATGTATGCCCACCTCCAGGGAAGCCCTAACTTATACAGACACAGTGTGAGAGAGAACAAGGACACCCTGGACCTTCGGAGGACAAAGTAGACTCTGAATCAATCCTCAGCTGTCTGCAACTTCAGTGATGCTGATGACCTAGAAAAGATGGTACCCTTCATCATGGAGCTAACATGTATCTTGGCTAAGATTGGAAAGGCTGAAGGAGGAGATTCCAGGAGCTACCAATGGCAAGCTACTCTCCCCTACCACCAAGTTGAGCCAGCAGGTCTGTGAAAGGTTTGTGACCTGTAACACCTGACTCTACTCTGACCTTCTTAGTGTAAATGTGGCTACTGGTTTACTCCTACCATCCAAAGTTGAATATGTTTCTCTTGTGGCCCATGCTAGTTCAGAACCATATGGGGAAGGTAATCTGGGGAAACACTATTCCAATTTAGCAAATATATTAGAAAGCTTTCCATCATTGTGACAAAATACATGAGAAAAACAATTTTTAAAAGAAAAGGTTTATTTTAAATCATGGTTTCAGAAGTTTCAGTACGTGGTCAGCTGGTTCCATTGCTGTGGGCCTGAAGTGAGGCAGAAGGTCATGGCAGCTGGGAAAGAGAGAAGGGAGGATGCTTCCTCCTTGGGCTTTCACTCCATCTGGGGCTCCAGCCTATTGAATGGTGCCACCCACATCCAGGGTGGGTCTCCCCCATCAGTTTACTGACCCACGTGCCAATTATTTCCAGAGATACCATCACATATCCAGAAGTGTGCTTCAATCATTTCCTAGGCATTCTCAATCCAATCAAGCCAACAATCGTGACTAATCATCACAGCTAGGGTGACAGTACAAAGCTTCCACGCCAGGTATTCAGAACTTTGACACATAATCACACCTGGCTTCAAAACTAAAAGTCAGAGATTGTCTTGTATGGTGGAGGAGAACAGAAATTGGAATAGAGAACCAACCCTCTCTGCTAGAGCTGTCATAGGCTCCCGTTCTTATTGTCTAGAGCTCAGTTTTTTATGAGAGGAAATAAGATACTATCCAAATCTATACTGAGCGTTGAGTCTTGAGCTACATACAAGTACTTCCCCTTCATAGTCCCTTGAAAAACTTCATGGAGTATTTTTATGATTAAAGAAATTTTCATGTATCAAAGTGTTATCCTCAGGACAATACTGAAGCACTGTTAGTGGAAGATTCTTTACTCTGGGTGTTTCATATGGATTAACAGCAGGACTTTTTTTTTTTTGGTACCAGGGATTGAACTCAGAACCTTGCACTTGCAAGGCAGGCGGTGGCACCACTGAGCTAAATACTGGCCCAACAGCAGGACTTTCAAAATGGCTTTCGAGGAATTGCTTTCTTTTCCTGGAAGAAGAGAAGAGAAGAATGCAGAGTAATGACCAGAGGCCTGCCTTATATAAAGAATGATTGGGGGAATCTGCTTCAGTACAGTGAAAAGGAAATTGATTTTTATAGTGTGAACGTACATAGGTAAAACAGATTTTATTTAATACCCCTTTGTACAAATTCATCCAAATCAAGTACAACTCATATTTGTGCAGTGATGATATTTAATATTTATTGAGTTTTACCACAGGGAAGGCACAAGTCTAAACAAGTCAGGTAGATGTTCACATCCACATTTAATTTTAAGAGAACTCCGTGAAGTATCTATAATTACTATTATTCACACTGGCCCGATAAAGAACTGCAACATGGATAATAAAGTATACTGAGATCATATAAACAGGAGGACCTCAGCGGCTCTCTCTGGCCTCTCCCTGATGCACCTGTGGAGCCTGAGTCATCCTAGAAACAGCATCCACGGCTCTGCTCTCTGTACTAGGACAGGGAAGTGAATATAAGGGGAAAAATGCTGCAACAAGGAGCTAAGCCAAAAGGCTTCTATCTTGCCCATAGGTAACTAGAAAGCCAAATTAGTTAGAAGTTGCATTCTAGGATCATTCTGTTTGAATACTGTTTAATAAAGAATAACCTCTCACCCCCCCGCCCACAAAACAAAACAAAACTCCAGAGACTGTAAGGTAGAGGCAAGGGAAAGAGGGGCAGAGGTGGGTGGCTCAGGCCACTACTGTGGGCTTCTCTGGGAGGCCCTTTTGGTCTCGTGCCTTCTCCCCACACCTGCCAGACAGCAGCAGCTCAGCTGTGTTCTTTAAGTGCAGATGCCCTTAGCTTCCAATACACTCAGTACTGGCTCAGAAAGGAGTAACTTCAGGAAGGGACTTTGGAGCAAGGTATCAGTTTAGAACCTTCTAGACTGGTGCAATGTGCTCCATTTTATGCTGTATATAGGACTCAAAGTTTTAGACCACCGCCCACCCCCACCCCTTCCTGTCATCAGGATCCACTGGGGCTGGGAACTCCTGTGGTGCCTTGTCTAGGACATTGTCTTCGGGGTTCCTATGGCAGCTGTGCAAACAGCTCTGGACCTGTGGTAAGCACACAGAGGGCAGAAGATGTGATTTTTCATTGCTCTTAAATTTGCTCCATACCTATTTTTGGCCTCGTAATCCACAGGTAAACCTGCAGACTGGTTGAGTGTTGCAGAAAATAAGAAATGAGCCTGAAGCCAGTAAGAACACCCCCCCCCCGCTCCTGCTGTGTTCTCTCTCTGTCTCTGCCTCTGTCTCTGTCTCTCTCCCTTTCTCCTACTTTCCCTCCCTCCTCCACCCCTACCCCCTCTGCAAAGGGCTCTCCAGCATAACAACCTGCCTCACTTCTTGCCTCAAAAATCCCCTAGCTCCCAGTGTGTGTGTGTGCATGTAAATGGAATATAGGAAAGGCAGACAACAGTGGCAATCAAAATCCAGAAGGCTAGAGACGTTTCTTCCATTCACAGAATTTATGAAAATCCCTTGACTCGGGAAGGCTCTCAGAGCCCCAAATGCTCACGCGGCTGGTGAGTTCCCAGCCGCAGCTGGAAGCACAGCTATAAATAGAGCTGGGAGGGAGCGCCCTGCAGGCGGAGCTGCGGAGATCCCGGGTCTCCCCCGCGTCCGCACTCCCTCCCCTCCGCCTCGCGCGTGCCCGGCCGGGGAAGCCAGGGCGGGCTCCCTTAACCCCTGCGCGCCCGGAGGGGAGACGGGGCTTATCCGGAGCTGGCCCGATGCGGTCTGTGCTTTCTCCCTCCATTTCCTGGAAGCTCTGGGTAGAGAGCCTGAAATTTCGACCTTCACACACACACGCACACGGATGGTATTTAATACTTCCGATAGTATTTTGTTCTGTATCAGTTTTCAGAGGCTTAAATCCAAGCCTTTAAATTAAAATCATCCCCAAATTTGGTGCTGGGCATTGTTGACTTGCATTTTTCAGCACAGGGTTTCTTCACCTCTGCTTTGTGCTGTTAAGGACAGTTACATGCATCGGGAGGAAACTACTGAGTGGAAACGTTGTGTGCGTGTGTGTGTGTGCGTGTTCGGGTGTGTGCGCGCGCGCGTTTTATTTTTGGCGCATGCACAGCCCTCCGGAGCCTCAAGGTCGGCAATACCAGCAATACCCTCAGCTTTGCCCCCCTCTCCCCCCATACCTGGCTCGCCTGCCAGCCCGGAGCGAGGAGGAGGGAGTCCCCAGTCCCCGCGGGAGTTCCCGAGACTGGGTTCCGTCTCTAGCTCGGCGCGGAAGCAGCACAGGCAGGTGGGAGCGGGTCCCCGAGGGCAGGCTCGGACTGGCCGCGAGGGGGCAGCGGCTCCGCTTGTCCCGGCGCAGCACCCGGGTGCTCCCGGCTCTCCGCGCCCCGGACGGGGAGAAGGGGGGTGGCGCTCTCCAGGCTGCGGGCAGTCACGGAATCCGACACCCGAGAGACAGCTGGTCCTGGCGAGGACTCCTGATCCTTCTCAAATGGAAACAATTTCTATCAGTGAATCTGCCAGAATTCTGGGTGGAATTGCACTTGGCTTTGCCCCTTGGCGCAGCTTACCCAGGCCGTATTTATCACTTTGGGGCGAGGAAAGCTTCCAACGGATCGGAGTTCCTGGGTGCAGAACAAGGTAAGCTCGCGACAAAGATAACATCCACGGGGGCCACAGATGTCCCAGGCGACACGTTAAGTTAGGTTTGGGCTTCCACTACTTAGCCCCCCACACCAGGCCTCTGGTGCCCCGTGGAATCTCTCTCTGCTCTTTCTTGCCTCTTTCTTCACTCAGTCCTTAAAAAGAAAAATCCCCTGGGTGCGTGGGATGCTTTTATGCTGCTCTTATTTTCAGCATTTTAATGTTCTACCCTGGAGGTCAATGCCACGGTGTGACCTGAAGTTTCGAATCTTCCCATCCATCTCTTCCATCTTCCCTCCTTTCTCCCTTGCTTGATTTCTCTACTCCTCTTACCTCATCTGCTCTTTTATTTCTTGCCATCTCCAGTTCTAACTTCCCTTTCCTCTTGTTGAAAACATGACGAAGATAAAAGGAGAGAGGAGACAGAGTTGTTACTCGTGGGGAATGCAATGTTGGGGTTGTACAGTGCATGGGTGGCTCACATTGTGGAGCACCCACTATGCTGCTGTCCAGCTTCTTCAGATTTGGAGTGATCAGACCTTCTTGAAAATGAATTGCCCCAAGAACTTTCCCCCTGAATGCTTTTTTACTTCCTTTTCTTGGCTACAGGGATAAGTAACTGCAAAAGCAGGAAGAAGCAGACCTGGGGGGAAGGAGGGAGCTCTTTAGGTTGGGGCTGGTTTGGGGACGTGCAGCAGCAATGAAAAAAATCCCACCTTAATGGTAACAACCTACATTTGTTGAGCACTTGCTATGTATTACTGTAAGAACATTACAGATATTAACTTAAATACCAAGCCTTTTGTGTATCCCTATGAAGTGAGAACTACTATTATCTCTTTTTTTATATGGCAACTCAGGAATGGGTGATTTAAACAATTTGTTTGTGGTTGTAGTAAATGGGAGCTGAGATTGAAACTCAGAGCATCTGACTCCAGAACATGGCTCTGAATACAGTGCATATCTGTCACTCACGTATTCATCTACTCACTCTGTCCCAGGCCCTGTTAGAGAAGTTAGAAATGCCACTGTGAACAAAGTAGCTAACATCCTCTTGTTCTAGTTGCAGGAAACAGATCACCTCCCAATAAACAGCCTGTTCGATTTTAGGCAGTGATAGATATGATGCAATAAAGAAAACAGAGTAGTATAAAAGAGAAGGGGTATCTTCACAGAGACAGTGGAAGAAAAGTTCTCTTTGTGGTAAGACATGCAGGCTGAAACCTTGAAAAGCTGAGAAAAAATACAGATGAGTCTAGGAATATAACAGGTGATGGAAATGACCTTGAGCAATCATGGAAATGCAAATCAAAGCTACATTGAAATATCCTTTTATGTCCATCAGCTTGGCTTGAAATGAAAAAGTTCCACAATATGAAGTTGTTGAAGAGCATGTGGGGCCAAAGGATCTTCAGACATTGCTAGTGGGCCTGTGAATTAGCACAATGACTTCACAACAGTTGAGCCTTGTGTCTAATCTGTTGTGCACCTGTAATCCAACTATTTAACTTGCTTCTGGGTTTTACTTTGCGAAACTCACATACTTTCAGCAGAAGACAAATATGCATAACATTCTTATTCCTAATAATGAAAACCTGGAACTGCGATACCTATCACCAGGGAGTGGATAGAATAGTGCAGTTTTACCACAAAGAGGAAAATTATACAGCAGTCAAAATGATTACGCTAATTAACAATGTAGGTAGTTCTTAGTAATATGATATTAAGGGAAATTTGAGTCTAAATTACATAATTTAGCATGATAATTTTTGTTATAGTAAAACAATCTAAAAAACCTCAACCCTTTAAGAATGTAGATATAGATATAGACACATAGATATGCAATATCATTATATGAATAAAAAAGCAAGAGAATGATGACCATGAGATTTGTGATACAGTTCACTTAATGAGGAGACCCAGGGGACATATATTAGTTAGAAGGAAGTCATTGGCAAGGTCTGAGTTGAGGCTTCACTAGGGCCAGGTGTGCTTGTTATTCAAAATAACCAGAAAATAACAAAGTATAACGGGCTGTGCATGAACTTATGGTGAGAATATATGATGAATCAAGTACTAAGATAAACTTAGTTCTGTGTAATGTGATCTGAGGTGGAAAGTAGGAAGGAACAGAAGGTAGACAGACACTTCTGTGGTGGTGATGGTGGGGTGCTGAATGTTTTTAAGGAAGAGAAAGGCAGCCAGAGTTAAATACAACAAATCAAGATCAACTGGGAACAGATAATATAGGGTCTCACAGACCAAGCTGAAGAATTGAAAGGTTTTAAGCAGGGAAGGGGCATAACTGGGCTTAAGATTTTAAAAGATACTGTGTGGAGAATGGAAGGGGAGGGCCCATCGGGAGGCATCTTTGGTACTAGAGGTGAGAAGATGCTGACATAATGCAGCTGTGTTCTTACAGGTTACTCAGGACACAGCCAGCCCAGTCTGAGAGTCACAGCCCTGAAATCCAGCCCGAGCTTGTCCTGCAAAGGCTTGGAGAAGCCTCAGGAAAGGCATATTCTCAAATTCTGTGGGCCAGCAGTAGCCTGTTAGTGGAACAGGGTACTGAAAATGGACTTAAAAAGAGGTGAATGGATTCAGGATATAATTTGGAGGTAAAATGGACAAGATTTATTGATGGATTAGATGTAAGGGTTGGTAAGAGAAAAAGAAGAATCCAAGATAACTCTTGGATTCCTTTGTTTGAATGCAAGGTTACTGATGCTATGTTTAGGGAAGAGGAAAGCGGGGCGGTGCTGGTGGGGGTAATATTTTACATTCAAGGAAGAAAATGTTATTTGGACACATTAATTTTAAATTGCAAATAGAATGACACATAGGGAGTTGGATATGAATCTGAAGCTTGAGAAAGATTTTAGGGAGAGACATGATTGTGGAAAATGTAAGTATCCAAAGGTATAGTTCAAGTTCCTGCACCTGGTTGTCCTTGTCAGGTTATAAAACCCTTTAGGCAGAGAATTTTATTTGTCATTTTTATCCTCAGCAAAGTGTGAAGGAGAATAGGTCGTCAGTAAATATTTGCTGGATAGATGACAGAGGATGTATAAATGCTGGGAAGAGGAGGAAATGCCCTAGGTTTCTGACCCTGCTGTAGTCTGAATGCTGAAGGTGTGTCAGTTTTGATTCTTTATGAGGCTAAAGCAAGTCTAATGGTGAAACTAACCCAGGCGGATGTGAGCCTGGGGTCTTGGGGTGGTGTCAGAAGGAAGGAAGCAAAGCAATTGGTTCTCATGGAGCTTGAGGCTTAGTTTAAAAGCCAGTTTATAGAGGCATTTTAATTCCATGGTCCTTTGGAGGGCTGTCTGCAACATTCCCCACCATCTGCAGCCTCTACTCCCTCAGGCAAGGTGACTCTCATTTAGGAAGTGACCCCTGAGGCCTTGTCACAGGAGATATCCTGTCCTGTCACTCTGCTAAGCCTGGTATGAAGTATCTGGCTTGCATGTAGATTGTCAGTGTGGTCATAATACTCTCCTGGTGCCAGGAATGAAGGGCTAGCCCTGCCCTACTAAACTTGGGCCTCATACTGTTCTCCCATCTCACCACATCCAATCACCTTGGTTACACCTTGTTCCCAGCCAAATTTTCTCATTGCATTTCATGTCTCTTTGTCTGTCTCTTTTCCTCAAATGTATGCTCCTGGTTCCCATTTACTGATGTATTTCTAATGCCTGGTACAGTGCCTGACATAAGGTATATGGGCAGTAATGGTGCAAGAAAGGAAGAAGAGGAGGAAAGGATGGAGAAGTTGTCCTTTTTTGCTTAGCTTTGAGATGACCAAGATGAGGCCATCCCATTCTCACTAAGGATAAAGAAAGCTGCGTGTGGTATTGCTTAAGAATGTAGGGTGTGCAATGCATTAGATCTATAGCTCTAGTCTGGCTCTGCCACACACAGCCTGGTTACTCACCCAATCTCTCAACACTCAATTTATTCATCTGTAAAGTATGGATGATAACAAAACCTCCTGCAGAGTATAGTTGTGAGATTTAAACGTGCTAAGAATGTGAGTGATGCTTGTAGTGCGGTACCTGGTATGTAAGAAGGACACAGAGAAGTTCACCTGTTAGTACTTTCCAACATATTTAATTGTCAGTACCTCCCTTTTGACCAACTTCAAGGAATGCTTCTAATTTTCAGTGTTTGTCTTCCTTATCTAGCATAGCCAGTGCTCTGACAGTGGGGTAGTAGATAATTTTTTGGCAGATGGGAATCTTATTCCTGGGCACACAGGCATTTGCTATTCCATTTCTCACATTATGCCACATAGTATTTCCCTGCACATAACTCACAGCCAGCTGGGAGTCTGAATAATAGTGAAGATTCAGGATGTATTTATTCAACATTCCTAAACAGTGATTGAATGTCTTACTATGTAAATGGAGATGCAGTGATGACTAAGACACGGTCTGTCTGGTCTCTGCTTTCAAGGAAATCAGAGCCCAGTTAAGGCAGAAAATCACAGTCATAGTGTACATATTCAAGAGGTTATTCCCAGTCAGGTCCTCAATCTCTTAATACCCCTCATGCACTGCTGGGGGGAATGGTGTGAAATAGTAATATGTACTGATCTCTTGTACTTGCACACAAATTTACAAGTTGTGCTCACTTTGAAGTATTTCGTTTGATTTTTTACAATGTCATGAGACAGGTAGAGATTAGTATTTCCATTTTATGAAATTTAACTCCATAGAGCAAACATGTCTTGTGCAAGACATTATCATGTGAATCTTATTGATACATGCTTTGCACATTCCTTCCATCCAGAGCTCTGCCTGCATTGCCATTCTTTTGGGGGTGGGGTTTGATCTTGATATCTGATTTTCTCCCTTAGATATGGTGGCTAACCTTTACTCTCTGTGGGGATCTTTACCCTTTACTCTTTGTGGACTGTCACTGATGACCAGTTCTATCCAGGTGGCTTTGTGCAATCTCTGAGACTCTACCTTGCTACTGAGATGGAGGAGCCTATGTGAGGACCATGGTAGCTCCTATGCTTGTGCAACTGGGAAGCAGAGGCCCTGGCAGAAGAACCTTGATTTGCTCAGTTTGTCTAATCAACTGGCTATATATTTCCCTGACTAGGAAAAAGACAGGAGTCATTTTGCCTCCTTAAACTTGCAGTGACCTATTGCACTTTCTGAGCTGTTTTAACTTCAGTGTATCATTTATGAAATACTTAAAAGTCTTCTGCTACAGAATGCATTGCAAATTAAAACCCACTTTTTGGTCACTTGCATAAGGAATATAGGTTTATTTCTTTCTTAAAACTTGTTCAAGGAAAGTAAAACTCACAGATTTGTCACGTGAGTGTTATGTAGGGAAATGAGTTTGTTGCCCAGAACAACATGTATATTTCAGATCTACTTCTGTATTTTTATCTTTGTGGAAGATAGGATAAGAGCCATTTTTGTTGCCCACAGGCTGTCGGGGGAGGGGGCAGCTCCAGTACATCCAGCTAGACCTGCAGTGCAGCAGGAGGATGACCTTGCCCATAGCAGCTCAAAGGTATTTGGCCAGCAGCCTCCTTGTCCAGACCTTGCACCTTGGTCGCAGGAACTTTGATTGCATTATTTTCTGTAAGGGAAAAATTGATTAACTGGTCTTTTAAGACATTTTTAAATGTGAGATTTATGAAACATGAGAAATAAGAGCCATGACTTATCAAAGGTGAGTGTTGAGAAGGGCTTTTTAATTTCCATTTGCTTCAGTGTACTAGAAATAAAGTTACATGTTAATTGGTGAATAAACTCCAGTAAAAAAATTGCTAAGTATCCAGGAAGACTCATATGAATTAGTAAAAGTCTGATTTATAATGTGTATCTTTTAAGAAATACCTTTGTTTTGCTTTCAATTCATGAAGCTTTGTACATAAAAAGTGTCTTGCATTGTAGTTTATTCTCTCTTGTATAGATAAGACTCACGAAGAGTTATTGAAATCCACTGAATATAAAAGGGTGAGTAAGCTATTTTTCTTTTAAGGCAGTTTTTAGAATATTAATTTTCTCAGCATCATTCTTTATTGTTCTTTAGTAAACTTCAGCCCAAGCTGGTTAAAAAGAGTATAATTTCTAAATTATTGAAACCTAAATAATTTTTTAACTGTAAATTTACACTGAAAACCAACCATTGAATCAAAGATAAGGCTTGATTTTCTGCTTGCCTTTATGGGAGAGGTTTTTCCTTTCAGGTCAGAGAAGAACTTACTCCCAGACTTGCCTCGATTTTTTTTGATGTGTATTAGAAGAAATTGGTCTTGCCTTCTGCAGACAGCTCCCTCACTCCACTCTTTATCCCCCAGCATGGATGCAAAAATTTTCCTACAGCCCCTCACATAAAGGACTGACAAAACTCAGCCCCAAATGATGATTATCATGTGTTTTTCTGTATCTGGCCAAAATTAGCATTGATTGACTCTTCCTACTATGCCTTTTATTCCTGTACTGCAAAACAGAAATCTGACTATTTTGCCTGGTGTGGGATCATGGAGACAGATAAAGATGAAAGCATAGCAAGCATGCTCCAAGTCGTGCTTTTCAAAACACATGTTCTTGGGCTTTGTTCCCAGAGATTATCAGTGTCCAGGGAAGAACCTCCACATTTCCACTGCAACATGCTCATTCATCAATGATGCAGATGCTGCAGGAGTGTGGATCACATACTTCATGCAACACTGGCCAAGATCCTTCATTCTGAGGAAACCCAGGTAGTGAGAATGGAAATGAATTTCAGAAGCAAAACTCAGCAAGACATGGTCAATACTATGGTAATTAACTGCCCAAATTTGAACCAGTCTGTCTTGATTTTAGCATTGAAAGTCCTCTTTACAAGAAGCCACTCAGCCTTGGACAATCTGGAGACTCAATTACTCTACAAGGCACATGAGTGAGCTTCTCATGGCTGCTTTGTTGTGCTTTAAGAATTGGTGTTTGCTTTAATTTTAAAGTGAGTATGCTTCAAGACAAGCCACTGAACATGATGTGAAATGACATGTAACCAAACAAGTTAGAGCCGTCAGCTTTTCTAAATCTCTCTTCATTTACAGCTTGTGGTAGAACAATAGTTTCCATGTCTGCATATTGGAATCACCTGAAGAATTAAAAAAAAAATACTGTGATCCACTCCCAGAGATTGTGAATTAATTGGTTTTGGGTGTGGTATAGTTTCTTGTAAATTTGAGAAGGTTCCCAGGTGATTGTAATTTCTAGACAAATTGAGAAGCTTCCATGGTAGCTGTCTTCAAAAAAGGCAGCTGTCAGGACCTCTGACTGTGTGCAGGCATGTTGTTCATCCTGTCCAGAGGTGAGGTCTAGTTCACATTCCCTTGAATCTTTGTAACATGAATAATAAAATTTAGTAATGATAATGTTCTGGGGCTTCTTTGCCCAATCTCTACAAGAACGGAGAGATTTCATTTCCTTCTGTAAAGCTAGTCTCCATGCTTGAGGTCTGACTCTTCCGAGTCCACACGCTGTGAAGAAGCTCAGCTTGACTTGGGGAGAGTGAAGTACCGGATATGTCAGTGAGACTTTCTTGGACCTTCTAGCCCTGCCTAGCTAATAGCAAAATTTTCCTTAGTGACCCCAAGAGTACCATTGTACTGGCACCCTACTCCCCCTGGATCACAGCCTTAAGTTGTTTAGCTTTGGCTGTTTTGTTATGAAGCAGTGTAGTACAGCTGAAGCACAAGCACATTCCTTGCACTTACTGGTAATAACAATATAAAGAAGGCATTTGGAAAGGCCCCGTGTAAATGATAAATGTTTTATTATCTGTAATTCAAAGTGCAAAGCAGTATCAACCCATTTTTGCTGCACATTAGAAGAGCAAAATTATTAATTTTAGTAAAATATTTATGATAGTGAGCAAAGGTATGATAACTTTAATAATGCTTCCTCTTGCATTGTCTACAGCAGAGTCCAAGGTAAAGCTTAGCATGTTATTGATTTATTTGGGTTGTGCAAGCCCAGAGTGTGACAGTGAACACACCAGTGATGAGACAGAGCTACTTTTCAACAAAAAGCTGAGGTGAGACCTAACAGGTCCCTCTATAAGCATGCTTACTTGGCATTTGATGCCCTTCCAGAAGGGATTCAAGGAGAAACTATATCTTAGAGTAATTCATGTGAGAGGGGAAGAAAGAACTTAGCCTTCAAGTGCCTTATTTCATTTCTTCCTCATGAAGTTTTATGGCAAGAGAAGCTAGCTCCACATTCTTCTGGCTCCCCAGTGGCTGGTCAGGAATCCAGCACAATGAATAAATTTTCTCAAGTCCAGAAGTGGAAGGGCACCTGTGTGTAGATGAGGCACTGATGCAGGGAACGGGAAGGAAGAAGAGGTTGACAGAACCTGAAGAAGGTTCGTTAATGGTTTGTTATTTTGGGAAGTTTGTTCATTGGATTATCCATTTATTGGTTTTTGCTAAAGCAAACACAGTGAGGTATGTCTTATTTTGATACTGCTTTGGCAAACTAGATTCCTGGCCTGAGAAAATACATGAGTAGGATTCCTACTTCTACCTTTTTCTGTATTCTCAGTTGCATTTCAAAATAAATGCAATATTAGTTTTTTTTCATATATCCTTTTATTGGTACATTTTAGGTGTACAATATAATGATATTCATCATTGGAGATATGCACCTTTACATACTTTCTTGGTTCTTATTTTTCCCCCTTGCCCAGCCCTCCCTTGAATCCCTCCATCCCTCCCTATTTACAAAAACTTTGTTTCCATTTTTTCATTTTCTCATATTAATTCCATTCCCTTAGTTTTGATGGGTCTTTTCTTATAATGATACCATACACAATATTTATCCTGGACATTTGCAAAAGCTATAGTAGCACCTTTGCTTTCCTCTTCAGCTGAAGATTTGATTCTCGTACTGGTTTGAAGAGCCAAAGCTTTTCTATTATAAAAGGGAGTGCGCATGCTTTCTAGCCTGGAAAGAGAGGAAGATACCCATCAGCTGTCACTCCTGAGTATCAGTCTCTTTGATGAACATTAGCTCTTCTCCTAGGCAGGGTTTGTTTTGTTTTGTTTTGTTTTGTAAGACAGAAAATTATTCTGAGTATAACCATTGTCCTGTCTAGTTTTTCATGATGCTGGCTGGTTTTTAAATGTCAGTGGCTTTATATGATTATCATAGTTTTCAGTCCAGTCCCTATATGATTTTAGGAGCCATAATATAAAAGGATTAAAAATATATTTAACATATTAAAAGATTCCTTGTTAAGTGCCTAATTTTTTCTGGAAAATTTGCACTGGTTTCTCAGAAATCTATTTTTCCCTTTTAGTTGTATATGAGCAGTGAAGGTTATTTAATTTAAAAAGGGCAGGCAAAAAAAGGATTTCATCTACAGTTAAATCTGTGACTGCAATCTGCTCATCACTTTTCCTCTGGACCAGACAACTACCTCCCCTATGTAATAATCAAGGCACTTGACTACAATGATATCCAGTTCAAATTTTTGTTCCTTCCCATGTTGTAACATGTGAATGGTCTTTGGCAAAACAAAGTCTTCAGCCTGTGCCACCACTGTTTCCTGGTAACAAGTACCAGGTTCACCTTACACTACAAGTGCGGGTTTGGCATTCAGTTAGTGTCCTGCAAGGCCACACTTCCTATGAGTATGGATTGTCTACATGTACCCCCTGAGTAAGTGGTTGAACCTAACTTTTTCTCCTTGATAAGAAGATAAATTCTGTATGTACAGGTAGAGAGATGTTGTTTCATTTAGACTGTTTCCTTATTAAAGGAAGGAAACCCAACTCCAGTTGGCTCAAAGAAGAGAATTGTTTTTTTATGTGTAGCACAAAGGCCATGGGTAGGACCAGCTGTATTTAGGATACAAATAATTGTATCCTAAAGAACTCTGTCCCTTTTTCTGTATCTCCGGTATCTCTTTTAGTTCCTTTGTCCATGATGGCTTTGTTCTCAGGCATGTTTTTCTTATGGCTCCATGGCAAAGACCAATAGATCTTGACTTTACCTCTTAGCGTGTTGTTGTTTTTAGTCAAATCTAGAGTTTAATTTAAATGGACAGACCTAGAGTTAAGTGACCATTTTCAGATTTTAGAGGAATCTTCTATTGGAAAAATTCCACTACTGAGGAAAGGGACCCACTAACTCCTGCTGAGAAACTTCACCTTTTCGATATTAATGCCTATCTCAAAATGGACCCAAGTGTCGTGGTAGATGCATATTAACTGAACTAAGAGAGACTGATATATAAACAAAGGGACATTTTATCATTTTACAGAGAGGATATACAACAAACAACTGTAACCACCAATGTTGGCTGTGCAGTACATTTTTTCTACTTAGATAAACCATAAGGAAAGCTAATCATAAGGAATCTGCTATATGAGGATGGATCAAAACAGAAGGTAATGTCATGATATACAATAAGATCTTCCACAGAGATGAGACTCCTGAGATTCCCTGAGCCAGAGTAACATTGTTCCTGGGTGGTGGAAGTGTCTGTAATTTTGATGCATTGGGCTTCCCTTTTACCAGTATTTATAAAAGTGTGGCTCCCCCAGCTGCAGTAAAATCACCTTAGAACTGGATAAAAGGCAGGTTTCTGGTCTCACTCTGGACTTGCTGCACTGGAATTAATTAAATGAATTTACATTTCCCACAAGCTCTCCTGGTTTTGCCTCTGTAGCATGAGACTTATTTGTCTAAGCTAATCAAATCCCTTTGTTCACAGTCTTTATTCTAACAGGATACAAGTGATTAGATTTCTGCTTAAATTATTAAACATTTTGCTTTTGAATACTTATCATAGCTCTCAATTTAGGGTGTTTTTAGATTCATTTGAAGTATAAAATTCTGATTAGAGTAATAAAAATATTTATAGAGAATTTGGAAAGAATAGAAATAGTAAAGACATTACAAAATTTATCTATAAATTCATGATTTTTCTTTATCGTGTGGGTGTGTGTCCCTACTTTTTCCACACAGAGGTCTGTGTATACTGTAGGCAGAATTTGATTCCTGACTTATTTGCTCCAGTTTAATGTGAGGGGACATCCTCACGTTGTTAGTCTTCAGTTCATGATATTTAGTGACTGTTCTAAACAGTTTCATTCATAAACTTACAGTTTTACTCTCACACATTACTGATCATATATACTGTGTGTAGTTGTTTACAAGTGTGGAAGAAAGAGATCATATTTTACAATTTTGGGGGAGGTGGAGCAGGTTACTCCAATGGAACCCAGGGTCACTCACATGTCAGTGAAGCACTCTGCTATTGAGCTATACCCTAGCCCAAGATGTTTGAATTTTACTTAGAAATTGAATGGATAAAATCACATCCATTTGCTAGTAGCAAAAGATAACATCTGAGGAGGGGCTTTTAGGCATGTCCCAAAAGACACAGAGCTCATGGTTCATGGTTAATTACTATGAGATTGATAAAATGGTTAACTACCAGTTATTGAAGTAATTTACAAGTTTACTATTTTACAAGCAAAGAAATGAATTCCTACACCAAATATTCTAGCAAATTAATTCTTCTGCAATAGATACACTTAGCCTCAAGTGTGTAGTCAGTAGTCCCTGGAAGATAAATATTTAATACATGTCTGAGTTTAAAGATTTTGCTCTTTTTAGAAAACATATTTGGGCAGAAACTGAATTTTGAGCCTTTAAGATATATAAGAAATATGGATTTAACAGATAATTTATGGCCTCATACAAATACTGTGGCTACCTGTGGCCTACCCAGTGACTTTTCATCCACTACTCCAGGGAAGCTTGGCCTTGTCCATCCCTGAGCCTCAGATTCATGTCAGAGTTGCCCGTGGGGCATTTTACACCATTTTCATGGGTTAAATGGTCAGATTGGCTTCTCCTCTATGCCATACAATTTGGGGTTTCTGCACACAATGCCACCTGACAGGAGGAGACCACTGTATCTGTGCCTGCCTCCCCTGCAGAGCCTCTGCCTTCCTCAGTGCTGCCCAGAGGAGCCAGGGACATGCAGAACTTAGGAGACTTAATTCATCATGGAGTGGACTCTAACTGTGAAAGATTGGAGAATAGTTGGTGGCTAAATTGCTTGCACTTCTTTTCCCACCTATAAACATTTCCAGATTGTAGGAGTTTTTGCTGCCTATCTGCAGATGGCCCAGACTGTGTGGTCAGCTAAGTCTATGTTGAAGCTGTTGCTATCCCAACTCTGTGTTCCTTGTATTTGCTGTTCTTCCTTCCCTGGGCTACAGCAACTTCTGCTCTACACACACACACACACACACACACACACACACACACCCCTAGCATGCATTCTCTCATCGTTTGACGGTACTGGATAAAATAGTGATCTGCCTTCTCAAAAACTCTTGTTCCAACATCTTCTCTACAAAATTTTAATTAAATACTGTTGAAGCCCAAACACCTTCAACTATTGATTTCTAAAACTCTTAAGCCACTTAGACCTTATGACAATATTGTTTTCTTGCTAGTAAGATTCTAAAGATGGGCTCATTTTCCTTTTCTCTACATTCCTGTGGGTCTCCACACTAGAATTATATTACCAGCAATATCATTTTCCAGGCATAAGGTAAAAACCTCATATTTCACTGGTAGAGCCAGGAACTGTTAGCATTGTCAAGACTGGCAAAAACTGTTCAAACTCTTACAAATCAGTTTCATCTCTGATGATTGTATTAATTTTATTTGTGAGTCATAACTATGAGATACTCTGTTATTATGGAAGATTGTGGTACTACAGGTACTACAGATAACATGTCACCGAGTGACACAGACCTGGGTTCCTGCTCACCAGTGTGTGAAATTGGGCAGGTTACCAAACCTCTTTAAACATCAGGGTATTATAGAAATTATACTTCTCCTTACTGGTGAGTGTGTGGAATTGATGTCCATTTCTAGATTTTAATCATTCATTCACCACCTCACAGATTTCAACATACTCATATATAATTGTTTTAAATAGTTTTCTTTCATTTGACTACTGTGTTTTTGAACATTAGCTTCATGAAAAGTAATAATTTTGTGGAATCATAAAGTTCAGTATGCTAGCCATCTAGACGTGTGTATGAAATGTATATAAATAATAATAATTATTTGTAGATAATAGAATTCTCTCTAAGCAGGAAGAATTTTTGTTAAAAGATGTTAAATGGCATCAGAATGTCTAATGGGTGCATAGAATCAGCCATGGGTTCATAAACTAGGAACACTGGCAGCTGAGGAACATGCAAATGACACAAACAGGGAAAATCCTCCAAGCCACTGGAACTACTGTGGCCACTCTCTTGCAGCTGCCTCTCCAGAGCCTGCACCATTTTACCCTTGGGTGGAAATCTAAACTTCCACTGTCGGCTGCCAGGTCACAGTGTTTGTTGTTATACTGAAATTCTGTGATGATGTATCTGCTTGAAAAAATGTATGTTGGATGTTTGCACCACAGATGCAGAGGATTCTGTGAGAGGCTATTTGTGTTTCCAACCTCTACAGTAGGGGAAGGCAATGTGTAGGTGACTGAAAAAGCAGTTAAGTCAATATACAGTATCTGCCACATACATTAAAGTTGAATAAAGTCCATTGATGTGTCACCTACAGTCTTCATATGTACATAGTGTATGTTTCACACTTTTTAAAACCAAAGTGAGTGAATGTGTACAAGGTAATGGGTGTGTAAAGCTCTCCAAAAGGTATTGGTACTGATATGCTTGCTGCTCCCTCTTTTAGTTAGAGCATCTGGTCTGAGCAACACCAGAAGATATTACCAGATTCTTAGGGTTAGGTTCATACTCGTAAGTGTTAACCTGTGAGGTAGTGTGATATAGATGTGAACCACATGGACTTTGGCTCCAATCCTTGAGCTACTATGAACTTGCTCTGGGCCTCAGGTAACTGAGGTAATCTGTAACATGGGGGAGCAGTATCTACTGCATAAGGTAGCTATGAAGAGTAATAAGTTAATATTTTTAAAGTATTTAAAACAATGCATAATGTGCCATTTAAATGTTAAATAAATCAAATGTTACTAATGTCTGCTTGAGATAGTATTAGTAGCAGTTATCACTAATCTACTTCCTGTCACCGTGTTATACACCCTGTGTATACTAATACATGGTGACTATTTTGTAGCCAGTGATTTTTCTCTGGTCACTCATGCACAAGAAGTAACTCTTATCATAGTGTGTATGGACTGGCTCTCAGATACTGCTATGCCGTCTTTGTTATGTAAAACCCAAGGCTGCTATAATAACTCCTTAGCCAGTGTTGTCCTTGTTTCTCTTTTTTTTTTTTATGTCCTGGGCTACACTGATATCATGGGAATATTCCCATCCATCGAACCTCAGTGACTTAGTCTCTCTCAGCTGCAGACCCAGGGATCTGACATCACTGGATGTCTTTCAGTGGCTTTATTTCCTTTCCATGATTCATTTTTACAATGTCTTAACCATGAGTAACTTCTCAGATGTCTTTCCTATTGATATACTGACTCTTTCAATCTGTATTTTATATTTTATCTGTGTTGTCAGTCTGAATCTAGATTTCACAATTTGTATTCTCTCTTAATCTGTCTTCTAGATTTCATCCCAGTTGTCCAATTAGCATGGATTTCATTGAGGAGCCCTTGTTAATATTATAACAAAAATATGGGGAGGGGCTCTTTTAATAGCAAGTTCAGGTGGATTCCAGAGTTTTATTATTAATGGTCCCATGGGCCTGAATGATATCCCATATGTAAAGTTTCTGTTTGCCCTTATTTCTCCATCTCCTCATCCCTACTGTTTCTCCCTAGCAAACTCACAGGTCAGTTGCACATCACACATAAGACTGTTCACTGCTGGGCTGGGGATTTAGTTCAGTAGTTTCACTGCCTGCTGCGCAAGCGTGAGGACCTGAGTTTGATCCCTGGTACCAAAAAAAAAAAAAACTGTTCATTACTTACATTTGTTCTTGGTACTCTTTGAGAGCCAGTCTTATATTCTCTCCATCCTTGTGTTTCCACTGCCTAGCACAGTAATAACTCGTACTAGATATTCAGTAGTTATTAAAGTTAAATGCTATGTAAAAATAAAGCTACTTACGGGTAAAACAGATCAATATTGTGTATCCACCACAAGTGATGTAAAATAAACTTTAGTACTTGCAAAAGCAAACAAAAATAGGCAAAACATAGTTTCCATTTTGTGCATTAATAACACAGGATTTCATTTGTTCAGAGGGTAACTTAATAGTAAATTTTCCTTCAGGTTTTTCCAGATCAGAGCCTGTCATAAGCGAGGGTCTGAGGAGGTCCCCCAAAGAAGGGATGGGGACCTCAACTTCTGCCAGGTAGACTCATCAACTCTCATCACAGAAAAACATTCTAGAACATGTTAGTGAGAACTGGCAGATTTGTTACAAAGAAAGAGAAAATAGGAAAGGAACTTCAGCGTGAGGAACTGAACGGGGCACAGCTCTGATGGAAAGGATCAGACTGTTCAGTCAGGCCCATTTTCAAAAGAAGGAGACTAGCTTTATGGGTTAGTTGACCTGAGGCAGGGTCTGGTTGGTCATTATTTCGGTTTTGGTTTCGTAAGATGGTTCTGGAGAAGCCCTTATCAACTGAGCAGGCAATTTCATAACATGATTGTTTCTGTTTGGGGTAGACTCAGCTTTGTGAAGGGTCTGGTGGAGTTCCAGGTGAGTATAAGTTTAGGGCCATGACTGAAAACTTCTGGATGGGTTTTGGTAGTTAACATTCCTATAAATCTCTTATCTTGATGTCCTTTATCTTGAAGAGGAATGAGACAGGTTATGTAAATTTAGGGCTGATCAATTCTGCTTTGCCAACTTTTAGGCAGATACTCCCTAAATGATGAATATACCTATAATGCAGAGCAAGGAAATTACCCAAAGATTTAAGGTAATAAATGAAGGTCAAACTTTGTTCTGCTGTTAGTTACATATTTGGCATCTGTAGGCTCAAATAAGGAGTCACTGTTTTTTTTTAGCAAAAACTTGTTTTTAAGTCCTCGACTTCCTCTGAAGAGAACAGAAATCATGTTTTTAACTCATTTCCCATTTTCCCTAAGAATATTTGTCATTGCCTACAGCATGTGCTTTGAGATAACTTGTAGACTGCAGTCCTAAACTACCCCCAATGTTTGCATGTCTGGGAGTCATTTCCCAAAGAACAGACAACCAACCGGTCCCTCCAAAGTTTGGTGCTTGCACAAGACAAGGACAGCAGGCAGATCTGGAGAGAAATATATTTTTGTGTGGAATGTAATGTGGTGTTTTGTTAGTTTAAGCTTTGAAATTTACCACATGAAAAAAAATCATTAAATACTGATCATCATATGTTTCTGTTGCATTAGGGTGAGAGACAAGTTCTATTTAGAAATAACCCCAAGAACAGATTTGATATCTTAGTTTCACATTGAAAACAGTCAGTTTTTCAGAGAATGTATATGTAAAAAACAAAACAAAAAACTGAGCACCGGTAGGGAGCTGCACTTCACATTTTTTCTGAATGGAAAATGGGTTACTGAGCAAACAAAAAGGCTCAGGAGTTTGTTTCTCATCTGTCTCTGTGGTGGGCTCTGACAGTGTCACTAACTATCATCAAAATCTATCAGAATTTTGCTTGGGACTTATTGGAGCGTCTCACTTGCCTGGTTTTATACTCTAAGAAGAATTATCTTCTCATTTAAAGCAGGTTCATTTCTTTTGTATTTTTGTGAGAATCTCAGAAAGAAATGTTAAACTGATTAGCCAAGCTAGGTAAAATTCTTTCTTCCTCTGGGCATCTGTGTTGATGGGTTCTGGAGGGTAGGTATGTAGGTTTCACCAAAACCCTGCTGTTATCATATTATCTAAAAATTTCCACAGTAGAGTTAATCTTTTATCAATTCCATAGGCTGGAGGGTGTAGTTTGAATGGGGAGGAGGAAGGAAAGATCATTAAGATAGCCTGTGTGACTATTAATCATGTCCACTTGAATGGAGTAAGAAACTCATGATAAATTAGTAAAGGACACTCTAGTGTGTCTGTGGATGACTGATGTGTAGGCTGGCACACTGAGGGAAAGATAGCCTGGATGTAATAAAAATAAAGAAGAAGGAAGTGTGCCCACTGAGGATCAGCTCCAGTCTTCTCCCTTGCCATTGGACACTGGTCTCTAATGAAGAGTCATACCAGTGACTCTACAGTGAGCTTCCAGGCCTCCAACCTTTGGATCCTTCATCGCTTCCATTCTGTGGTTTCTGACTTCCTGGGCTGGATAACGACAGGATCTTCCGCCTCTCCAGCATGCAGACAGGCATTGTGAAATCCTCCTGCCTGAACCCACAGATGACCACTGTGGGCCTCCCACCTCTGTTCCTGTAAGTTCACCTAATAAAACCTTTGCATCGTTATACATATTTTCTATTGATTCTGTTATGCTAGAAAACCCTAATATGAACTGTTAAGCTGAAAACTTCTATAGAAAGACAATTTCCATGAGTTGTTATTAAAAGCAACAAAAAATAACACAAACAATTATGTAGTTAAAATAGGAAAATACAAAGAAGAACACTTGAAAGACAACTGGGTCAGTGTCAAAGTGAACTTTACCCCTTTCAAATTTGAGGGCCACTCTGTGTGAATTTTTAAAGGATAATATTAGGGACAATGACACTGGCCCATGTTTTCAGCTCTCTTCCACTGCCCCAATACTACCTGGTAGAGCAAGCTTCTTCTGAAGAGTTATCTAAGCGAGAAGCTGGTTCTATACAAGAGAAAATTGACGCAGAATTTTTCAACTATCCAGAGAGATTAATGTCCTCAGAAGGAGGTTGAGGACATTGTCAGAATTAAAAATCCCTCAGTGACAGTTTATGGACAGAAAGTCACTCTTAAACCTTCAGAGAAGTCAGGCTCTATGAAAATTAAAAGTAATCAGGATGAGGCTGTTTAAAATGCAAAATTCGCTTTAATTTTGAAAATAAATTGAAGTTCTTGGGAAAGTTACTGGCACACATCCCAGGGAATCAGAAGACACAAGAAGGCAGGCTGATTTCCTTTTTCCTCCTCCTTTCTTGTCCTGTAATGCTCACAGTGACAGCCCTCAGCAGGGTGCCCAGTACCCAGTTGATTTATAAAATATGTGTTAAATGGTTGACTGTTAAAAACCTCTGGTATAATAATGTAATTACCAAACACAGATTGGAGATTGGAAATAGGAAGCAATGACATGCTTCTCAAAGTCTTAAAATGCAATCTGTGAGTCATAAATTTCTAAGAGATGTCATTATTTAAAGGTTCGATTTCTTAGGAATTTCCTAAAGGACTTGAGTGGCTTGCCTGAGGGCATGCCAAACAGTGCAAAAGGGTTGAGCTTTAGAAGGGCAGGAAAATATAAAAGGTATAGAAGCAAACAATCTAGGAGGAATTTCTTAAATTTGCTTAGAGTCCTAAAGACTAAGTGAAGCTGATACTTTGCTCAAAAATTTGTAATTCCTTTTGCTCTGAATACTCAAATTTAATTTCTCATTGAAAGTTTTCCTCTAGAATATGCTGCTCTGTAAAGTACTGAACTAAATTTACTTGTTTACTTGGCAGTTTGAACCTGGGAAAGAAAATAAGGTCACATTGACAGCCCCAAATCTGTCTTTCTCAGTGGTAGATTGTAAAATTGGTCACATGTTGTTTGCACTGTTCAATTCTTATACTTGTAGTGTGGCACTGTAAATCTTGACAGGAAGGTAGAGTCCTTGTACTTTCCTCTTAAATCTGGGTTGGCCAAGTGACTTGCTTAGCAAAGGGCCTTAGCATAGGTGTCTGAAGACCATGCTGGGGCTTGTATTACTGCCCCAGGACCCCTGTTATTGGGTTTGTGTGAGGAAGCTGGCCAGACCTGGATAAGGAGAGGATGCATGATTAAGACCATGTGAAGCTAGCAGAAGAAAGACAGCTGTGACCCACCCAAACTGTGAGCTAAATAGTTGTTTTAAGCCTCAAGACTTGGAATGGTTTATTATTCAGCAATAAATAACGTATCAGGATATTTCTGTGGAGGGATTCCACTCACTTTTCTTGAAATTCCTCTTCAGTATTTGTAGAAGTTCCAAGTGGATGTCAGTATGTTCTCTGAGGCATAGTCCTCTAGACCACCATGCCTTGCCTTCCTTCTTTCTCTTTGACTCAGGGCACTTTGCTGCTGGTGTCTGTGGGAGCTGTCATCATCTAATGGGGCAGTTCTGCTGCTAGTGGCGCTGGAGAGGACAACCTTCTTGCTTCCAGAAATATCACACTGTAATGTGCCATCCAACTCACACTGGGGCCTCTGTTATGCCATAATTAAGACAAAATAAGAGAGAGGTATGTGGAGTGAGTGGGAAAAGAAAGAAGAACCAAACCAGAATAGATGTGATTTGAGAACTGAAGGGATCATAGGGACCATCTGTCCAGCACCCCATTTTGCCAAAGAGGATCCTAGCACAAAGAACATACGTCACCATTCCAGTGTTCCAAGATCTATGAGTGTCAGGGCTAGAACCAGAGCAGAGGCTCCTCCTTCTAATGGAGGGTTTATTTCCATTTCATGTTCGTGTGTTATGTTTTTGCTATGCCACTTAAGACCTTTCCAGGCGAGAAATGTAGATTTGGGGAAAACTTCTTAATAGTGATAATCTCTGAGGTATGAGAAAGAATTTCTAAAAAGTAATTTGAATGCAATGATAGATACCCATTTTCTCTTTAAATATGTATCCTTCTATTTAAATGGCTGCTTTGTGTGAGAGGAAGCTACTAATAAGGCTCTGAAACATTTGGAGACTAGGTATCCTTTTCTTTTAGCCAGTCAGGGTTGTCTGCAATCAGAGAGGTGTTCCCCAGGGAAACATATACCAATACCAGTGTGGTCTGCCTTAGCTCAGAAACTGCTGGAGCACACTATTGGGACCTCATGTGGAGCCTTAGCTCAGCATAGCAAAAAGATGCCTGGGGTGCAAACACCATGGTCACTGCACAGGTTCCTAAATTCTGGCACCCTCAAATTACTGTAGGGGCAGTAGGGCATGAGGAATGGGATACTAAGAATACTGGGGTGTCCATAAGCCAGGATCTAAAGGTAGAGGACACTGCTTCAAGTCTTGAGGGACTGCAGATTTTCTCTCTTGTTCAGTATATTCCTGTCTTGTGACGGGGCCCTTTGAAGCATTGTGGCCTTTCTCTCCCCCTTCAGTGTGACAATTCCACTTGGCTTGCAGTTGCAATCCTGGGGGAGTTGGACAGCTGGGGGAGCTGGGCTGCTGACACACAGAGCTGTTTTGTAGAAAGCCTGGTGCTCTCTCCCAGCAGGAGAGGATAGAGATAGTCACTCTGATGCAGAGTCCAATCAGGTATAGCAAAACTAAAGGGTCTTTCTCTGCTCCAGTGAGGGGAGGCCTCCTTGTGGTAGAGGATCAGAAAAGGGGCACGATGAAGGCTCACTCCTCTCCTCCTCACCTGGCCACTTTGCACAATTGAAAATAAAGCAAGAGAGACTGTAGACAAGTATATTGTCTTAGGTATGTTTAAAAAATATCCTGAGCGTTTATTTTTTGAAATATTCCTTAATGTAGTTATTGGTGTAATGCTATAAAAATATTATTTGAGGAAAATGATTGGTATAGTTGCAGTGCAGGCCCGAGGAGACTATCCATTGTGCAAATGTAGTACAGAAAAATCAGGGCATTTGAGTCATAACATTTCAATTTCAAGCTTCTGATGAATATTAAAAAATGATTAAAGGGGATTTTAAAATTAATGAAAAGTGCTGTAAGGGTTTTGCCTTAAATTAGGAAACCTAAATTGAGGGTCACTTCAATGCTTTAAGGTAAATTAGAATACAGAACACATACGACCTACAAAGCAGTGACCTTGATGGTTACTGAGAATGGAGGCCGTTTCCTTCTGTCCTGTTGACACTCAACCTAGTGGAGCTTTGTTTCTTGGCTTGATTTCCTGTTTATCCGTAGTAATTCATAGATTGATATTTATGCAGTGCTTGTCTGTCCTCACTGAGCTATGTATCAGGAGTCCAAAAAGAGAGGATGCTGTTTAAGTTTTTTCCATGCTCTCATCCCTGAGGGCACGTGAGGAGCAGGGCATTGACTTTCTGAGTGTCTAATACACTGTGGCCAGAGTGGAAGGAGGAATCAGTTCCTATGGGGATGAGATTTCACAGGAGCAAAGGGAGTTTGACCTGTTACAAGCTGCTGAAAGGTGGCAATGGATATGTCTCTTCTAGGGGACAACCTGGAGAGCATGTGGAGGTTTAGAGGAATATTTGGAGAACAGTTTATTTCCTGTTATGGTTAAAGGATAGTGGGTAAAGAAATGGCTCAGGGGCAGAAAGTGAGGCAGGAAAATGTAGTTAGGCCATGTTGCCTGGGGTCTGTGATTCCAATCCAGGAAGCTGCACACAATTCATCCTACTCTCCAACTGTACACACAACACTTCTATCATGCTCAGATGAGGTATTCCTCAGAAGTATTAGCCAAAAGAAATGTGTATTACTTTTTAATTTTAAAATATGTATCAATCTAATGATCTGACATATGCAATGCAGGTAGAAATTCCTTTTGCAGTGTGGAAGGTTGATTTTTATGATCTAAGTATATACATTCTTTCCACTGTGCCAGCCTCAATGACAGGGAAATTCTTAATGGCCTGTGCAAAATCTTATGCAGAGACATCCACTCATCAACTTTCTGGATAAAGTTAATATGGTACTTTGTATTAAGGATAAAGTTGTTAAACTTCTACATCAATTGAGGCAAAAAGAGTATAAAGAAGTTTTTGCAACTTAGAAGACCTAGCAGAATTTAAATACATTCCAATAAAATTTTTGAGTCCAAAATCTGTTATTCAAAAACATAAAGAGGAAAGATGAGAGTAGAATACAACATTGTTAAGTCATGGTAAAATATAAACTAGTTACTCATCTAGTGAGATATAAAATACAATCAGCATCAAGATAAGCTCTTTCTTTTTTTTTTTTTTGGTACCAGGGATCGAACTTGGGTCCTTCCACTTGCACAGCAGGCAGTGAAACCACTGAGCTAAATCCTCTGGTAAGCTCTTTCTTAATTAAGTTGCATGGGGGAGTGGAAATAACATGAGCTTTAGGATAGGATAGACCTAGGCTTAAATGCCTGCTCTTCTTGTTTCTAGTTCTATGAACTTCAGCAATTTACCTACTTTCTAAATTTCAACCACCACAGCTAGAAGATAGGAATAATGATGGCTACTTTCTAGGGTCACTCAGGAAGAGTCGTTCTTTTTTTAAATCTAGCCTATGAGCCTCAGAACATACAGCAGAACTCCATGAATAAAATCTATTATATTAGATTTTGCTTAATTTTATGCCTGGCTTAATTTGATAATAGGCTCTCAGTAAGTATTAATGGTAGGGATAAATTATTATCTTTCTTTTTTTCTTTTTTTGTGGCACTGGGGATTGAACCCATGGCCTCTGCATGGAGCTATATCTCCAGTGCTTTTAGCCTTTTTAAAATTTTTAATTTTTTTACACAGGATCACACTAAGCTGTTCAGGCTGGGTTTGAATTTGCAATCATCTTGCCTCAGCCTCCTAGAGTGCTGAGATTACAGGCATTTGCCACATCTGGCATGGAAAGAAGTCGTAAAGATCACCTGTTGCAGCAGCTCCCAAATATTGTCACAACCATCAAGTCTAAGGAAAATTAACAAATAAGGCTGGGGAAGAGGAGAGAGAATGTGAATATAGGTATGAATGAACAATAGAAAATTCAAATTGTCCAAGTTCATTTTTTTTTTCTCTTATATAATATATAGCTGCAATTCCAGCTGACATTCCTATTGCTCTCCTATCTGGGGAAGTGAAAGCCTAGAGGGAAGAAACTCTGGTGGCTTCACAATCAGCTACTGTTTCTTAGGAAAGGAAGAAGTGGTATATCACCCCGGGAGCATCTCTCTTGAAGTTCTGGCTAGGAAGTCATTCAGATAATGGTTTCTACTTCAGGCTCTTCTTCTCACATACAGGATCAAAGCAAAAATATTCTACTAAAAACAGCTGTGGATGAGAAATTGGAAACTAGAGAGAGAAAACAACTTGTCATGCATTTAATTGGCAAGGTAACTTATTTTATATTCATATTCTGCTTTTGCTATCAAGGGAATCATAGCTCTATAAAATGTGCTAGATACAGCATGATTCAGATTATCTGTTTATTTGTGTAAGTTCTGAATCTTTCAAGGAATTTTCTCTTTTGAAAGATTTATTGGGAGCCATTTAAAATTATTTGTAATACAATTATCTCAATGCTGAAAAAAATTTGGTAATATTCAGAAACCTTTTATAATAAACTCTCAATATTGCTAGAAATAGTAGAAAACTACCTCAGTATAATAAAAGCCTTGTATGAAAAACCCATACTGGGCTGGGGATTTAGTTCAGTGGTTCCACTGCCTGCCTCACAAGTGCAAGGTCCCAAATTCAATCTCCAGTACCAGAAAACAAAACAAAAACCCATACTGAACATTATACTCAATGATGAAAGACTGAAAACTTTTTCTGTTAGACTAAGAACAAGGCAAGGAGCCTAGTTTTGATACTTCTCTTTGAAAAAAATATTAAAAGTTCTAGCTAGAATAATTAGGCATAAAAATCATCCAAATTGGAAATGAAGCAAAAGCATCACTGTTCACAGATGATATGATCTCAGAAATCCTTAGATTCCACACACAAAAAATCTGATAGAATTAATAAATTTGGTGAAGTAGCAGGATACAAAATCAACGCACAAAAAAGCAGTTGTATTTCTATATATTAACAATGAGCAATTGAAAAAAATTATAAACAATTACATTTACAGTAGCATCAAAAAGTACAAATACTTAGAAATTAACAACTAATAAAGTGAAAGACTTGCACAATAAAAGTTAAAGGAAGATATAAGTAAATGGAGACACATTTATTTATGGATTGGAATACTTAATATTGTTAAGATGTCAATCCTAGCCAAAGCAATCTACAGATTCAGTGTAGTCTTTGTCAAAATACCAATGATATATTTTGCAGAAATAGAAAAACCAATCCTAAAATTCACATGAAATCTCAAGCAAGTATCAAATAAATAGAAAAACAATCTTATAATTGGAAAGAAAGAAAGTGGAAGACTCACTTCCTGATTTCAAGACTCACTACAAAGCTATAGAAATCAACACAGTATAGTAATGCCAGATATGTGGTGCATGCCCAGAATCCCTGTGGGAAGCCAAAGCAGGAGGATTCCAAGTTTGAGCATAGCCTGGGCAACCTGGTGTTTTAGTGAGATCCTGTCTCAAAAAATAAAGCATAGGGGATGTACCTCAGGGCAAAGACCATGAGTTCAGTCCCCAGTCAGAGTCAAATAATTTCTTGATTTTTCATTTAATGGGGAAGAGAGTTTTTTCAACAATTAATACCGAACTGGGAAATTTAGATATCCACATGCAAAAGAATGAAGTTAGATCTTTATATTCCATCATATACAAAAGTTAAACCTAAATGGATCAAAGACCTAAATGTAAGACCTAAAATTATTAAATTTTTAGAAGAAAGCAGGGCAAAAGCTTCATAACATTATTATTTACCAATGATTTCTTGGGTATGATACAAAAGGCACAGGCAATAAATGAGATTGGACTTCATGAACATTTAAAAAGATTATGCATCAAAAGATATTATCAACAATAAAAAGGTAATTTGAGAATAGGAGATGATATTTGCAAATCATGTACTGTATCTGATAAAGGATAGATACCTAGGTTATGTAAAGAATTGCTAAAATTCAACATAAGGAAACAAGGAACTTGATTCAAAAACAGGCAAAGGACTTGAGAAGACTTTTCTCCAAAGAAGATACACAAATGGCCTATTTGCAAATACTAAACTCCAATAGATCAATGTAAATCAAAATGGTATTATCTCATATCCATAAGAATGGCAAAAAAGAGAAAACAAACAAAACAGAAAATAACAAGTGTTGGTAAGAATTAGAGAAATCAGAACCTTGTGTGCCATGGTAGAAATATAAAATGATAAAACGCTGTGGGAAACTCTATTAAAGTTCTTAAAAAAACTGAAAATAAGCCATATGATCCAGCAGTTTCATCTCTGGATGCATATGTAAAAGAATTGAAAACAGAGTTTTGAAAAGATGTTTGTAGACTTATATCATATTTCCCCAAATATAAGACCTAGATGGAAAATAGCATTGAAAATGCCAGCCCTAGTGCTCACTTCTCCAGCACATATACTAAAAACATGCCAGCCCCAATCAGTCTGTCCTTGCCACACCTGCTTTACAGAGTAGCCACTGAGAAAATATGGCATAAGCATACAATGGAATATCGTTTGACCTTAAAAAGGCTCGAAGTTCTGACATACAGTATATGACAAGGATAAACTTTGAAGACATTATTGTAAATGAAATAAGACAATGAGAAAAAGACAAATCCTATATGAATCCACTTGTATTGAGGTACTTAGCATAGTCAGAATCATAGTGACAGAAAGTAGAATGGTGGCTGCTACAGGCTGGGTGAAGAAGTACATGAGTTTTTGTGTAATGGGCATAGAGTTTCAGTTTTACAAGATGAACAGTTATAGAGATGAATATTGGTGATAGTTGCACAACATTGTGATCCTAGTTAGTGCTGTTGAACTATACATTTAGAAATGTTTAAGATAGAAAATTTGATTATATGTATTTTATCACAATAAATAAATTGGAAAAAATATTTGTAATGTGTTTCTTGTTATCCTCTTGATTCTATAAGATCTGTAGTGATTTCTTCCTTTGTTTTTGATCAGCCTATGTAGAAGTTTAATTTTTGAAAGAATAAAAATTGATGTCATTTACTTTTTCTTGCATCTTTATTATGTCTCCTTTCTACTTACTTTGTGTTTAATTTCCCGTTAATTTTTAAAGATAGAAACAGATCATTGTTCTTAGATATATTTTCTTTCCCAAACAAAGGTTAGGAATCTTACTTCCTAAGTGCTGTTTTAGTTGAATCTGACAAGTTTTCAAATTTTGTGTTTTTATTTTCACTGATTACAGAATATTTTCTGATTTCCTTCTTTTACTTATTGCCCTTATTTTTATAGTGAGATTTGAAAAATTAATAGAATATACTTGGGAACAATTTTAGGTTTACAGAACTCCAAGTAGAGCCTATAAAGAGTTGCTCTATTCCTTCACTCTCTCCTACTCAGTTTCCTTTAAATTCTGCATCAGGTAGTACAACTGTTAGAATTGATAATGATATCGATACATTATTATGAACTAAAACACATACTTTAAATTCAGGTGCATTCTTGGTATCAAAGAATTCTATGGGTTTTGACAAATATGTAATGTTCTTTAGCCATTATTACAGTATTACATAGAATAGTTTCACTACCCAAAATACCTGTGCTATACCTATTCATCCCTCCCTTCAAATTTCAAATCTCTGGCAACCACTAACCCTTTTACTGTTGCCACAGTGTTTCCTTTTTTGCATATGGAAATCATGTAGCATGTAGATGTTTCAGATTGATTGCTTCATTTAGTAACATGAGTTTAAAATCCCCCCTGTGTCTTTTAATGGCTTAGTAGTATATTTTTTAAAAAATTGCTGAATGGTATTCCATCGTGTGGATGTACCATACTCTGCTTATCCATTGCCTTTCAGGAGGATAAATTGGTTGCTTCTCTTTTTTGGGTGAGCATAAATAAATCTGTAAACATTCATGTAAAAGTTTTTTGGTGCAGGCATATATTTTCAAATCAGTTGGGCAAATATCTGGGATTGTGATAGCTGGATTGTGTGACAGTACTATGTCTAGCTTGGAAAAAGTTGCTACATTGTCTTCCAATATGTGTGTACTGTTTACCTTCACAGTGGCAATGAATGAGGGTTCCCTGAGCTCTACATCCTCCTCAACAGTTGGCCCCGTCAAGGTTTTATTTTAGCCCTTTTCATAGGTATATAGTGGTATCTCATTGTTGTTTTAATATGCAATCCCCTAATAACACAGTACTGTATTTAGCTTCTTATGTGCTTGTTTACCGTTAGTTATCTTTGTGGGTGAGGTTTCTGTTCAGATTTTCCCATTTTAAAATTGCGTTACTTATTTCCTTACCATTGAGTTTTAAGAGTTCTTTGGATGCAGGTCCTTTATCAGATATGTGTTTTGGAAATCTGTATTTTGTAAATATTTTCTACCACTATGTGGCTTACCATTTAATTCTCTCAATATTGTCATCCCTAGAGCAAACAATTTTAATTTTAATGATGTATTGCTTATCAATTTTGTCTGAAATGCTTCATGTTTATCTAAAAGGTCATCACCAAAGCTAAGGTCACCTAGATTTTCTTCTATATTTCATTTTAGAAGATGTGTAGTTTTGTGTTTTACATTTAGGCTTATGATCCACTTTCAGTTAATTTTCATGACAGATATAAAATTTGTCGTTATTTTACATGTGGATGTCCAATTGTTCTAGCACCATTCATTGAAAAAACCACTTTTGCTTCATATAATTGCCTTTACCTCTTAGTGAACAGTTAGGTGACTCTACCTCTGTGGATCTTTCTGATCCTATGTCCTGTGTCATTGACATGTGTGACTATTCTTTAGTTGGTACCATGCTGTTTTTTAAATTATTATTGCTTTATAGTAAGCAATACTATATTTACTTTATTTGAAGCCAAATACTGTCTGTTCCCAATCTTTCTTCTTCAGTATTATATTGGATCTTTTGGGTTTTTGACTTTCCATATAAACATTCGCATATGTTTGTTGATTTCTACAAAATAAATAACTTGCTGGGATTTTGATTTGGATTATGTAGAATTTATAGGGTAAGTTGGAGAGAATGGATATCTTTACAAAAATAGCTTTCTTCACTTATTTAGAACTTCATTCACTCTCATCAAAATTCTATTGCATTTACCTGATAAATCACTTAAATATTCTGTTAAATTTATACACAAGTTTTTCTGTTTTGTTTTAAAACTGTTGTAAATAATATTGTATTTTTAACTTCAGATTCCAAGTGTTCATTGCTGGTACAGAAGAAAGAGTATAACTTTTAATATCCTTATGTCTTACATTTTACTGTAACTTCACATTTTAGAAATTGATTTCCAGTTAAATTTCCATGTAAAGAGAACACATTATAAAAATTCAGTTCTTTTCACTTTGTTGAAACATGTTTTATGATTTAGCATATGACCTAAGCTGGTAAAACTTCCAAGTGCACTGGAAAATAATTGTATTTTACAGTCATTGTTCTATAAATCTCAGTTAAGTCAGTTGGGTAATAGTGTTTTTTTTTCCTTAGATCTTGTTTGCTGATTTTTGCCTTTTTATTTCATCAATTACTGTAAAAGAACAGTTGAAACCTCTGGCGATAATTATTGATTTATCTGTTCCTCCTTTCAGTTCTGTGCATTCACTTCAGGTATTGCGAAGCACTGTTTGTATATACCTGGTACATACAAACTGAGGATTCTTATGTGTTTTTGACAAATAAGACTTTTTTAAGATATAAAGTGTGAACCTTTATCTCTGGTAATGTCCCTACTCCTGAATTTGGATATTAATAGAGCAACTACAGCTTTTTTGTGGTTAGTGTTTGCCTTCTATATTCTTTTTACTTTTCTTTTTCTCTTCTTCTCTCTCTTCTTTTTACTTTTAACATTTCTCTCAGTTTACATTTCAAGTGCATTACCTGTGGATACCATATAGTTATCTGTATTAGTTACTTTTCTCATTGCTGAGAGAAAATACTGGAAACCCAAAGTATTAAAGGAGGAAAGTTTTATGTGGCTCACAGTTTGTAGAGGTTTCAGTTCATAATTGGCTGGCTCCAAGGGAGGGTGGCACATGGCAGAAGGGGAACAGAGAGGAGAAACAATTGTAGACAGAAGACAGCAAGGAAGCAAGCTACAAGTGACAACAGCAACCCTCTTTCTGTCTCTTATATTACAGTCAGGCTACCCACTCAGGGCGGGGCACCTTAATCCTACCTTAATGCCAAACCACTCAGTGGACTAATTTAGTAATCACCCAGCCTTAATCCCAGAATCACATACTCTAGATCCAGCCACCTCTGAAAAACCCTGGTGATGACCACATTAGGCTTTGGGGGACATGTAGACACAACCTATAACACCATCTCTTACTTTTGTACTCGGTGTAAAGACATTTACTTTTTAGCTGAGATAAGTAGTTCATTCCTATTTATGTAGTTTTTTAGGACTCTCCATACTGATTTTCATACTCCTACCAACAGTGGAGAATGGTTCCTTTTTTACCAGTCTCCCCAGCATTAGTTATTAGTTGATGTCTTGATGGCAGCCATTCTTTCTGGAGTGAGATGGAATCTCAGTGTTATTTTAATTTGCATTACTCAAATGACCAGTGGTGTCAAACATTTTTTCATATGTTTATTTGCTGTTGTACTTCTTCATCTGAGGTATGTCTATTCATTTCAGATGATTATTTTTAGATTGGGTCTTTAAATTTGAGGGGTATTATTTTTTTGAGTACTTTATATATTCTAAATATCAATCCTTTGAGGAATAGCTGGTAATTTTTTTCCCATTCTGTGAGTTGTCTCTTCACTCTGTTGATGGTTTCTTTTGCTGTGCAAAGATTTTAATATGACAATATCCTAGTTACCAGTTCTTTATGATATTTCCTGGATAACTGAAGTTTTGTTCATAAAGTCATTCCCTATACCTACTCCCTCAGGAGTTTTACCTATTCTAGCTTTCAGCAGATTAACTATTTCTGTTATAATATTTAGGTCTTTGATTCATGTCGATTTTAGTTTGGTGGATGGTGAGAGATATAGGTCTAGGTTTATTCTTTGGCATGTGGAAAACCAGTTTTCCCAGCACCATTTCTTAAAGAGGCTATCTTTCATCCAGTGAAGGTGTTTGGCCCCTTTGACAAAGAAAGGTGGCTAAGTGTATTTGGAGTTGTTTCTTCCATTCTGTTCCATTAATCCTTGGGTCTGCTTTTTTTTTCTCTGCCAGTACTGTGCTGTTTTATTTTTATTTTTTTATCATGGTAGCTTTGTAGTATAATTTCAAGTCAGGGATTGTGATATACCCTACATTGTCTTTATTGCCTAGAATTGCTTTTGCTATTCTAGGTCTTTTCTGGTTCCAAATGCAGTTCAGGGTTGTTTCTCTAGTTCTGTGAGGTATGCTATTTGCATTTTGATCAGAATTGGATTAAATCTGTATAAAAATTTTTGAAGTATTGCCATTTTCACTATAATGGTTCTTCCTACCCAAGAACAAGGGATATCTTTCCATTTTCTGATATCCTTTTCAATCTACTTTTTCGGAGTACTGTAGTTTTCCATGTCTTTTACTTCCTTTATTAGATTGTTGCCTAAGTATTTCATTTTTTTTTGATGCTATTGTGAAAGGTGTTGTTTCCCTAATTTCTCTCTTGTTGAGTTTGTTATTTGTGTATAGGAATGCTATTGACTTTTGAGTGGTGACTTTGTAACCTGAATTTAAATCTAGGATAATAATGGTGGAATTTTTGGGATCTTCTTTGTAGAGTATCATGTCATTTGCAAATAGGATTCAATTTCTTCCTTTCCTCTCCCATTCCTTTTATTTCTTTTTCTTGTCTAATTGCTTTGGCTAATGTTCCAAAACTATATTGAATAGGAATGGTGATAGTGGGCATCCTTGTCTTGTTCCTGATTTTAGAGTGAAAGTTTCAGTTTTTGACAATTTAGTATGATGTTGGCTGTTGGTTTGTCATAGATGGCTTTTATCAGATTGAGATAAATACCTTCTATTTTAGTTTTTTGTTGGGTTTTTATCATTTTCTGTAGGGTGTTAGACTTTGTGAATTGCTTTTTCTGTATCTATTGAGATGACTATGTGGTTATTTTCCTTCATCATGCTAATGTGGTGTATTATGTTTATCGATTTACATGTGTTGACCCATCTCCATATCCCTGGAATAAATCCTGCTTGGTCATGATATATAGTCTTCTTGATGATTTGCTCTATTCTATTTGCCAGGATCTTAGTGAAGATTTTTACATCTATGTTCATAAAGGAGATTGGCCTGTAGTACTTTTTTTGGGTTGGATCTTTCTCTACTTGCTTCCATGAATGAGTTTGGGAGTATTGCTTCCCTTTCAGTTTCATTCAAGAGTTGGAGAGGTAGTGGCATTAGATGTTTTTCAAATTTCTTCTGGAATTTAGTAGTGAATCTGTCAAGACCTGGGATTTTCATTGTTGGTAGTTTTTAAATTACTTCTTCAAGGATATAAGAAAATGGAAAGATATCTCTTGTTCCTGGGTAGGAAGAATCAATATAGTGAAAATGGCCATACTTCCAAAACTACTATATAGATTTAATGCAAT
>NW_004624733.1:7848718-7898624 GCF_000247695.1 Heterocephalus glaber | reverse complement strand
ATCTTCCCCAAAGAATTAAAAGAATCATACCACAGTGATATATGTGCACCTATGTTTAAAGCAGCACAGTTTGTAATAGCTAAGGTTTGGAAACAGCCCAAGTGCCCATGATCTGGTAACTGGATAAAGAAGATGTGGTTTTTTTTGTATAAAATGGAGTACTACTCAGCCATAAAGAATGAGAAACTAGAGTCATTTATAGCTAAATGGTGCATATTGAGGCCATACTCTTAAGTGAAATAAATAGGACACACATGTGTAAATACCGAATAGTTTCTCTGATGTGAGAAGCTGAAGGCGTAAATAAGGATGAAAATGATTAAAACGAATAATTGATAATTTGAAATAGGAAAGGGTCCAAAGGTGTAGGGGTGGTGGGAGGGGAAGGGGAAAGGGAAGAAAGGAAAGAAAAAATTATGTGAAAGAGAAAATAAATGGAAATAAAGTCTGTGTAAATAGGGAAGGGTGGTGGGGGTGAAGGGCGCATAGGTAATGGGGAAAAAAATAAAAACTAAAATACATCATGTTCAGGTACAAACACCCAATGATAAATGTAAATGTATTGTATACCTAAAATGTACGAGTTAATATGTAAATTAAAAAATTACTTCTTCAATTCCATTGACTGATATTGGGTTATTTAGAATTTTTATATCTTCTTGATTCAGCTTTGATAATTCATCTATATCTGGGAATCTGTCCATTACTTCTATGTTTCCCATTGTATTAAAATGTAGGTTGTCTAAATAGGTATTGATAATCTTCTAGATTTCTGCAGGATTCATTGTGATTTCACCCTTTTCATTCCTAATTGCATGCATTTGAGTCTTTTCCTTCCTTTTTCTGATAAGGTTGGATAAGGATTTGTCAATTTTATTTAATCTTTCAAAGAATCAAGTCTCCAATTCACTGATTCTTGGTATTGTTTTCTTAGTCTCAATAGAACTCATTTCTGCTCTGATCTTTATAATTTTCTCCCTTATACTGCATAGGGTTTAACTTGCTCTTGCTTTTCTTTTTCTAGAAGGTTGAGGTTCAACATTAAGTTATTTGAGCTTGCTCTGTTTTTCTGATGTGGTAATTCATCATTATAATTTCTCTTGTAGGACTGTTTTCATTGCATCTCATAAATTCTAGTATTTTATATTGGCATTATTGTTTAATTGTGGAATGTGTCTAATTTCTACTTTATTCTGTGACTCATTGGTTGTTCAGGAGGGTGTTATTTAATTTCAATGTGTTTCTGCAGTTTTTTGTGGGGATTTTTCCACTGATTAAATTTCATTGCACCTGATAATATGCATGGGATAATTTCATTGCATCTGATATTATGCATGGGATAATTTCAATTCCTTTGCATGTTCTATGAACTAGTATAAGGTATAATTTGAAGAATGCCTGTGTGCAGCTGAGAAGAATGTATATTCTGTTGTTGTGGAGAGGATCTGTAGCTATCTGCTAAGTTCATTTGTTTAAAGTTTGGTTCAGCTCTGATATTTCTTTGCTGATTTTTTGCCTAGTTCATCTATCTATTTGTTACAGGGGGGTATTGAGTTTCTCAATTACAATTGTATTAGTGCTTAGCTGATTTTTCTTGTCTGCGTTACATAGTTGGATGTGGTGTTATTTGGTTCATATATATTTATGATTGGTATCTCTTCTTGGATGGTTCCCTTAACAAGTATGTAGTGACCTTTTTTGTCTCCTTTCTTCAGTCTTGGCTTGAAATCCACTTTGTCTGCAAATAGAATAGCTACCCCTGCTTTCTCCTGGGTTCCTCTCACATGGAATATTGTTTTCCATCCTTTGACTTTCAGTCTGTGAATTTCTTTTTGAGTTAAATATGTTTCTTGTATGCAACATATTGTTGGATCTTATTTCTTGATCCATTCTGCTAATGTGTTTCTTTTGATTTGTGAATTGAGACCATTTATTTATATTAATGGTTATAACTGATATGTAGTGACTTATCCTTGTTGTACACTTTTCTTATTGTTGATTTCCTTTCTTTCTCCCTCTGTTTAATTGTTTGCCTTGCCTGGTGGATTCATTCTACTGGGGTTCATGGAATTGTAGGCTTTGTTATCTCTTTCTAGAATATTCTTCAGAACATTTTGGAGTACTGGTTTGATGGTCATGAATTTTTTCAGGTCTTTTTAATAATAGAAGCATCTTATTTCTCGATGAATTTTGAAAGATATCTTGTGGGCTACATCAATCTGGGTTGGAGGTTGTTTTCTTTTAGGCCTTGAAATACTTCACTTGGAGCTCTCCTTGAGTTAAGTATTTGTGTTGAAAAGTATTCTGTGATTCTGATGGGGTTTCCTTTATATGTGATTTGTTTCTTTTCTCTAATAGCTTTTAATATTACATTTTTGTTTAGCATTTCTGGAATCTTTACTATTATATGCCTTGATGTAGTTTTCTTCTCATCATGGATAATTGGAGTTCTATGTGCCTCACCTATCGCTACACCAAATTCTTTTTCCATGCTTGAGAAGTTTCCAACATTATTTTTATAAACTTTTTCCCTTTGTGCTGTTTTCTGATTTTTTATTGCTTCTAATCAATCTTATGTTATTATTATTTGTGTCATCTAGCAGCTGTTGGGTTGATTTTTCATGGTCCCTTGCTAATTTTTGAAGTTTTTCATTTGATGATCACTAACTGCAAGTCCGTCTTCTAGATCTGAAGTTCTATTCTCACATTGGTTGATTCCACAACCTTTTTAATCTCCTCGATATCTGCTTGAATCTGTTTCATGGAATCCCATTCTTTACCATGGTGGGCATTTATGGTTTCCATTACGTTTTTCAGCTCTTGTATTTCTAAATCTGTATCTACTCTAGATTCACTAACCATATCCTTTTATTATGATTATCATCTCTTTAGTCATCTGTGAAATTATTTCTCAATTGCTTTTTTTCTAGCGCCTCATTTATCTTCTTTGTCACTTCTGATGGTACCATTTCAGAACATTCAATTGTGTGGTTTTTTTTATTTTTCCCACCTCAATGCCTCCTGGATTTGCACTGGACAAGCTGGAGGTCTAGGCTTGTGTCTTGCTTCCATGTCTTCTGATTTTCTATTTAAAAATTTTTTTTTCATCAATACTTGTAAATTACTTATTGCAAGTAGCTTTATTATTAGTTTTGAGATTTCCTTAGGAAATGACTACTTTTCAGAGATGTCTTCTAGGTTGAGGTGGCTTTTGGCTTTTGTGTCTGCCCCAAGGTCCCACCTCTTTAATTTATTAGGGATGAGAAGTTGCTGCCTATTTGGGCTAACACCTGGTCCTTTGGTACTGGACTATGGTATTATTTATGATGCCCTACAATCTTGGTATTGGCATACAAGGAAGAACAACTCCTCACAACAACTATGTCATGTTTGCTAATGTAGTATAATCAGTGGTAACAATAGCATCAATGACAAACTAGAAAATGACAAACTGTGTTATCTGTTAATTTGCCACCTTTAACCATAGGTACAAGATTTATGGTTATATAACAAAATCTGAAACAAATTCGGTACAGTAAATTTTCTCTCAGTAAAGCAATTTTACCCACAGGAAAGAACATTTAAAAAGAATAAGAGGAAAAATAGGGAAATAAAAGGAGAGAAAGAGATTCTATGCAAGGCTAAAGGATAAAGGAAGATTACCCAAGGTTTTGGAGACTGTTGAAAAAGATAGGAGGGAAAGAAAAAAGGAGAAAACAAAAACAAGAACCAGACAAAGCAGAAAAACCCCTTAAAATGATGTTCATACTCATGAAAAAAAAAAACATCAAGAAAAAAGAAAAGAAAAGATTTCTCTGTGATTTGAGGCTTGTGGTTTTCTTCTGGGGTCCACAGTATTTTGGTAGTGCCAAATTCGAGGAATGTCTCTGCTGTCACTCTTAAACAAAGGAGGCAGACAGAGCCCAGCTCCCTGCTGGATAATCCCAGCAGGCCTGCAGTAGGAATAGGATGGGGTGCTAATTCTGGTGCTTTCAACTCTATAGAAGTTTAGGCTGATCCTGGTTTCTGACTGCGAGGCTGGGACCTGAGTTGTTCAGCCCGCAACATGATGGGTGCCTCTTGGCAGCTTGAACTCAGCTCCCTGACCCCAGTTATCTCCCATGGCTGTGCCTTACCCACTCACTAGGAGCCTTGAAATGAAGCCAACCTGCAGCTACTGTGAATCCTGGGTTCAGTTGGCCACTCCCTAAAATGACATCTGTCTAACCCCCTTCTTCACGGCATGCTTGGACTGGAGTCACTCACTGTTGTAGGTCACAGCACCCATGCCTCCAGTCCACTGGTGCATTTCTCCCTGGAAGCCTCTAGAGTTACCTACCCTCACTGTATCTGTAGATTTGAGCCCCTTCTCTCACACTATGTTCCAGAAGTCAGGGAGAATGTGCAGTTTGGCCCCTCCAGTTTTTACAGTCAAGTCTGTGTCTTCACTTTCCCTGTGGGCTCCAACTCTCCCTTCAGATTCTTCCTGGGTCCTGGGGATCTACTTCCTTCTTTTCTTCCCCAAGTTGTTATATTCTAGTGTCTGGATTCTGAAACCCAGAGAGGCTGATTTGCTGCCTTTTACCACTCTGCCATCTTTCTGGAAGCTGCAGCTTTTATTTTGTAACGAATTTAATTTACTTTCATTTGTGAAGAATGCTTTCATCGGATATAAAATCCAGATTCATAAGTTTTTCATTCAAAAGTTTAAAAGCATACTCTCATTGTCTTATGACTTGCATTGTTTGTGAAATGATGTTTGCTGTTGTTCTTATGTTTGGTCTCCTAAAAGTACCCTGCTTATTCTCCACAGTACTGTTATTATGTGCTTTGGTAGTTTTCTATGTGTTTCTTGTACTTGTGTTTTGTTGAAATTCTTGGACCTGTGGATACTTTTTCCTCAAATTTGGGACATATTATTTAAATATTTTTCTGGTTACTTTTTTCAGTTTTGTTTTTCTGAGATTCAAATTAGATCTATGATTAATTACATGATATTGCCCTATAAGTTCCTGAAGCTCTGTTTACTTTTTCTGTTTTTTGGCTTCTTTGAAAACATTGCATTAATATCTGTTGCCTTTCTTGAAATCTTATTTATTTTTCAGTGTCTAATTACCTTTTGGTCTCATTTAGTACATTTTGAATTTTAGAGATTCTTTCTTTTCATGTGTGTGTGTGTGTGTGGGGGGGTCAAATCCAAAGCCTTGCACATGTGAGACAAATGTGTGAACAATGAGCTACACCCCAGCCCAATTTTGAACTTTAAATATTATAGTATCCATTATTTTTCATTCTTCTTGTTATATTCATATTTGCTTTTGTCTGTTTTGGCTTTTGGAGACAAAATCTTACTGTGTAGTCCAGGCTGGCCTTGAACACATTATGTAGCCCAGACTGGCCTCAAATTTGTGGCAGTACTCCTGCCTCAGCCTCTGTAGTGCTGAGATTATAGGTGTGTGCTCCCAAGTCTGGCTCCTGTTTTCATATAAACCTTCTTGAATGTATTTATAGTTTTTGCCTCTAATTTTACCATCTATCATTTTAAGACCTGTTTTTATTGACAGAAATTTCTGTTATGACTGACAATTTTCTGCTTCTTTTCATATTGTATGCATGTTTGTTTCATGGTAGGCCTTGTAAATATAGTAGTTTCTCTTTATATAAAGCAGATATATTCTAAGATTCCCAGTGGATGCCTGAATCCACAGATGGTACCAAACCCTATGCTTAGTATGTTTCTTCCTCCATGATTTTACCTATGATAAAGTTTAATTAATTTAGGCACAGCAAGAGATTAACAACAATGTATAATAAAATAAAAATTATAGTATGCTATAATAAAAGTTATGTGATTATAGTCTCTGTCAACATATAAATTTTGGGTGTTGTGTGGGGGAGTTTTTGAAGCAAGCTTACAGAATTCTAAGACTTTAAAATCCACAATTGTTCTTTGGTAGACATTGTGGAATCCTCTCCTGCACATTCTCAGCTTAATTATTATGTAAAAACTGAGAACAACTCTTATGTAGATTTATAGAACTCTTTTCTTGAAAATTACAAATTGTCAATTCCAGATGCTGGCACTATCTTAAATTTAAACCTCTGTCTGCTTGACTTAGAGAAATTGTCGTTCTCTCCTTGCATTTCACCTTCCTCAATTTAAATCAGAAAATTGCTTCAGGCTGGAAGTTGAGGCAATAATTTTAATTTGTACCTTATGCTTATTGGAACATAATGTAGTCTAAACCACAGACCTAAGTAATGGAGCAGAAGTCTTTAAGATTGTGAACATTTCTAGAATTCTTTGGACCACTCAGTTATATACTTTAGGTGCAAACTAAAGATCTGAGAGTGTTATTTTATTTAAAATATTTCTCAGTACCTTTATTGTTTTTTAAAATTAACTTTATTGGTACATTTTAGGTATACATTATGATCACATTCATCATTGAGAATTTGTACCTGTACATGATAGATCTTAGTTCTTGTTTTTTCCCATTCCCCTTCACTCCCTTCCACCTCTCACCCTCCCCACCCTATTTACAAAGGCTTTACTTCTGTTTTTCCTTCTTTTCTCATATTTTTTCTTTCCCTTTTTTCCTTTCCCCCATCCTCCCACTTCCCATTCCCCTTTGAACCTTTGCTTCCCATTTCACATTATCTATTATACATTTTAGTCCTCATGTACACTTTCCATCAGTACCTTTATTGTTTTGATGGATATTTCACAGTATTTTCTCTATGTACTCCAAAGAACATGTACTGGGGTCTTAGTTGCCATCTGATGAACTTTTGGAAGGTGATTAAATCTAACTTCATCATTAATGGATTCATAGTTTGATGGCATTATTAGATGATAGAAACAGAGCAGATGGGGTAGATCTCTGGGAACATGGCTTTGAGCATACCTTATCCCTGCTCCTTCTTCTTGGGCTCTCTCACTCCTTTTGTGCTTCCCATCTACCAAGAGATGAGCAGCTTCCTCCACCACACCCTTCCACCATGATGTTTCTGCCTGGAGACAGTTCTAAAAGCAATGGAGCCAGCTGGCCATGGACTTAAACCTCTTAAAGTGTGAGTCAAAATAAATCTTTTCATCTTTTAAGTTGTCTTTCTTTAGATATTTTGTCTTAGTGACAGAAAGCTGTGGGTTGAATGGATTTTTATTCTCATAGTTATGCCTCAAGAAAACTTGGAGGGTACAAATCAGCAGATAGTCCTTAATTAACTGAGAAAGCTGCATTTCAGAATGTGAATTATCCTGTGTTGTCACTCTAGGTATCTCTTTATATATTTAGAGCAAAGACAACTTTATAGATTTTTAATGATTTAAAATTTAAGAGTTGGTATTTCTTACATTCCACCATGATGCTTAAGGATAGGACAGTCTAAGAAGTACATCATTAAGCAATTGTTTCCTTGTGTGAATTTTACAGAGTAACTTACATAAACTGAGATGGCTGTGATGTAATTAAGCAGCGTAACCTTATGGGAGCATTGTTGTATATGTGGTTCATTGATGACCAAAACTGTTATATGGTGCATGACTGCAGTGCTATATGAGCTTACTAGTTAGGATTCAGAAAAATCTTCAGGTTTTACAGTGGTTGAGAAGCCTTAAGTGTAAAGAAAGAAAAATCAATATATGTTGAATTTCTTAAGGTATTTTCTATAGCATGCTCAGACATGACAAAAAAATAAGCTAAAATATCCAGGAAAAAATGCATAAGTACATTGATAACCTAGGAGAAAAACAAAAAACAGATATGAGTAATTACTTCAAATTTAAGGCTGGAAAAAATCTTCACAGATTTATCAATTATATAGGAAAGACTATTTCATCATATTTACTACATATTTATGCCTTCTTTATTAAAGTTTTTGATAGAGAAAGTCTAGAATTTGTCTTACCCATTTTCAGCCCTTTCTCTGAAGGAATTATTTCTTTAGTCAAATCTGAACATATCTCAAGATAGATTGGAAATCAAGAGGCTGTCACCGTAGTCATGCACTGTGAAAAATTTAAAAAACTTATCTTATAATATACTTTCTCTTTATACTATACTCAGGATGTCTTTATGGCTTTTGAATGTAGGTATATGATATATGAATTGAACAAGGGAATAGCGTTTTATGGCTTGCAAAGTATTTTTCCCTTTATTATTTTAATCCTCGTATTATTATCCTGAGAAAGATATTATATAGACCTGTGACATTTTCTCTGCTGAAAAATTTTTCTTGTTCCCATTCTGCTACCAGTAACTGTCTTCTGTCTGTCCTTGTGGGGGATCTCTCCCCTATACACATGGCTCCAGGAGAGCTGATACCCTCTCCTGCTGTTCCTTTCTCCCTGTATCCTGGTGGTCAGTTATAACAATCACCCACACCTTCTTATTGACAGCGGCTGGTGGTGAAATTGTGTGTGATTCTAGTGGGCCCTGTAGGAGCCATTTGTGGCACTTTCCTGCTGAAATGAATGTTGAGAAAATGTCATCTTGCCTATGAGGGCCTGTTACTACATGGATAACAACTTGGAGCTGCTTGGAATATCCAAGTTATCTAGAGTAGGAGAGAATGAATCTAACATGCTGAGATGGGTATAGATGAAAGAGAGATAAGAATTTCCCAGTGGGTTGAACTCCTGGGCCCAGCAATATTTGAACTGTTTCATATGCTAAGAAATTCTTTTTCCCTTAAGTTAATTAAAATTGGGTTTTTATCTCTTGCAGTCTACAGATATTTTTGCTTTACAGATATTTTTACCTTATTTTAGAGATGAAAAATTGAGGTTCTTTGAGATAATCTATATCTATGGTAGTACGATAAAAAACACAGTGTATGTTTCAATTTTTTAAAAATGTATTATAGCAAAAGACACATTGCCATTAATCTCCTTCAACACCCCTCTCCCCCTTTCAAATGCACTTATCCCAGTGTTCATGCCACTTTCTGAAGCAGTCCTGGAAGTCCTGTTTCACGAATATCTTCAGTTATGCTGCCTTGATGTTCTGAATTGATTTAAAACGTTTACCTTTCATGGTCCTTTGGACTTTGTGGAAGAGCTGCATGTCACAGCTTGCTAGATCCAGTGAAAAAGGAAAGGCCACGCTGTAGTGTTTTCACAAGCTTGTCTTTCCATTGGATGGTGCTTGGCTGCAGCATTCACTAGATTTTTTAATCACACCTCATGAAGACATTCATGAAAAGCAACTTTCATGACTGCTTCAGAAAGAGACAGGAATGATGGGGTAAGTGTGTTTGGAGCTGGAAGAGTATTTTGAGAAGGATTAGTGGCAATGAGTCTTTTACTGTAATAATTTTTTTTTTTAATTTAGACATTCACCATATATTTTGGGCTCACCTCATATATGTAGTGTGAACGACTTGAATGAAACATATTCTCATTTCAGCTAACCATTCTGGCTGCTCAAGTTAACCTTACTTTGCTGCTCAAAAGTAAATATTTGTGTTTTTTGTTTGCTTCTTTTGTTTTGTCTGACTTTTGGGTAGGTGATCTTGCTTCTTTCCCCCCAAGAGAGTTTGCTGATGTGTTCCCATATCCTTTTCTCTTCACACCATTGCAGGTATCATATCTGAGGGTCTCTTTGGCTCTTTTGTGACACTGTACCTGCCTTGCCACCTCAAGGCCAGATTCCCATACTGCACATCTCTAGTTTATAACATATTTTCTATAGAACCATATTGAACAGACTCAAGTCATTTTAATTCTGATTCTAAAAATGATTCAGATAGATCCAAGCTGGCCATCTCATCTTACACTGTTATAGAATCTTTCAAAAGGACACTCCATGGTGGTGTGTGAAGGAAGAAAGAATTCTTCCTGTTTTTAAAACCTGAATTGATGGGCCTATCCTGTCCTGTGGGACCAAATGTACAGAAATGAGCTTAGAATTGAAGAAAAGAATATTTTCACACTTTGTAAACAATAAGAAAAGAAAGGGAACAAGTAATTTGATTCCTGAAAGGTTAAATACAGGGCCATCTTTCAATTTGGCTTTTTTTTTTGGAGAAAGAGCTGCTATAAGTGAATTTTGAAGAAACACTTTAAGCCCAAAAAACTATTTATAAAAATCTATTCTGACAATTATGAAATCGAAATGTTTCTAAGCTCGAATGCACACTCTGCTGCTGCGCTCTGTGAGGCAGAGTTCTAATGCAGACTGTTTCCTCCAGGGCCTCAGTGCTTCTAGATGACAGTGCAGTGGGGTACTCTGTGTTTGTTTATAACTTCATCCTGCTTCAAAAAATACTACTTTTTCTATATATTTTTAAGTGCAAATTTTCTCTTACCACTTGTTTTTGCTTATGGCCCTATGTTCTTTGTTGTTGCTTTAAATGTTGTCTTTCTTTGCACATAGCCCTCATGAAGCTTTCTCCAGCCCACTCATACTGAGTAGAAAGTAAAGAATTTGTAGCAGTTTCTTCTCTCTAAGCACATAAATATATCTTCCATTTACATCTCTTGTGTTCAGGTGAGCTTTGCCATAAAAGATCACTGAATCTAATGGAGAAAGAGGAAATAGAACTAGGCCAAATACCTGCTCAATAGTAATAACTGTCATTTTGCTGTCAGTTGTAGGTTTCCAGCAAGCTTAGAGGAAGATTTCCCAGGCATTGTGATAAGTGCTTTACATATATTATCTCATTTACTGCTCAGATATTCCTGTGTGAGCCTCAGGGGCTGAAAGTGACTTGGATTTAAAGCAAAGGTACTGATTTTGACCTCAGGGTACTGGATCCTGGTGGCATATTTAGCAACACAGTGGAATAACAAATTCTATCATATGAGCTTCTATTTCACAAGATCTAGTGTTCAGTGTCACAGAGCAAGTGGTGGAATGAAGATCCAGTTCTGATTACTCCAGAGGCTATGCTCTTCACCACCATTCCTTTGGTCTTAATTTCTTACCTACATTGTACCTGGTTTCTCTGCTGAGTTCAGTAAGCCTCTTATAGGGCTTGGTCTGCCTAATTTTCCTTTCCTTCTCTCCCGTCCTCCTCCTTTCCCTCCCCTCCCCTCCCCTCCCCTGCCCTGCCCTCCCCTCCCCTCCTCTCCCTCTCCCTCTCCCTCTCTCCCTCTCCCTCTTTTGGTGCCACTGGAAATTGAATCCAGGGACCTTGCACTGAACTACATCCCCAGTCTCCCAGAATGCTAGAGTTATAGGCATGCACCACCACGTTTGCCTTAAATCCTTTCTTTATCTAGGACTGGTCATGCTTTCCCCACTTATTCCACCTATCTGTAGATTCATCTTGTATTCCTAGTATTCCTACCTGATTTCCAAATTCTGCTCTCTATATATCCTTTGTACACCCTGCTGAGAATAGTAGTTCTCCAGGACATTTAAACATATATTTATACACTGAACCGTCTTTTTATCTAGCACCTCAGCACAACACACATATACATACATATACATTATATGGCTTTCTCCTATATCTGGCCTGTAGAATATGCACATTAGCAGAACCTTTGCCATAACTTAATAGTTCCCTGTGGCCTACAGTCCACAGCCTGAGACCACTGAGTAGGAACAGCTCATCTTAGTGGCAGAGAGCCAGCCTCAACAGTGAAACACTTTGAGTTCAAACTGTCATTCTGAAACTTTCTAGGTTTCACAAACTTGATTATGAATCTTAACCGCCACCCAACATAACTACCTCTGTCTAAGGCTTATCACAATGTAAAAATCAGATTGGGCATTTAAAATGCTTAGCACATATTATCACAGCAGCAACCTATTCCTTCATGAGAAATTAGGGTTTGGAGGTTAAAAGATAAAAGAGAACTGTGCATCAGCTTTGACCATGCCACCCTGGATCCTAGGTAATTTGGTAACTCTCTGAAAGTATGTGTTCTATTGAATAATAAAATAGAAATAAGGACTTCTTGTCTTGTCTTACATAATAATGGCACATACATCATTCCATGGAAGTATTTCCTTTTCATATCTCTGTCAGGGGCTGCTGTTTAGAATAGTGGCCAAATTGTAGACCGAATTTAACAGTTTCATTTGATAGACATTGTTTTGGCAACAAGCTTTTAAGAAAGATTTCTTTCTTCTAGGTGATATTACAAATTAAATATAAGTCCAAATTTAGTTTTCACTTGATGGGAATCGCTGTGGTTGCAGAAGTGATCCCATAGGTCTCAGTCAATTTCACACTGTTAAAATTACAAACTATGTGACCTACAAGTGAGTTCCAGAATTTAAAAGGAAAATTAAAGCAGACTGCTGCAATATTTTTACAAATACTGTAGCCATGCTGGAAAATTGACTGTGTGTTGTATAGTTGGTGATTACTAGTATCATCAGCGTGTGTTTAATATCTGTTCATACCTGTGGTTTACAGCAGTGGACCCCAACCTTTTTGACACAAGAGACAAGTTTCATGAAAGTAATTTTTCCATAGAACAGGGTCAGAATGGGTGGGTGTGTATAGTTTCAGGATGATTCAAACATATTATATTTATCATGTACTTTATTTCTATTATTATATTATAATATATAATGAAATACTTATACAGCTTACCATAATGCAGAATCAGTGGGAGCTCTGAGCTTGTTCTCCTGCAATTAGTCTCATCTAGGGTGATAGAACACCTTGACACCCAAAACCTGTTTATGTCCAGTCTACTCCATAATCTCGTTTTGGTTGCTATCACTGAAGATGACATTGCTTCACAAAGATTCCATGTTGGCAATGGAAACATGCTTTTCAGTGGAAATGGAAATGAAAACTTCTTTTGTGTCAATCTCAGGATATTCTACCTTGCCTGATACAGAACATATGGAGATTTGAAGTTGTCTCAAACATGCTTTTAAGGTCACTGCCATTTACAATTTTAAGCAGTTGTTTCTCTTCTAGCATGGACAAAGTCTGTTCACCTGGCTTATTCACAGATAGTCACAGATCCTTTCCTTCCCAGTTGAATGGTCTTGTTTGTTTGGGAAGTAATGCTCAAATCCCTTTGAAAGCTGAAATAGGTGATCATGAGCCAGCTGGGATAAAGTAGGCTTTGTCTGTTTCTTTTTTAAAAAAATCTCTGCTAATGTTTGAAACATGTCAAAAATCCCAACATTTACTTTTCACTCCCATTATTACAGTTTAGCTTTGTATGTTGCCACTTTATCTGCTGACTTGAATACAGTTATTCTTCTCTAAAGTAGCAGATTGGGTTCATCTAGCATTTTGAATATGTCACATAAGTAGGCAAGTTGAAATGTACTGATAGTGGTGACTGTTTTTATAAAAAAAAATCTCGGGAATAACTCTCATAACTCAAAAACTCTAGCCAGTGATCTGCCTTTTGAAAGCCATCTCATTTCTTAGTATAAGAGAAAAAAATGTGTGCCCTGTATCAGCATCCTCACAGAAGTGCATGAACAGATGAGAGCTAAGAGCTTGTACTTTAATGTGATCAACAATTTAAATAACATTCTGCAAAACATTGTCTAGTTTGGATGACTTTTTCAGGTAGCCAGCATGTCTCTATGGATGACATAGTGGGTAGATTCACATTCAGAAGTGACTTCTTTGACATGAGTAGTGAATCCAGAAAACTGTCCAGTCATGGAGCTGTTCCATCAATATGTATACTGATACAAAATGACCAGTTCAGTTTTCCTGATATGTAATCATTCAAAGACTTTAATAGTTCTGCAGCTGCTGAGTTGATTGGCATCAAAAGTGCACATAACATATCCTCATGCAAATCTCCATGAAAAATATATTGCCCAAAAGCAAGCATTGTTGCCTTTGTTTGTCAACCTGCATTGCATATCACAGTGACACATTAATCCTCTGTAAAAATCCTCAATGTTTTCTGCTATTTCATCAGTTTGTCTGGTTATGGTGCTAGATGAAAAAGAAGCACATGTCATTTCTTGAACTGTAGCCTCTCCTAAAAGTTCACAATAAATGTCCTTTTAGCAGACAGAATCAATTCTTAAATAGTAAAGGGCTCCTTAGCTTTACAATGTGGTTAGCCACTAAGAATGATGCTTTCAGGTAGAAACATGTGATGGAGGGGTGGCCCTAAATAATTGCTTCTGCTCTTTATGTTCTTGTTTTTATCTTTTGAAGCAGCTTTGAAGTTCTACATCTTCCCTGGATAGCCAGTCACCACATATGATACAAGGTGGGCTTAGGAAATGCGAATCACCTCTTGCAATGAACCCGTAATTTAAGTAGGACTCTTGATATTTTCTTTTAAGTGTATCTTTCTTTCTGTTAAGAGTCTTAGAATCTTCTAGTGTCTCATCATTGTGTTTTCCACTCCTTTTCAAAGAAGCTCTCCAGTGACTGAGTTTGTTACTTATTTTTGGCTATGGTGATCTAGTGAGTTTACCAAAACTGCACCTGAGACAGTGCATGGTATGGGAAAGAGGTGTGGATGGGAGTGGTAAATAAAATAATGGTTGGTCCATGCATAGAGTAGAATAATTGTTAGATCCTGAGTTAAAAGGCCTCCACCAGATTCAGCTATACAATTGAAGTACCTCAACTCACTTGCCACTTATGAAGCCTGCCACTAGATGCAACTTAATTTTCATTTGCCACTCACTGATAAGCTTTTTGATATGAGTCTGCAAGCAATTGATTTATTATGGTCTCTGTGTAGTCTAACTCTCTGCTGATGTTCCTCTGTATTGGCAGCTACTCCCCAGCACCAGCATCACTGCCTCAGCTCCACTTCAGATCATTGGGCATCAGATTCTCATCAGGAATGGGCAACCTTGATCCCTCACATGCATAATACACAGTAGGGTTCACACTCCTTTGAGAATTAGCACTGCAGTTGATCTGACAGGTGGTAATGCATGTGATAAGGAGTAGCTGCAAATACAGGTGAAGCTTTGCTAGCTTACTGCTGCTCACCTCTTGCTGTGTGACCTAATTACTCACTGACTCTGGGTTTTCTGTCCTCCGGGTTTCAGTGAAGTGGAGAAGCCTGAAGACCATAGTAGATTTTATGTACTATGATTTGTTCACCTTGCTGAATACTCATTTTTGACATCTCCTTCACCATCCTACCGCTGTTGAAGGTAGCAAACAATTCCATATGACTTAACCTCATATTTCTTTTCCTTCTTATTTTGTTTAGAGGGAAGATGCAGCAGATGGAGTTCCCCATCTATTTAAAGAGTTGAAGTACAAACTCTTTGACTAGAATTTCTGTTCTGGTATAGGCTCAGAGATTGCCACTAGCTCCACAAGACTTGCCAAATGAGCTGCAGTTATTATTAAGTACTTTGTTTGCTTCCACTTTAGTGCCCCCCCCCCTCAGTTTTCTACTAATTTGTCTCCAGTTCCCTTGGTTTTCTCCAAATTATAGTTTCTAGGACTAGAGATAAAGGTCTGGAGAGTTAAGCTTAAAGTATTTTATTATTCCAGAAAATAAGAAATAGCCAAAAAATGATATGGCATTGTCAGAAAGTAAAGGACCCCCACTGGCCAAAATGGAAGCATTTGAATATGGAAAAAAATAGTAACAACAATGTATCATTAAACCCTTATTAAAAGAGAATATATGTCCAGAGTGATATGTTATTTTACATATAGTGTATAAAATTATAAATATGTCAATTTTGTAGATTTTTTCAAAACATTTAATCTTACTGTACATAGTGTATGTATATGTACTTGTGCTTTAGTAAAAGTCTTTCACTATTACTATAACTTGTATCTCATATAGTTGTACAGCAAAGTTGAATATGTCTATAAATCCTAGGATAAATATTTTTTATTGAATTTTTATAAGTAGTAGTACATATTTGCAGCACATCATAATCACATCCATCATGGGGAGTTGGTACATGTACATAACACATCTTAATTATTTTTACATCTTCTCCCTCCATTTCCTTCCAGTATAAGTTTTCTTAATGTAATTTGCTTGGAAGTTTTTGTAACTTGTATTCAACTGGAAGAAGTGTGGGTGTAGCATTGTTGAATTTTGTATATTATAAGATTAATAAAAGAAGTAAATATATTGATCTGAGAAACTAATCTTCCCAATGGTTAAAATTAGGAATGGAGTTTAGGAACTATTTTGCCTAATGATCATTCATTTCACAAATAATTTTTAGACTTATGATTATAGTGAGCTAGTACAGGCTGTAGAATACACATCTTCAGTGATGCTATTCACATAGTGGTTTGTGCCAGTGCCACCATTTGTGGTTTTCAAAGCACAAAATGCATCTCATTTGTTTGTAGCACTTTGATTCCTGGACATAAAGTGGTATAAAAGACAAAGTTCCAGACATGAAATTCCTGTATGGAGAAAAACTACACATAACTACGCAAATATACAATAGTGACAAAGGCAATCTGACAGGTCCCTATGGTACAACATGAGACAGGCATTGACTTAAAACCAGGAGAAGGTGGAAGATTTCCTGAGAAAAATAGGTTATATCTCTGCTGACATGTGAATGAAAAGTATGATGTGGTGAAAGGGAAAGAGGGAGAGAGACAGAGGCAGAATGTTCAGGCAGACTTTATTGAGAGCTCTTCAGGAAAAAGAAAGAATGATGCTCAGGGAAACCATGTAAAACAAAGAATTGCTAAGACAAGCTCTAGGCTGCAAGAGGTTAAGTGACTTGCCCAGTGTCACTTTATTTTCTTGTCTCGCTTATTAATGAACATGTTTAATTACAACATATTTATTCATCATAAATACAAATATATACCCTGGATCTTTTTCTCTTGATAACTATACTGCAGCTGTAGAATAATTGCTCATACTGGGCTAGAAATTGATTGCCAGCTCTCAAGTGGCAGCATTTTTTTGTCCTGTTCATCTTTTCATACCCCACGGAGTCTGTTTGTTGCCTTGCTCACAGTTATCTTTGAAGATGTTTTGATTGTTAGGTTGTTGAGGTCCCCATCACTGTAAGTAACTGAAATACAGATGGCCACTGACACTTCTACTTAAGATTTTGACTTTATGATGGTGGGAAAATGAAACACATTTGGTAAAAACTGTACTTTGAATTTTGATTTTTGATTTTGTTTCCCAGGCCAGCAATATACAGAATGATACTCTCAGTTGATGCTAGGTGGTGGTAGTGAGCTACAGGTCAGTCAGCCACACAGTGAGAAGCGGATACCACTGATACTCTCTACAGCAGTGCATTGTGTTGCTAAGTATGTCTGTTAGAGTTCTCTAGGGGAACAGAACCAAAATCATGCAAGACTATGACTTTTTAGACCAGCTTACAGGATCAGAGGATGGATAGTCCAAAAGTAGCCATCTGCACCCTAGAGAGCTAGAGGATCCAGTAGCTGCTCAGTCTAAGAAGTTGGAAGCCTCTGAACAACTTTTGAAAAAGAGGGATGCAGCTTTGGCCCAAGACTGAAGGCCAGAAGCTTCCTGGAGAATAATTGGTATGAGACCGCATCACAAGGCAGAAAAAGCTGGACTCTGATGTTCACAGGAAGTGGCAGCAGCAAAAGAGGCAGTCATGCATTCAAGCAGAATCCAGCCTGCAAGTGCTGGCTCGCATCCTTCTTCTGTTCCACCTGGGGCGCAAGCCTGTGGGGCTGTGCTGCCCATGGCTGGGGCGGATCTTTTCCCCTTAGTTCACTGTCCTACACACCTGTAATTTCTGGAAACTCTCTCCTACATATAGGCAGGCACACCCAGAAATATACTTTACTAGTGTCTTGATCTAAGCCAGTTGACAATCAAGATTAACTGGTGTTCAGTAAGTTAGATGAATTAAATCCAGTTTTGAATTACAGTATTTTCAACTTAACAGGGAATGTATTGTGATGCAATCCCATTATAAAGCAAGGAGCATCTGTATAAATAATTGCCACAGGAAGATGTTTGATCCTGATTTGAGGATATCTTCATATTCAGAAGCTATGCAAAAGCACATTAGATTCCTTAAAAGTGTCCTGTTCACTAGTTTTATTTGATGCTGCTATTCTTCTTAGCAATCAGTACAATTTATCTGAAAGTCAAACAGAATTGAATTGATAAAATAATAAAATGACATGTCAACCTTAAGAGAGTTTTACATGTATTAAGATATATTGTGCTTCCATTTATAATAATATATATATGTAATATTGCATTCTTGTCATCAAACGCTCATGTAATTGTATTTTTTAAAATTAAATATATTTCACATTATTTTTGCTATCAAAATACCAGGGTGGTTTATTGCTAATAGGATATCATATCTACTTTCTTCTATTAGGTTCATGAATTTTTCAGGAATTAAAGTTAGTCCTGAGTGAAGTTCATGAATATATAATGCTGGACTGTGGTAAGTCCTCAGTCTTCAGCCATATTTTCTTGGCAATATATACTTAGTTTCTTTGTCTAAGGCTGAAAGTTGGCTAAAAGCAGAATTTGTAATTTCCATTTCTTTTATTATTTCTTATTTTAAGATATTTTTTATTTCTAATAAAAAATATTTGTCTTCACTAGTTTTCTTGTGCTGAGACAAAATACCTGACACCCAAAGTAAAAAGAGGAAGGGTTTATTGTAGCTTACAATTTGTAGAGGTCTCAGTCCATAGCTGGCTGACTCCAAGGTAGGGTGGCATGGCAGGGGGCCATCACAGAGGAAAAATAGTCCATGGTGGGAAGAAGGCATTGAAGCAGCAAAGTAGGGAAGCAGAAGTAGCTTGCCTCTCCCTTTTATCCCTTCTGGGCTACCTGCCCTATGGGTGGTGCCACCCATATCCAGAGTGGGCCTTCCCGCATTATCCACACCCAGAACTATGCCAAACCAATTAGTGGACTAATTTAGTAATCACACACCCTTAATCCCAGGATCACATACTTAATCCCAGAATCACACACTGTAGATCCAGCCACCTCTGAAAAGCCCCACTGATCACCACATGAGGCTTTAGGGGCACATCTAGACATAAGCCATAACAATAGTCACCACATTTTCCCACTTGTTAGTTTGGTTATAGTATAGTTATTCAGCTTCTGATTTTCTTTTCGACTGGCCATTTTTCTGAATTACATATATTTTTCTAATTTTATATATTTTACTATAAAATTTTTTAAATGTTTTGAAAAGTGGAAAGTATCTTTCAGTGAACACCAAAATAACCAACATTACTTGATTTTTATCATCAACCACTTGTTAATCTTTTTCAGTGATTTTTGAAAGTGTTTCACTTCTTTTGAATTTTCTCAACAAACATTCATAAATAATCATTTTTCTTCTATTCATCAATATTACACTACTTGATCCTTGGCTATGTTAAGGGATTCTTTTTAAATAATGGCCATTGTTGATTTATCTCCATGAATAAGGATATGTTCCATAATTTATTGTTCAGTATATTGGAAATGGTTTGCCACTGATATTCTTTCAGGCAGTGTTGTTATAATATAAGAAGGTGTCTTCATTAGGGGTAGATGTTGAAATTCTTCAAAAGCATTGTGAGCATTTATTGATAATCACAGCTTTTCTCCTATCATTTTTCTGATCAGTGAATTGGTTAATTGATTCATTCAGGAAACATTTATTAAAATCTTGTTTTTAATAGGTACTAAGCATACAGTGATAAAACACCCTAAGAGTACTGATTCCTGACTTTGTGGAGATGGTAATATTGGTATTAACATAATAAATTATAATTATATATAGTGCCACTAAAACATCCTTTTGTTAATTAAATAAAACCTACTTAGTCTTAATATTTTATTCTTTCAGTTCATGGATATCTTAGTCTGTTTGGATTGCTTACCAAAGCACCACAAAATAAGTAATTTATAAAAACCAAAACTTTTTTTTCACAGGTTGGGAGGTTGGAAGGTCCATGATCAAAGAAGATTTGTTGTTTGGTGTGGGCTTGCTTTGGAGATGGCGTCTTGCTGTATCTCAGTGGGCGGGAGAGCAAGTGGTTCCTCTTGGGCCTACAAAGGACAGTGATCTAATAATAAGGGCTCCCCAAGACCTACTGTTCTCTCCAAGACCGTGCTTCCTAATATCACCTTGGGGTTAGGGTTTAAACATAAAATTCATAGAAATACATATTTAGATCATAGCAACTGATAAATTGGGTTTCTAATATTTTGTAGAGGGTCTTTGCAAATTTAATGAAATCTATGCTTAGCTTTTATTTTGATTTGCTTCTGAGCTTAACAAATATACATATACGGATAATGCTTGTTTTATAATTTGTCAATCTATAACCTGAAATTTTGCATGGCTTAAATAGTTTTCTGTTTCTTGATTTGAAATAATTATCCATATCAATTTGTAAGGTAATTCTTTTAAAATTTGAAATGCTTAAAGATTTAATTTATGGTTTCACTTTTTAAATTTTTTGTTTATTGTAGGAGCAAGCAGGTATTTAATAAGAGGCATTTCTATAGCAACAAAAGAAAAATAAATATTAATATTTGGAGCAGTCTATAAACTAGTTTCTGAGTCTGGGAGGAAGCTAGCTGAGAACATTTCTAGAGATCAGGATCAAAGCTTCATTTGGAATGGAAACAGGCAGCGGCAATTTGACAGAATTACCTGGTGTTTAGTTTGAATCAGGTGTCCCATGGAATTGTTCTGAGTAGTCCATGCAGCACTAGGCACAAAGTTATTCATATATAAGCTGTTGTGGTGATTTCTCCAAAGTCTTTATCAAGTTATGTAGCTTCAGGTTGCAACATTTCAAGAAAAGTACTGTTTTTGTTTTTAACCACAGAAATAATAATTTCACTTTTGAAATGTCTTCACATCAAGTTGTATAGATTCTTGTTTAAATTTTTAAGACCTCAACTGTACTTGTTATTTTGTCCTTTTCATGATCAATTTGTAGTATTTGTAAAGTCAGAGATATATCTGCTTCTGCACTAGGTAAGTGCTATGTCTTTACATTGGAACTGGTGATATATATATATTTTTTATTATTTATTTTTGGTACCAGGGATCGAACTCGAGTCCTTGTGCTTGCAAGTCAGGCAGCAGAACCACTGAGCTAAATCCCCAGCCCTAGTGATATATTTTAAATAACCTCTTACAAGTATATGTAATATGATTCCACTTGTACAAACCCAGGGACTACATGTTATTTTCTTGTGAAATGACCTACAGTCATGTATTGTGTAACAACAGACCACATATATAACAGTGGTCCCATACAATTAATTTGCCTATTGATGTTTTACCCTTTTTAGTAAACTTTTTGATGTTTGCATGATAAAATTGTCTAATGCCTTTCTCAAAATGTATCTCCATTGTTAAGCATTGTTGAGCGTCCATGACTGTATTTCATTCTGTCACAGACAGAGGTGTGGAGAGGAGTCAAGAAAATGGCCTTTCCTTTAATATTTTCTATGCTGCTTTAATTTCTTTACTATGTACAGACATACAAATGAGAATAGGGATTCACTGTATAAAAACAAATACTAGTGACTATGGGTCACAATATTTTAGACTTTTTTGTATTTTAGTAATTATAGTAAATTTTGTTTTTACTTAACATCATTTAAAAAGAATTATCATATAAATTTCTTTTTAAGTTATAAAGAAAAATAATAAATCTGCTTGTGCTGGCAGAAACACCCAGTTTCATGAATATATATCTCATTATCTATTTCATGGTAATATTAATCTTATAGGTCAAGGGAGTAGAGCGGATTAGGGTTGTGGTTGCCAAGGGATTCTTCTCCTGAGTGAAAGAAAACTGTTACAGAGGTTTGCTGTTAAAAGAAGTCTCTCTCTCTCTCCCTGCCTCCTAGCAATACAGGATCGAATATTGGGGACTGGTACCTTTGCCCTTTGAAGATCAAATATAGGCTTTATTTTCAGAAAATATCTAAGTTAAATAAAGGTTTGATACTTTATTAACTTGTCAGTTCTTGACAATACTTGCCTATTCTTGCAACACTGGAGACTACATGTCTGTGCTCACTACTATGAAACTTTTGATCCTAGGAACCATTTCTGAACTAGTTTGCTATATGTCTGTACTTCTCATTTTGAGATTCAGATGTCCAGCAGGGGTAACATATGAATGTAATGGCACTATAGCTCAGTGGCAAGTGGGGATGAAGAAGCTGTTGCAGTAGTTTTCAGGTTTTGTCATGTTCTGAGTTCATCTGGACAGCTTGGTAAATAGATCCCTGCTCCTCCTCCCCCCACCACCAAATTTCTGATTTCCTTATTTAGGCAGAGCCTTGCTGTTGTGTAGGTGATATTGATGCGAGTGGCCTGGAAATGACACTTTAATAATTAGTGTGCAGCACTTTCACGAGGGCACCTGGGGGCTTAATTGAATCTGAATAATGATCTATCATTTGACTTTCCTTTCTCAAAGATTTTGATAATCCAGTAATTCTGAACATTTAGTGACAGTAGGAATCACTTTACACATTGTTGTGGTGTAGGATCCTAAGTGTCATCAGCAGAGGTTATGATTCAGTGGACCTGGAGGAACCCAGGCATTTGAATTTTTGACACATAGTATGGATGTTTTTGATATATAGATCCAAGAACCATGGTTTGATTAAAAACTCCATTATTGTCATACTTGGAAATTTCTTTCATACACCATGCACTAAGCTATTATTTTATCCTCTGATGTTAGTGTTTTGTAGTCAAAGGTGATATTGATGTATAATAAGAGTAACTAACTTATTAAGAAAAAGTAAGGTTGAAGAGACTTATAGGTTTCATCCTCACTTAGTAAAGCCTAGCTGATTATTCTCCATATTTCTATAGAGAATAGATGTAAAACATCACTGTGAAACTGTTAGCCTTTTCAAAATTAAAACTACAGTGCTCTAATAGGTAACAAATCTATTTGGTTGACCTTGAAAGACCAAACCTGTATAGAGAAAATGCAACTTGAAGGTATGAGCAGGTCCTGGAAATGAAGGTAGAAAAAAAAATTGCTACTTTGTATAAATGTAGACCTAGATGTATATTCAATACAAGAAATAGAAACATAAATATTTCATACAATCACAGGGCTGTGGTCGAGAACATTTCTTTATTTTGTTAAATAGGTGCTTCAAAAGTTTAAAACAAATTGATTTATTTTTCCTAGTTTCTGCAATATAATGATCCTTTAAAACCATTATGTTTGGGGTCCTTTTTTTTTTTTTTTTTTTTACAACATCTGTGATCTAAAATTAAGCAAAAATAACAAAAGAAATCAAATGAGTCACATTTTTTGTAAAAAGTTAATCTAAGTCAAATAAAATTAAATGTGTACTTGTCAGTATAAACAGGAGTAACATTCTGATTGGGCCATTTGGCCTATTTGTATAGTAACCTGCAATAAAACCTAAGACAGGGTGATAAGAGTGACAATTGCTTTAATGTCAATTCTTTTTTCCAAAGTAGTTTTTTTTTTATTATTTATTCTCCTTGTAAATGTTGATTCTCTCAAGATCCTAGGCATTTTATACCACATCAGTTATGCATTTGGCCTATTTCTCTGGAGACAATTTTAACCTAAGTATACTACAGTCATGTACAACTAATAGGTCTTTTCACAAGAATGCACCGGTATAACCAGCACTCAGATGAAGAAAGAGAGCACCACCAGCCCTCCCTAGGGGCCCTGCATGTTCTTTCCATACATCAACTCTCACTAAGGGAGACACTCTTCCACTGGCTTATATCTTCTATCTTGTCTATTTTTTTGAACTTAGAATAAATGAAATTATAGAAAAATAGACTCTCTTGCACTTAGCTTCTGTAGCTTAATTTTATGTCTATGAACTTTGTCCCTTTCTTCATGCTGTGATAGTTTGTTCTCTTTCATTGTCATGCAACATTCCATTGTTTGAATTTTACCGTATATTCATTCTATAATTTGTGAATATTTGCTTTTTTTAGTTTTTCCTATTATTAACAATATTGTAATAAAATTCTAGTATAAGCCTTTTGTTGTATATTTATATTCATTCCTGTAGTGTATTTTATCTAGGATGGAATTGCTGCCTAATAGGATTTACACATAGCTTTAGTATATCCTGCTAAAAAGTTTTTCAAAGTGGTAATATCAAATTTTAAGTTGGTTATATTAATTCCAGTTTGGTTGTATTTATTTAAAATGAAAAGAGCACTATAGGAGAATTATAGTTCTTCCAGATCCTCATCAGTAGACAGATTGATATTTTTGTTTATTTAATTTAATCTATGTTACTAAGTATATATCATACCTTGTTTAATTTTGATTTACCTGATGGCTAATGACACTGAGCATCTTTTTATTTCTTTCTTGGATATTTTGATGTCTTTTGTTGTGAAATGCCTGTTTCATTCATTCATTCATTCACTCATTTATTCATTAATTCACTCATTCATTCATTCATGTGGTACTGGAGACTGAACCTTAGGTTATCTGCCCTTTTGTTATTGATTTATCTTTATATAGTTTATGAGTCTTCTGTCAGCTATCTATATTAAAACCCTCTTCATTTGGTAGTTTTTCTTCTTATTATTAAATAATCTATGAACAGAAGTTTCACATTTTAATGAAGTCCAATTTATAACCCCTTTTGTTTTTACTTGATGGTATTTCTGTCTTACTGAAGAAATCTTTGGCAGTTGTGAGGTTATAAAGATACTCTTCTTGGCCGGGGATTTAGCTCAGTGGTTTCACTGCCTGCTGTGCACACACAAAGACCCAAGTTCTATCCCCAGTACCAAAAAAAAACCCAAAACAAAGATACTCTTCTATGTAATCTTTCACATTTAAGTCAATCCATCTAGAACTGATTTTTATGCATGAAGAGTTGAAGTCCTCTTCTCCTATGATCATCTAATTATTCTAGCACCATTTATTGAGAAAACTCATTTCCTCCTGTACAGTAGTGGCATCTTTGTTATAAGGTATAGGTAACTACACATTTGTGAGCAAATTCCAGAAACTTCTATTTTGTGTTAACAGTGTATTTGTCTCTTTTTGTGCAAATTTCATAGTTTTTATTATATCTTTATAATAAACAATATCTGATAGTATACATTCTCTAACTTTGTTCTCCTTTAGTAAAACTTTTATTAGTATTCATTCTTTTTGATTTGTATGTTAGAATGAACCTCTCAATTTCTACCAAAACAAAACTGCTGGAATTTTGATTGGAATTATACTAAACCTATACATCAGTTTGGGTCCACTTGATAATGTTATAGCATCGAGTCTTCCAGTCCTAGAATGTAACATAGTATTAACCTCCCTTTGAGTAGATCTTTAATTTTTCTTGATTTTCTTGTCTCCACCTTTTTCATTAGATTTGCTACAAGATGTTTGATTATATGTACAGTTATTAGAAATGGTACTGTTGGAAGTTTTATTTTTCAGCTTTAATATACAGTGTAGAACATCCAGTAGCCTTGCTAAAGATTAATATGTATCTTATCATTCTTTCTAGTATAATAATAATTCTTTCTTCATTTTCAATAATTTTATTCCTTATTTCTTTTTCTAGATAAGCTGTCTAAGACAATGTTGAATACATTGGTTTTAGTAGACCTTCTTATTTTATAGTAATAACTAGGAGAAGGCACAAAAGGAAAGAGTTAAATTTCACCACTAAGATATTTACTGTAAGTTTAAAATGAGATCTATACTTTGTTAGATTTTTCTATCTGTAGTTTGGTGTGATTTATTTCCTCATGAAATGGAAGAATTGTTAATTTCATCTAAACAGTCAAATTTATTTGCATAAAATGGTTTACAGTATTTCTTGACTTTTTAAATTAAGGCAAAATTTATCCACAGTGAATTGCATAGACCTTAAATTTATAACTTGTTTATGTGGCCCACATATTCAATAACACTACCAAGATTTAGAATATTTTAATTGCCCAAAATTTCCTTTTGCCTCCTTCCAACCAATCTATAGTATACTGTGGACTTCTCTCGAAATCTTTTAAACTTCAACTAAAATGGAATAATATATTTATATTTATTTAGAGGGGATTCTGATTTTTTTGTCTCAGCATGTCTCTGAGATTCTTGCATGTGGTTACATGTACTGCTAATTCATTCTTCTTTATTGTTGAATGATGTCATTGAATATATAAGACAAAATTTGCTTCTCAATTTTTCTGTAGATTGAAAGGTGGACTATGTGGAGTTTGGGCATTCTGTAGTTAATGTTACAATAAGCAGTCTTATAAAAGTCAGTTTGTGGACAGATGAGTTCCTTTATTTTGGCTAAATAGGAATGAAATTATTGGATCAAAGTTGATTTTATTGTTGATATTTAGACATTCTTAGATAAATTCTCTTGATAAATTTTTTGTCACATATATGTGCTGTAAATTTTTTTCCCAATTTCTGTCTTGCCTGTTTTGAGAATAAATTTAGATTTACAGAAACTGCAAAGTTACTGCCGTTTCCATATATACCATACTCAGTTTTATATATCATTAATATCTTAGATTGGTATAAAATTTTTGCCATAATTTATGAACCAATATTAACATTTTATTATTAATTAAAATGCATATTTTACAGACATTTCTTTAGTTTTGACTCAGTGTCCTTCTTCTGTCCCAGATTCTACCCAGAATATCACATCAAGTTTAGTTATCATATCTCTTTAGACTTATCTTGGCTATTACTGTTTCTTTTTCCTATTTCATTCTTTTTATTAGTACATGTTTGCATTACATAATGATTACGGTTCTTACGTGGAGTTGGTGCATGTACCTAATATATGTCAATTATTCTTTCATCCTCTTCCCTCGGCTCCTTCTCCCCTTTCTCCATCTCCCCTTTATCCTTTTGTAAAAGATCTATCTCCCTATTTCCTATTAACTATCTTTTATTGTGATCTTTATTTATATTTTTTGGTTTCTCATATAAGAGAAACTATATGATATGTAAACTTCTGTGTCTGATTTATTTTACTTAACTGTATGGTCTATAAGTGAATATATTTTTCAACACATGACACAAATTTATCTTTTTTTAATGGAAAAGTAATACTCCATTGTGTATAAAAACCACATTTTCTTTATCTATTCATCTGTTGACAGACATATAGGCTGCTTCCAAGATTTAGATATTATGAATTGTACTACTATAATTATGAGTATGCATGTATCACTATAATATGATACCTTTAACTCTTTAGGGACGATAACTAGTAGAAGAATATCTGGGTCAAATAGAATTTTTATTTTTAGTTTTTATATTTTGAGTTTTTTTATTTTCGTAATAGTTGTACTAGTTTACAATCTCTTCAACAGTGTAGAAATGTTTCTTTTCCCCTACAGCTTCTCCAGCATTTGGTATTATTTGATTTGTTAATGATAGCCATTCTTTCTGGACTAAGATGAAATCTCAGTGTTGTTTACACTTAATCTTAGCCAAAAGGCCAAGAAGCGATTGAGTGTTGTTTAAATTTGCATTTCTCTAATGACCAGAAATGTTGAACATTTTTTCGTGTATTTATTGTCCATTTGTACTTCTTCTTTGAAGTGTCTGTTCATTTCAGTGCCTAGTTTTTGATTGAGTCTTTTATTTTGGGAGGTCTAATTTTTTTGAGTTCTTTATATACAGTGGTACCTCAGCTTATGAACTTAATTTATTTTATGATGTGGGGGAAGATGGCTGTGTGTGTGTTTGTGTGAGAAAGATGGCCATGGTTGTGTTTGTCACCTGATGTGAAATTTGCAAACAGAAGCAAAATTTTGCCAGCACTTTTGTTTGTGAACTGAATTGTTAAAAACAGAAGCGTTTGTTCCTTATAACCAAGGCATTACTGTATTCTACATATAAGTCCTCTATGAGGAATCCTGGTAAAAATTTTTTCCTATTTGCTAAGTTGTCCTTTCACTCAATTAGTTTTTTCCCTTGCTGTGCAGGACCTTTTAAATTTGATATGATGCCATTTGTTGATTCTTGATGTTATTTCTTTTGCAATTTGTATTCTGTTCAGAAAGTCCTTGTGATGTCTATTTCTTCACATTTTACCTATTTTGTCTTGAAACAGATTGTTTCTTTTTTTTAACATTCAGACATTTGATCCATTTCTATTTTAGTTTAGTATATGGTGAGAGATATGGGTCTAGATTCAGTCTTCTGCATGTGGATAGCCAGTTTTCCTAGCAACATTTATTAAAGAGGCTATCTTTTCTCCAGCATGTTTTTGTCAAAGATGAAATAGTTGAGTGTGCCTGGGGCTGTTTCTGAATTGTCTATTCTATCCCGTTGGTCCATATGTCTGGTTTTTGTGTTAGTACTACATTGTTTTTATCATTGTAGCTTTGTAATATAACTTGAAAGCCAGGGTGTGATACCTCCTGCTTTGTGCTTGTTGACCAGGATTGCATTTGCTATTTTGGGTTTCTTCTGGTACCATATGAATTTTAGAACTTTTTCCTAGTTCTCTGAGAAATGCTGTTGCTATTTTCATTAGTATTGTATTAAATCTGTATATCAGTTTTGGAAATATAGCCATTTTGACAATATTGGTCTGCCTATCTAGGAACAGGGAATATCTTTCCATTTTCTGATCTATTCTTCAGTCTCCTTTATCAGAGTACAGTAGTTTTTGTTGTAATGATCTTTCAATTCTTTTAATAGGTTAATTTCAAAGTATACAATTTTTCTTTGTGCTGTTGTGAATGGTACTGTTTTCCTAATTTCTTTGTAGGTGAGTTCATAATTAATGTACAGGAAAAAAATTAGTGTACAGGAATGCTATTGATTTTTGTGTGTTGATTTTGTATCCTGATACATTACTGAATTTAGTTATTAATTCTAGGAGTATCTTGGTACAATTTTTAATTTCATCTTTATAGCAGATCATGTCCTCTGCAAATAAATGATAATTTGACTTCTTCCTTTCCTGTAAATATCACTTTTATTTCTCCTTGGGCCTCACTGCTCTGACTAATGTTTTGAGTACTATTTTGAACAGGAGTGATAACAGTAGGCATCTTTGTCTTGTTCCTGATTTTAGGGGGAAAGCTTTAAAATTTTCCCCATTTAATATGATGTTGGCAGTAGGTGTGTCATAAATGGCTTTTATCAGATTCAGATAAGGTCCTTTTTTACATTATTTAAGGGTTGTTGTGAGTAGACTTTGGATATGTCAAAAGCTTTATCTGTGGCTAATGGAATGATCATGTGATTTTTTTGTCCTTGCTTCTGTTTATATGATGAATCACATTTATTGATTTGTGTGTATTGAGCCATCCTTGCATCCCTGGGATGAAGCCTACTTGATAATGATGCATGATCTTTTTTATCATTTGTTATTTAACTCTTCTTGGGTTTGACTGTTTCTCAGACTTTTACATGTTTTATTGCTTTTGACAGTTGTAAAGAATGTTGGCTAGATATTTTGTAGAATTTCCCTCTACTGCAATTTGCCTGCTGCTTTCTCAACATCAAACTGTAGTTGTGGGCTTTGGGGAGGAAGCCCATAGAGGTAAAATGTCTTGTAACTATGTCATCTCAAAGCCATATAGATACCATTAACATGACTGTTCTTTGTTAGTGTTAATCTTATTCAACTGATTGGGGAGGGTTTTGTTAGCTTTTTCCACTGTAAAGTTGTTCCCTTTTGCCCTTTCTGTACCATAGTCACTGGAAAAAAATTAGTATGTGAAATTTCCACTCAAGGAGTGTAAAGTTACGCTCCACTTCTTTGAGGGCAGAATATTTACATAAGTTAATTAGAATTTTCTACAAAAGTGATTTTTAAATTGGACTTGTTTATTTTATTCAATTATTTATATAAGTATGACCATCTGTGTATTTATTGCATACTTTGGGTTATAATCCAATAGTACTCTTATTTATATTTTGCTCAGACCATTCTATCTATGGGCCCTGGGAACTTCTTCACTTTGTGTGTTCCTTTGATATACTCCCAGAATTATGGTTCTTTTGTTAGATTTTGTTTGGGTTTTTTTATCATTCTTACTTTCTGTACAGTAAGATGCTCCAGGCTTATCTTGTATGTTTCCAGCCCTATTCCTTGAACTATCCATTGCTTCAATGAATCTTCATTCTTTTATTGAAGAATGGCAATTAGGGATTAAGTTGTGGTTATAACTGTGCTTGTCACTCATGTCATTGCATCAAGGCCTTCTTAGCTGATAAGTGCTATGGACTGAATTTTGCAACCTCCCCCTCCCCCAGATCTATATGTTGTGTCCTAATCTCCAATGAGAAGATATTAGGAAGTGAGGCCTTTGGGAGGTGAACAGGACACGAGGGTGTAGCTTTCATGAATGAGATTAGTGCCTTTAGAAAGGAGACCTAGTATGAAAAGGGTGAAAACAGCCCTCACCAGACAGTGAGTATGTCAGTATCTTGATCTTGAACTACTCAGACTCCAGAACTGTGAGAAATAAATTTTTGTTGCTTTTAAACTATTCAGTCTGTTATAGTCTGTTTTCAGCAGGCAGAAATGGACTAAGACAGAAATCAAAGAAATGCATGTGTATATACAAACCTATAAATTTACATTTGTCTGTCTATATCTATAAATATCTATATCTGTCTCCATCTGTTCTATATTAAGTTAAACATAATTTTGTACTGCTGTATCCAGTTCCAACCCAGTACCACATGGATCATTCTGGCCTTTCTCCTTGCTTCTCCATGGCTTTCCACTCCAACAGTGTTACACCCAGCTCCCATCACCAGCTATTAATTTACTCAAGTGTTTGATTCTAGCATTCGTGTATGGTGGTTTCAAAATTGTTAGACTATACCCTTAAACTAGAAGAGAGTGCTGTGTGTAGTTCTACCTGCCTTTAACCTGATAAACTCATTTCTATGGTTACTGAGGTTTATTTCTCCTTCTGCCTCCCCAGTTGCGTGTGCTATCTCTCTCTCTCTCTCTCTCTCTCTCTCTCTCACACACACACACACACACACACACACACACATATGTGGTTCTTTTTGTCAAAATATGCATTCTGAGATTCCTTGAATTTATAATGACCTTAAAAAATTTATATATATTAACATTCACTTTTTTTTTTTTTGGTACCTAGGATTGTACTTGGGAAATTCACTCTGTTGAGTTTTGGGATAATTCAGTGGTACAGTGCTTGCCAAGCAACTACAGGGCTTTAGGTTCAATTCCTAGCACATAAGTAAATAAATAAAGGATCAAGATGCAATATGTGTATGTGGCAGTTCCCCACAATGAATGTATTTATTATGTATCACAAACATATGCTAATAAAAAGGAGAAGCATAATAAATATTTAAATAAGCAAGTAAATAAAAGAGTCTTCTAAAGTACTATGGATTTTGACAAATGCTTATCATCATATGCATACTATTATTTATATGACATACAGAATAGCTTTATCACACAAAAAAGGCCAAGTACTTTTTTGTCAACTCATTGCCATGAATTTTTGCCAGTCATTGATATCTACTGTCTTACTGTTTTGGTTTTTTTTTATAATATCATGTAAATGGAGTAATGCAGAATATGTAATATTTTAAGACTGATTTTTCACTTAGATTTAAGAACAATTCACATCTTTAAATGGCTTGATATATCTCATTTTTAATCACTGAATAATCTCTTGTTGCATTGATGGGCCACAAATTGTTTATTCATTCACTTATTGAACGTGTTGATTGTCTCTGGTTTTCAGAAATTATGGAATTGTACTGCTATAGACATCTATGTGCAAAGTTTTTCACAGACTTAAGTTTTCAAATCACTTAGGTCAATGTGTAAGAGGGAAATTGCTGGTTGATAAGGTAAGATTGTGTTTAGCTTTTAAGGAAACTGATAAACTGCCTTCTAGAGTGGCTAGTGACATTTTACATTTACCCCAGTGAAGAGAGTTCTTCTCCTAGCTCTGCATGATCGCCAGCAGTTGGTATTGGCAGTATTTTGGATTTTAAAATTTTAATAGGTATGTAGTTATATCTCAGTTGTTTTAATTTGTATTTCCCTAATGGTAACTGCTTTTAAGTATCTTCTCTTATTCTCATTTATCACTTGTATATCTCCTTTGTTAGCTTTATGTTCAAAAATTATCCCATTTTTAACTTGTTGTTTTAGTTTTGAGTTTTTAGAGTGTTTATATGTTTTGGATAGAATTTTTATTAGCTATCTATTTTGTAAATATTTTCTCCCAGTCTGTGCCTTATCTTTTCATTCTCATTATGCTGTCTCAGGGCAGAGATTTTCAAATTTAATAAAGTCTAACAGTAATTTTTTTCTCATTGAACCTTTCATATTATATCTCAAAACTCACCACCAAACCTAAGGTCATCTATATTTTATTATCTGTAGTCTATGAGTCTTATAGTTTTGTATTCTATGTTTAGGCCTGTGAATCATTTTGGTTAATTTCTGTGAAAAGTAGAAGGTCTGTGTTTAGGTTCAGACTTTTATATATTGCAACCCATTCTAGTACCATTTATTGAAAAAAAACTTTCCTTTTCCCACTGAATTTCCTTTGCATCTTTTTCAAAAGTCATTTAGCTATATTTGTGTGGATCTAATTCTGGGCTCATATTCTGTTCCATCGCCCTATGTGTCTGTTTTTTTTTTTCCACAAAGCTCATGCTGTTTAAACTATTACAGCTTTATAGAACTTGAAATAAGATAGTACAAATCCTCTAATTTTGCTTTTATTAGTATTGTATTAGACATTCTGGGACTTTTACTTTGCCCATAAATTCTAGAATCACTTTGTCATTATCTGCAAAAGAGCTTACTATGGTTTGGGGTGATATTCTTTTAAATCTTTAGACTGACTTCGAAAAAATCAACATCTTAATGATGGTGAGTCTTCCAACATGAACATGAAATAATTCATTTATTTAGATCTTGTTTGATTTCTTCTATCAATTAATTAAATTTTTTACCATACAGGTCTTGTACATATTTTGTTAATCCAAGGATCATAGACTCAAGTGTTTTCAGGAGTCAAAGTAAAATGGGCCAGTCTTTTCTAGTTAGCTTTCTTTTCCCCATATTTGAAAGATGTATTTGTTCTATGTTTTAATTTATAATTCTGTCATTTAAGAAATTCTACAAGCTGGCCCTGATGGTACATGCTTGTAATTCCAGCACTCTGGGAGACTGAAACAGAAGAATTGAAAATTGGAGCCCAAAACTTAGTGAGACCCTGGTTCAAAATAAGAAAAATAAAAGGCTAGTGATACAGCTCAGTGCGAAGGCCCTGGGTTCAATTTCTAGTACTGCAAGGAAATAAGAAATGCTACATATACATAATGTCTGAGGGAGATAATTGGTAAAAACAGCTGAGCTGGAAATGGTATGGCCTCAGAAACAGGCAGCAGCCATTCATCTGTAGATCATGAAGGCCCTGCAAGGCCAGATCCTGTAATATTTTTCAAGAAGATCCAAAAATATTTTATGTAAAATATCCTTATTTTTAAATGCTAGTAATTATTTAAAACAGATACCATGAATCTGATAGAAGAGTACAAATACAATATATTTGGTAACTATATAGGCCACTAGTTTGTCATCTCCTAATTTTTATTAAATAATGAAACAATCCTAGATGGGATAGGCTAAGTAATTTGTTCAAAGTTGTAGACATAATTAAAAATCAAGCATGTTTCTGATTTCTAGATCACAATTTTATCCTGAGATTTTTGCCAGTTAATTGTACTGATTATCTTCTGTGTAGCAAGAAAAAGTTTAAGCTTTAAAATCACATAGAATGTAATTTTAATAAGTAGCGTAGTAGTTATTTATTGCTTCATAACATATTACCAAAAGCTGAGCAACTTAAAATGATACATGTTTATTTTTTCATAGTTTTTATGGGTAGAGAATCTTAGCCCACGTTAGCTCAGGGTCTTCCACAGAGGTAATTTAGGGTGTCAGGCAGGGTTGGAGTCTTAAGCGGGGGAAGATATGCTTCCAAGCTTGTGTGCTTGGGGTAAGATCCAGGTTTGGTGAATTATTGTACTGAGAGTCAGCTCCTTGTTGACTGTAGGTAGAAGGCTGCTCTCAGTTCTTTGCCATGTAGGCTTTCTCCACAGAACAGCATACTTCATCAAGCAACTAATTGAGAGTCAGTGATTAGACTATAGAAAGATAGGCATTACAGTGTTATGTAACAACAAAGGAAGTAACATCTCATTCACTTTTCTGTTTTCTCTTGCTTAGAAGACAATCACCCATCCTTCCAACACTCCAAGGAGGTGATCGCACAGGCGTTTGGAGATGGGATAACTGGACCTCAGACTTTGTCTTCTACAACTGGTCTCAGAAATAGATACATATTTTCTATCATAGATACACATTTTTGCCATAACGACACAACTGAATATGACCAAATAGGTTTAATGGGATTGGACAAATCTGGAGGGCTCAGTGTTTGTGATGAGTCTTGTTCTTCATGAAAAGCAGAAACTGTAAGGAAGAACAGTTTGGGTAGAGGACATCTAAGTGATAACACTCCACTTACAATTCAAGAAGAACTTCAGAACTCTACCTCTTTAATGCTTCAACAGTGATACAACAGAAGGACAGAGAATCTTGACAAACAAAGCAGATATTCACAGTTTAGAATATTTCCAGCAGGTAACATATCCCTGTCAAGGTATGGGAATTTCTGGCCATACTCCAATTCCTGAGCATGATTTAAAAGAGCATGAGTTATGCTATGGCTTGAATGTGTCTCCTCTAAAACTCTGGTATTGCCAATGTTGATACTATTAATACAATATTAACAAAATTAACATTGTAATATTAATATTATTATTAAATTAACATTTAAAATATTAAAATTAACACAGTATTAACAGGTGGGACCTTTCAGAGGTGATTCGTTCATGAGGGCTCTTTCTTCTGAATTGGATCAAGACACTTTCACAAGTGGCTTAACCCAGCACCCTGTTGCCATGTGAGGACTCAGCGTTCCTTCCCTCCAGAGGATGAAGCCCCACTCAACAGCTGAAATTGCTGGTGCTCTGATCTTGGGCTTCCCAACCTCCAGAAGTGTGAGAAATAGATTTCTGTTCTTTTTACATTACCTGGCCTCAGGGATTTTGTTGTAGCAACACAAAACAAATTAAGACAGGTAAGGAGCTAATGCTGGATAGAATAAAAAAGAAAAATATGGGTCTATTAAATAACTTTAATATGTGAATTAGTAGAACTAAGGCAAAAGTTTCAGGAGAGGATTTAGGAAAAAGAAACAGGCCTTAGGACTAAAGTACAAGGTGAAGACCAGCTCAGGTGAATCTTAGAGCACTTACAGTTCTGAACTCCTTTAAGTTTCTCTTGCTTTAGGTGAGATTAACTTCAGGAACTGGCATGGAATTAAATTTGAGCTGTAGGAAGAGTGAGCCCTAGAAACAGAAAACTTTGCAGGATCTGTTGTCAGGGGACTTCACCGAGACCTCCAGCATGGGCAGGTGGCAACATAAACAGCCTTTCTTTCAGCTTTCTTTTTCATCTCCTTGACACAGTCTCCAGTTCTTCAATACTCTACCTCTTAAGGACATTTCTATTTAAAACTCCTGTCTCATAGTGGAAAGGCCTTGTATATAGTCTTAGAATTTTAAATTCCTTGGGACAGGTATAAGAGTCTCGTGGGAAAAAGATATCCTCTATGTCTTTCTGAAGTCATATCTACTTAGCCTTCAATAAAAAGTCATCTGTCCTTTCATTTATTGAGAAACTATTTGTTGAGTGGCTACTGTTGCTATGAACTGTACTAGTGGTTGAATAAAATGCAAATTATTTTTAATGCAAATTATTTTTGCCCTCAAGATCTTTTAGTCTAAGGAGGTATTAGACTTATTGGTGAATTACACACTCATCTAAGTTTACAACTCCAGTTAGGACATAGGAAGGAGAAAGGCACAAATGTCATGGGTCATCATAAAAGAATGAACTTAGCTATAGGGATCCTTTCATGTCAGGTTAAATATTTTAAAGTTTTTCTAAAAACTATATGTGGATGTAGCAGGGGGTATTTGGGCACAGCTGAGAATAGATTGAAGAAGGCAAGAATGGGTTCAGGAGGATCAGTTAGAGAGACATTGCAGAAAGGACAATGTAGCTTTGACCAGGGCAGTGCAACTGGAAATATGAGAAATAGATTTTAGAGATATTTTAGGAATCTCAGGCCTTCATGAGACAGTGGGTACACAACCGAATAGATGATTGTTTCAGTCCCTGAATCAGAGGCCCATGTATTTAGGGGGAAGAGAATTTAGGAGCAGGTCATGAGTTTAGGTTTCAGACAGTGGATTTGGGGAGGTGTTTGAAATATCTAAAAGGAAATATCAGGCTGCCAGTTGCTATAATGGGTCTGGAACTCAGAATAATAGTTTGAGTTATAAATATTTCTGATCAGAGTTGGCATGGAGGATGGTACCCAGAAAAGAGCATAGAATGAGAAATGAAGGGAAATAAAGAGAAATAAATGAAGTACAGTGCCATTTGTACCTTTAAAAAGCTTCTGGGTTATATGGACATTGACAAAAAACATATTGATTCAACTTGATTTCTTTCAACAATTATTTATGGTGAATTTGAGCCTGAAATCATTCTATAAGGATAATCTAGTAAATATATAAACTGAATAAAGCAATTAATTTCAAAGGAGTGCAATTTTAGAGAGCATTTTTTATATTACAGAGCTAATTAAAAGCTGAAAATGCAAATAAGGATGTGGGTGGAAAATAGGAAATGTCTATATTAAATTGTGTTTTATTTTCCAGACTAAATTAAAATAATTTCTCAAAAGATGAATAACACTCATTATGCACATGGGAGCAAGAGGCTATTACTTCAAGATGTCTCCTATTTGTTTGTGTAATGTGATCTTTTTCTAACCTCTTAGTTCTGAGAAAAAAATTCTTCCTTTTGGATGATTTTTTTATGCCCAGAAACTTTGAAAAGCAGAAATTAATTTAATAAAATAGTCTGAATTACTTCATGTTTTGACTTCCAATGCTGACATAGGAATACACTTATTAAGGATGAGTAGTGAATCATGGTGCAGAGAACAGACTGGAACCTTCTGAAACCATGAAAGGCTGTCTCCTTAGAGGGTTTTTTTAAAACCTCAAAAAACCCTTCATTTTCTTTGCTTTCAATATCTCTAAATAAGACCATTTAAGCACCTTTTTGGGGAGATTTTCAGCATCTAATCTGTTTTATGTTCTTTCTCGTGTCCAGTTGAATTCTCACTACATTTTAAGGCCATTTCCTTTTATGCCAAATGACAGGCAGCTGTTTAGAAGAATATCTTAATTCTTCATATGGGTGAGGAGATTAATGAAGCCAAGTCCAGCCACAGCATCCAACTTAAAATCACCACAGAAAGGAGCAGTGTACAATTACATCCTTAATGTAGAGAAAGAAGAAAGTATAGGGAAGAAAAAAACCTTTATCTGTCAGCTTTATTGGTTGGGGCCCTGGAAAATAGATGAGGAAAAGACAGATTAACAGGGTGAAAGGCATGAGAATGCTACTTTGTGTTAGATTTCTCATGAAACAGAGGTCTTCGTATAAAAAGAATACCCCTGCAAAGTGAATAGGCCTGAGATTTATATACTGTTGTGAACAAAGAGTGATAAATTCTGGACACATGAGAAGACAAAGCGAAGGCTTTTAAGCTTCTAGAGGTGGTAAATTATGGGAAGGTAAATGTATGGGGGAAACTAATGGAAGATAAGGATTATTTTAGTAAGGTTTGCTTATGCAAGTCCATCTTTGTGCAGACTTCCTGTCTTTATAACTGCAAAACTTCCCCAGGAAAGAGGACCTGTAGCAGTTGTCATTGCTCAGGAGTTTCTGCCTTTTGTCAGATAAGGAAAATCCTGAAAGGACTTTTTTCTATATCTGTGGGATCTCACATTCCTTTATCTCAAAACAATCCTTATGCAGCAATGGCCTATTTTGGTCCCCTGGGGTGTCAGACAACCAGTTAGTGACCACCAAAAAGGGAAACAACTCCAGCCTGTAATCTACCATCCCTTCTCTTGTAATGACCATTTCCAAATCTTTAATATGTATTTTTATTCTTCTTATTTTCCTATTATTTCTTTAAACTAGAAGTTGATGTGTAGAAAAATGGTTCTATGTGTACAAACTTAAAGAGAAAGCAGAGACTTCTTCTTTGCCCTGGACTGTATAGGTGGAATTCATTTGTTCACTTAACAAGTGCTTATTGAGTCTGTAGTCTGTGCCAGACATTGCATCAATGTTCTAGAAATATGGTTGAGAAAATAAAATGACGCCCAAACCAAAGTTCTCATCATGGACCATGAAAAAAATGGAATGCGCTTGCAGGTGATTATGGAAATTGCACTTGATCTTAGCCAAAAGGCCGAGAAGCGATGGTGATTGTGGAAATTGGAAAATGGTGTATTCCTTGCTTGTCTTTAGTTAGCACATCACTGTTGGTGGTTCATAATGGGTCACAACCAATGTTCCCTGAGGTGTACCCATACCATAGCCACATACTCCCTCAGCCTGCATGGCACTGGTATCTAGCTAGGAAGAAGAAATCAAAATGGAACCTTATGTGACAACAGAAGGCAATCAGATTCCACAAGGCTACATAGAATTAACAGCTTCGTATGGACTCTTAATTCAGTGCTAGGATTTCTGAAGAGGTATTTGTTAAATTATGTCATAAGTACTTTTTTCCCCTCACAATGTTATTTTCTGGAATATACATAATGTGAAAATAATTTGATGTGAGCTCACATTTCTATCAACTAATAGAATCTCTGTGGAAACATAGTGTCACATTCTAATAGTCCTTTCTGGAATCTGTTTGTTCTGAATCCATTTAGTAAGATGTCAGGCTTTCATTAAATTCATTAAAGCTAGTAATTATTTCATATGATTAAATTTATTGAAAATATACTTTTGAGCAATAAAATGTGGACAGTAAATGTTCTAGGAAACTTCAAACTCTTCTAATTTATACAAATAACCCTTTTCCCTATTAACTTGCTTTTAATCATTATTTAAATATCAACTATTTGTTACTACAAGATGTTCTTACTGTTCCTCATACCATGGCTAGCATCATGCAAGTTATAAAGACAACAAATCAACATTCTCTGCTTTGGGTTAGCTGTTGAAACCTTGTGCAAAGGTTTAAAAGACTCATGAATATATAATACTGATGATAAAAATCCTTGTGAAAAATCCAAAATAATCACCAGATAACTTTAATTTTCTTCCATAGAAGACAACACCAATGCCAGTATTAATACAGAATGTCAGATTATCTTTCTAGCACCTGTTGGAACTCAGACTTGCAAAGTTTTACCGCCATATTTGAATCATGGTAAGCTCTCTGCATTTGAGAAATGACCATTATGGCTGGGTTGGGAAAAGTTAGCCCACTGAGGGAAAAGGTGTGATTAAAGGGAAGTAGGAGATTGCAGCAGTCTACCTTTGGAGTATTATCTATTGGAGAGCCTGCTCTTTCTCTTTGTCCCCATGTATGATAAATGAGCCACTGGCTTTGTAAGAATATATGCTCCCACACTCTTGCCAATAACAGCTTGGTCCCTTGGTAGATAAATATACGCTAGTTGGAATTTCCTTCTTGGCATTTTAGAATCAGGATGTAAGACAAAGTGTTTCCATAAGAATAAAACTTTAACAACAAAACTTAAGAGCTATGGGACACAATATTCTGCAATGTGTATAAGGAGTTGAGGATGCAGCTCTATGAAGAATGAGAGGAATGAAGCAGTGTATGGAGTGAACAGAGTGAACAGAATGGATAAGAAAGGAGGTGTCTGATGATTATAGTTTCATTATTTCATGCAAATAACAAAAATTATTAGAAATGTATTTTGAGGCTCATTTCTAAACTTAAATCAATGTTTAATATCTTTCAAACCTGCAAGTGACATTTCCCCCAGGTATTCATAATACCTTGGGTTCATCCATTTTTGATTCTGTAGCAAGTTGTAGACACTTTGGTTTTGAGCAACTCTCAACTTATTCAGAGAATTTTTCTCAGATTTTAGGGATAAGAATACATCCTCATATTTTGCTTTTCTGGACAATTATCAATTTTGATTCATTGTACAATTACCATCTGCCTCTATAAGGATGAAGAGTCATGCAGCTCTTGTTTGACACAGGTCTTTTGTTACTTTCCCTTCTTATAAGATGACTAGGTGGCTATGTGGCCTTCACAGTTGTAGTGAGCCATAGAAACAATGGTGGTAGAAACCATAATAAGCACAAAGAGCTAAGAGGAGAACTTAATTTCAGTCTTAGGTTTATAGGAGAGATCAGGATATGATTACACATATCGGCAAACTTTGCTTATAAATATCCACACTTTGCATCCAGGGTTTCTTACTTTTAAACTTCCACTGAGTGTGCCTACAGTGAGAATTTCAGGCTTGAAGAAGGTAGCCTTCATTTTGCCCTTTTTCTTACCTAAATTCCTTGACTACTCTGGTAACCCTCTGCATGCTTCCACCTTCCTTCTCCTACCTAGTAAACATGGTATATGTCATAGCTTAGTCCCTGCCAGGGTCCTGTCTCTGGAGCCACCTGTGAGTAGCCAGCACCAGCACATCAGGCACTATTTCTTCACCAATGGCAAATGCACCTGTGTGGTGACAGGCTATGAAGTTACAGGAGGACAGGGAAGAACTTGTGCCTGTGGGCTGTCTGTATGTATACATGGACCCAGGCTTCCAGAGAAAGGACAAATGAGGGGACCTGGAGGAAAAACTTCACCTGTTCTGAAAGTAGTGGGAACATTAAAGTCAGGGGAACTTTGGAACATGAAGAACCTCATGAACCAATACAAAACAGGGAATAATAACAAAATTAATATCCTTTGAGCCTCATAGCATGCAAGGCACTGTGCTACAAGTTTGATGTGTGTTATCTCATCTAAGATTCACAGGTATATACCATACCATTATTTCCTCTTCAGGGCTTAGGAGAGACGTTCAGGCAGGTAAGTTGGCTCATGCAAAGTCACAAAACTCATGAACTGCAAAGCCAGGAGTGCATGGGACAGATACATTCACAAGGCAGAGAGGCTGGTCTTGCTGTGGCCGAGAGTTCTTACAATATAGAACTGCTGTGCCCTGACAGCCTTGAGCTGGCACAGCTGTGAATCACAGCCCTGAACTATAAAGAGAAGGTTTTCCTTGCAGTATTTCCTGACTGTAAGAAGGTGAATCTTTGACTCTCATGATTTCCAGTAATTACAGTGTTGTATTGCTCATTTGGAATTTGTTCCTTACCGCCACTTTCCTTTAAATATCACAGAAGTTTCAGCACACTAACAGAAACACATATATTTCACCCACTCCCACACCACTTACTTATAGTAATAGAGCGAGACATTCATATGTGAGGAAAAGTTATCTATATTTGTCATACTCCAGAAAAATGGAACCAACAAGATGTGTGTGTGTGTATTTGTGTGTGTGTTTGTATTCACTCATTCTAATTATGGGGCCTGAATCTCATAGCCTGAGCCAGTGGTATTCAGTAGGAGTCTGATAACCTGAGAATCAGAGGACTAGATGGTGTAAATATCAATCCAAAAATGAGCAAAGATGAGATGAATTTTTCTAGGTCAACCAATCAGTCAGTAAAAGGAGGGGTGGCAAATTCCTCCTACTTCTATCTTTTGTTGTACTTAGGCCCTCAGTATTTGAGTGATGCCCAGCCTTGCTGGAAGAAAGAGGTTATAGCATCCACTTTACTAATCCAATATCAGTTTATATCCATCTCAAAACATCTGTTTATATCCAACTGAAAACATCTCACTGACACCAAAATAATGTTTGACCTCAATATCCTGTGCCCCTGTCAAGTTGACGTATGATTTTAACCACCAAACATATGTACCTACTGAGTGTCCTTGGTCTGTCAAAAACCGTGTTCTCTGAGCACAGATGATAGTGTTCTTCTTACTTCACCACACTGAGGAATATCTGAAGAAAGTGGGATGGTGAAGAGGTTGAGGACACAGGCCATGGAGTCTGACAGACTTGGATCTGATCCTAATGTGTCGGTTTCTTCATATGAAAGAAGAGAATAATAATGCTGATCTTATAGGATGGTTGTGAGAAATAAAAATCAAAACCCACCGAGGTGTTGATGCCTTAGAATATGGTACATCATTAAGTGCTTAGTACATACTACTGAAAGCCAGTTTGGCAGGAGAGCCAATGTATTCCTTTCTGAGTTTGGTTAGTTTTGATTTCTAGATTTAGGGAAAGAAACACAGTAGGTTAGTCTAGGAGCCTGTCTTGGAGCTCAGTGTTCTGACTTGCAGATCATTGACTGTTCTCACTGTCCTGTGCCCCATTATTAAGCAGGACTCTGTGGGGATAGTGTGTTCAACAATCACAGCAAGTATAAAATGCTATATAAAATCTGATAAGTTTGGAGAAAATTTTGAGTTCTCTCATTTGGAAATCATTCTCCACTGGCTATATTTTGATAAAAAGCTTTGTGCTTTAATTCTTTTTCAACTTAAAAAGCATGAGCTTATGCACACTAGTTTTCTAATTTATCCTCACCATATGTAGCCAGTATTATTTTTAGCTATTATTGTTTTACCTTCTATCTAATGGAGGTAAGCTGCTCATCTCCTGGCCCCTCCTATTTTCTGTGACATTCTAACCTTTATGTCTTGAGCATTTTAGTCCCATTTCTTGGAACACTCTTCTTCTTCCTCTTCAGTCACATTCTAGGTTTTCTTCAAGGGTCCATTTAAGATTTGTGTGTTCTACAAAGTCCTTGTTGTAGGCCCTACTCCCTCAGTTTGCTCTGGCCTTGGTGCACAGGATGTTTTTGAGATCCACAGGACCCCTAAAAGCTTTTATATAAGCAAACTCACTGTAGCCCAAATATTCTGAGTGGCTACACTGGTAAAGACTGAGACAGTTTTATTAGATCTTGTCTGGTATAGGTTTGGAGGATCATGGAGATGATAGAGATCATTAGCTTTCTGCCATTAGAAAATGGAAAGTCACCAAGAGCAAATAGAGATAAATTGTTTATTTCTGCAGTAAAAGACATATAAGAAATCTGTGTAGGAAAGGTAAATGATAGCTCTCTTAAGATGAACTTTATATAGAGGAGATAGCCAGAACACCTTTGATTTTTTTAATAATCCCTTAAACACTATGGAAATGTACCTGTGTTCTGAGGTTTTATTAAATTATACTTAAATTCATTTTTCATGTGGAAAATGAGCTTCAGGCTTCAATATGATGAATCATTTCCTCTTGCATGACAGTGGTAGAGGAAGTTAATTTGGTGCTGCTGCAGTAGTCTTGGTGGTTGTCTCCTCTTTTATTCTGGTGCTATTGTGATTAATAGGGTTACAGTGGAGTGATTATGGCTGCTTATATTTTTGTTTACTACTGAGGTCAATGCTAAGGCTCTTTGTTTAGGCTTCTCTTGATTTGGAAACCTAGTTTGTTCAAAATGTAATAAGCTTCTGTTGTATCATTGCCCTACGGAGCTTCAAATTGAACTAAGTGAACTCTCAGAGCCATCCATCTTATGGGAACTTGGGTCATTTGTTAAAGTTTTTTTTTTTTTTTTGGTACTGGGGATCGAACATGGGCCCTTGTGCTTGTGAGGCAGGCGGCAGAACCACTGAGCTAAATCCCTGGCCCATTTATTAAAAATATTGATTGAACACCTCTGGTGAGCCATATCTCATACTTTGTTGGGAAAATCAAGGGCATCATGATTGATGCAGTGGAGGAGGTCAATGTATACTTTGAGAACCTGATTAGTGACAGAGTATGAGCAATAGGGAAGGGGCAGGTTGTGGAAGTAAAATGGCAAGTGACTGCTATCTTTTTCTGCCTCAATATCATCAATAATAAATAAAAAAATCATAATTATCTTCATATTTATTCAGATTGTGGATCAACTTAACATATTGTGGAATGTCATGAAATAGTAACTTTACTATGTAAACCAGGAGACCCATTTTGACCATATGTGTGTGCTGCATAATTCTGAGTATAGCACACTTCAGAGTATGAGATGCTGTGTCTGAGCAGCATGCGACCCTGAGACCTGAGCAGGTGGGGCTCTGACCAACCAGGCCCCCTTCCTAAGAGCACGTTCAACTCTGACCTCTTAAGTGGATTAATCTACTGTGAGCAAGTGCCCACATGATCCAGTCACCTTCTGAAAGCCTTTCTCTGAGCATATGAGAGTTTTGGGGGACAGTGTAGATCTAAACCATAATATCTTAAGTCAGCCAATTAATTCTGTATTTCATTTCAAAGATCAAATTGCTACTGTTAGGCAAAGCCCTGCAAAATTACTTGACAAAGGCCCCTCAGCCCTAGTGATAACCCTGCTGCGTAGGAGACTTACTGGTAATACTCAGGGAATGAGAGATTTTCTGCGCTGCCTGTTGAAGGATCTGCCTGTCGAAGGATCTGTTTTGAGCTTAGACTCAAAGCTGGAAATTACTCTCCTCAATAAAAAAGGAGAGGAGTAGGAAGCACCCTACTTTTCTGCAGAGAGAGACAAGGAAGGAGGGAAGGGATGAGGTACAGGGAGAGGAGGAGACACAAGGGATAGAAGCCTAGTCAGCTGCAGACATAGAATTGCCCCAGCGTGGAGAAGTTATTGACACTAGGTTTTAGCTAAGAACATTGGAGGAAAGAAAATTTCTTTTAGTGAAGATGCAGATTCTGTGTTTAAAAACATGTGAGGTATATACTTGGGACAGAGATTTACCGTGTTTTGCAACTAGTAACTAAAACCTTCTAGAATCATGCCTACCTATCCTAGAGTACGTTCATTTGTGCAAGAAAACAATGTGAGAGGCAGGATATAAGGAGAGTGGAAAATGGACAATGAAATGTGAGGACTAATACATATTAGAAATGAATCAGACACTACTCTTAAGGCAGTGTTTTCTTTTATTCAGATATCTGTTGTATCTCTAATTCATTGTAATTTTTCCAAATAATTATTGACAGATTTCTAAATCACATTTTCTACTGATATTGTGTCCTTTTTTCTCTACGCTTAGAGATTTGCTTTTATTCAAAGCAGGCAGGTGCATCTTTAGGATAACCTCTTCTACTGTGAGTTCTAACACCCTGAGAGATACATTTTCTTAATGCTGTTTGCCAAATCAAGTGAAAAGGTTCTGCTTGTCTTCAGCCTTAAGCCTTAGCACAATTTTACTTAGATCTTCTGTACATTCTTAAAGATGTGTGTCACTCTGTAGTACTTCTCCTAAACTATAAGATCCAACTTCCATTTAAAATACCTGCCTGTTTCCTGAGGGTTTCCTGAGAGACTACCTGTGCAACCACCCTGGTTTCTTGGAATTCTTGTTTGTTCTTGCTAATAGGAATTATTAGCTATGCCACAGCTTAGCGGCTACACAGCTACTTATTCAACACATCTGATGTTTATGTCTACTTTCCTTCCCTAATTTTTGCAACAGAAATATTTTCTAATAATGAAAATCTAAATCTTAATGATCAAACTATCATAAATGCCTCATGTTTGTTTTAATTTATATGACATATAACATGGGCATGTATTTCTTCTAATTCTCCCATTTTCTATTAGTTTGTTCAGCTAAGGAATTTGTTTAAAAGAGAAAGTATCAAGGCTCAGATGATAAGTAAATTAAAATTACCAAAAGGATCATTTTAACAAGGTTTTGGAGATTCAAGTACAAGCAAAAGAAAAGGATTTTCAAGTGACTCTTCATAAAACAAGTCCCCAGCTCCAAAACACAAATAATTCCTGAGTACTAGTTACTTTTCATCAAGACTAAAAAAGAAAAATAATCATGGAACAAAGGGTATGTGTATTTGCAAATCTGGAATTCACTGTAGACAGTGAGATAAGCTACATTGTGTATACCTTTGAGAGTCTAAATTATTGCAAGTAGAAATTATAGCCTGAAAACATGATCTGTCCTCTGGAATTTACTGTGGGTAGTGAAGTAAGGAACATTGTGTGTGGTTCAGGAGAATCAAAATTATTATAGGTAGAAACTGTCACCTCCATGAACCTCCTTTACCTTCTCCCACCAGTTATCATCACCTTGCCTCTAGCTTCATTAAGGTGGGCTTTCTTCTGGTCTTTGGCAAATACTCTGACCTCAAGATCCTGTGACTGCCATTTCCTCTGCCCTGAATATTTTTCATGCAGAATCTGCATACCTTCCCTCCTTACTTTCTTTCTATCACATCTCCCCAGCTCAGTAAGGTCTTTCTCCCCTAGCTACATTATATAAAACTGGCATCTAGCTCCAACATACATGTTTTCTATTTTTATTCCCTGCTTTATTTTTCTTCTCAGGGGTAACACATTTATCATTATAAATATATATCTTCTTAACTTTTTTCTTTTTCCTTCACTGGATGTAAGTTTGGGAGGGTGAATTTTTTTTTTTCCTGTTCTGATCATTGCTGAATTCTCAGCAGTAGAATGGTATCTGAGATAGGGCCTGCTCTCAGTAAATATTTGTTGAATAAATAATGAGACCCAAAAGGGACAACTGGTTTTCTGGAATTTTGTACTAACCTGTAGGCATTGGAGAAATATTGTCTTAACAGACTGTGTTAAGCTTAGCAATATGTTACCAAAAAAAAAAATAATACCTTCATGGTAGGTATTAGACTAAAAGTTAAAACAAATAGACACACGGACCAACCAGGTTTTATTTTTCTTGAAAAGTCTTGCTGAAATAACCTAGCACCTTTCTTTGGAGGGTGAGACCACTTTCTTCTTGTGAGAGGTCTCAGCTGATGCCAAAATAAAATGTTCCATTTTATACCATGTTACATTAGCAAAAGCATAATTTATAATTTATTCTAATTGGTATCACTGGTGTTAAATTGGTATCTTCATAAAATATTGAAGATGAAATCATAGGCAGTGTTGCCTATGTTACTGAATATATTCTGAAACAAATAAGAAAGGTGTTTATTTTCTTTTAATTTTTAATTTTTTTCATGTTTGCAGTGAATGATGATTACATTCATTGTAGGGAATTACTATATGTGCATAAGACATCTCAATTCTTTTCTTCCCCCTTCTCTCAATCCCTTTTCATTTTGCCAGCATCAGATTCATTTATTTATTTTATAAATTATTATAAAGTTAATTATGTATACAGATTCACAACCAAAGTAATAGGCCAAAAAACACATAAAACACATAGGACAATTATACTAAATCAAGGTACACTTTTAGGTGTCTATTGTTCCACTTTACAACTTCCCAGAAGAGAGGAATTCACCTGTATCATGGTTTCTCTGCCTCTTACTAAATAGACGGGAAACCCAGAAATAGAGTGATGAAATCAACCCAGACCAGCATGGGTTAACTTTAAAATCATTTGAATTTGTTTAACAATTACCACGTGCTGGTCATGTTCTAAACACTTTGTGTAGTAATTACTAGGAAATGATCATAAGAATCTGATAATGTAGAAAATATTACCTTATTCTGCAAATAAGACTCAGGTTTAAAAAGTCATTTGATCAAGCCGCAGTCATTGAAAGGTAGAATGCAAACTCCAGTGGATATATCTGGTGGTGAAACTGAACTAGGGATCTTTTTATGTTTGAGTGTGAGCAGGATTTATATCTTCTCATAATATCAGCCTCATCCATTAATGAGAGACTGAAAGTAACAATCCGAGTATGTTTAAAATGTCTTTAAAGAGGTCTAAAGGAGCAGGGGAAGTGGGAGGGGTAGGGGAAAGGAAAGAAAGGAAAAGAAAAAAATATGAGAAAAGAAAAAAATGGAAACAAAATCTTTGCAAATAGGGAAGGGTGGAGGGGGTAAAGGGAGGGCAGGGGAAGGGGGAAAAAAAATAAGAACCAAGATACTCATGTAATGGTACAAGATCCCAATGATGAATGTAACTGTATTTTATACCTAAAATGTACCAATAAACTTAATGGGGAAAAAAAATAAATAAAATGATAAATGCTAAAAAATAAATAAATAAAAATAAAATGTCTTTAAAATGTGTTAAAAAGTAGATTTAAAATATCTGTTTGATAGATTGAATAATCCAGATATGATGTTTGTCAATTTATTAATTAAAGTTCAGAACTTTCTTACAGGACTCCGACTATAGAAAATTAAAATTGATTGTACTAGTTTCCTAGAGTTGCCACAATGGAGTAGCAAAAACTAGGTCTCCCCAAACAACAGAAATTAATTATCTTCCAATCCTGGAGGCCAGAAATCTAAGTTTAAGGTGCCAGCAGGTTAATGCTCTGAGACCTGTAGGGGTGCAGTTTGCTAGGGTCGCTGTGTCAAAGTGCCACAGACTGTGTCACCTAACAACAGAAATTTATTTCCTTACAATTCTGAAAGCTAGATTCTAAGATCTTAAAATTCCTTACAATTCCTTACAATTCTGAAAGCTAGATTCTAAGATCTTACAGTTCTGAAAGCTAGATTCTAAGATCTTACAATTCAAGAGCTGGTTTCTTCTGAAGCCTCCCTTCTTGCCATGGAGGTGGCTCTCTTCTGTTTCTTCCCTCTGCACATGTATGGGTCCATATTTCTTCATTTTATAAGTACAGAGGTCATATTGGATTAAGCCCATTTTAATGTATCATTTTAATTTAACTATTTAAAACACAATCTCCAAATATAGTCACAACTCAGTGGTTAGAACTTCAACATAAGAATTTGAGGGACACACAGTTTAGTCCATAACCAGGGGGTCCCTTTTTAGATCCTGATGGTTTTCTAGCAAGCTTTGGTGTTCTTGGCTCATGCGTGTATCTCTGGTTGTCCATCTTTATGTGCTACTCTCCCTTTGTTTTTCACATTGTTTTCACCTGTGAGCATCTGTTTGAATGTTCATGTTTCCCCTTTCTGTAGGAAACCAATCATATCAGATGAGGGCATTCTATAAAGACTCTATCTCCAACTACGTTCATATTCTGAAGTACGAGGTCTTAGGACTTCAGCATATCTTTTGGGGAAGACATAATTCAACCCCTAACAGTGATCATCATACTGATTCGTGTTCTCTTTGGAATTCACATTAAGCTTACATCTAGATGCCATGTTTAGGGTCAGTCTGCTTTTCCTCAAGTGGCTCATTGACACTAAGTTAGTCAGGATTCTATACTTGGTTTTGTTGATACATAAAATTGGAGAATCAAAAAAGATCTCAAAGACAATCCTGATAATTGTAAATATTACTTGAAGATTCTTACATTTATTTATTACCCCAAGGATACTCTAAGTTTAGATTATTCTTAGTTCCGTTCTCTAAATAATGTAAAACTGTATTTTAAGGTAAATATAAAGTGTCTGTAATTATATTTGTTATTTGTGTTGGTCAGAGTCTTTACTGAGAACAGGTGGGGCATTCAAATGAAGATAATTCAGTGGTGATTTAACAAAAGATAATTTACAAAGGTGTGGGTTTGATATTCTGAGATAACAGTGATGGACCTGTTAACAGCCCTACATCTTTTTATCCTCTTTCTATTTTATTAATGCATTTTTATTTGTACCTACTTACAATGATTAAATTTATTGTGGGGAGTTTGTACATGTATATAATACATCTTTATGCTCTTTGTGTCCCCTTCTCTCCCATGCTTCCCTGCTCCCTCCATCTATGAATCCCCTTGCCATTTGTAAAAGATCTATTTCCTTTTATCTATCTTTATTTTGCTTTTTATTTACATTTTGGGGTTTCTTGTATAAAAGAAACCATGCTATATTTAAAGTTGTGTGCTGATTTATTTCACTTAACATTACAGTTTTGAGGTGCATCTATTTACGTACAAATGCCTCAAGTTTATCCTTCTTAAAAATTCTTTTATTGATACATTTTAGTTTTACAACACAATTACATTTCTCATTGGGAACTTGTACCTTTACATGATGCATCTTGGTTCTTATTTTTTCCCCATTCCTAGCCCTCCCTTCACACCCTCC
>NW_004624733.1:7822552-7835911 GCF_000247695.1 Heterocephalus glaber | reverse complement strand
GAAATTATTTCTGATTTCATTTTTTCCAGATCCCCTTTTGTTGCCAGTTCAGTGGGTCCAGGTGGTTGAGTATCAGAGTGTTCCATCTTATTTCCCTTTGGGGTTGCTGTAGGTGATCTGGAAGTCTGGTTTTGAGACTTATTTATGTGTTTTCTCATTTTGATTGGGGGCCGGGGGGTGCTGTTGGGATCCACGTGGCTCACCTCCTCTGAGATGGAAGAGGTGGGCCAGGGACCAGTAGTGATGGTAGGGATGGTGGCCCAAAAGCCTCTTCCTCTGGGCCAGGAGCGCTGGGACATTTGGCAACCCAGAAGCCCCTTCCTCTGGACCAGGACCAGTGAGACGGCGGCTCAGAAGCCCCTACCTCTGGGCAGGAATTTTTTGAATGCTGAGAACTTGATTAGCTCCAGTCCAGTGGTCTGGTGGTCTGGTGTCCTCTGTGTCTTTGTAGTGTGGAACTAGGTGGCTGTACAGAGAAGAGACCAAAGGAGTGGGAGGAGGGGGGGTTCCAATGGATTGCTGCTGGGGCATGGGCTGATTTGGTGTTTTCAGCATGACTGGCGACCTTGGGACCGCTTCCACAGACCTGCCTGTCTGCATTGGGCTGATTCTGTGTTTTCTGGGCAACTGGCAACCTTGGGACCACTTTGTCAGACCTGTCTGTATGCAGCGGGCTGATTCAGTGTTTTTCGCATGACTGGTGACTTTGGGACCATGTCCTTAGACCTGCCTGTCTGCAGCAGGCTGATTTGGTGTTTTCCACATGACTCAAGTTTATCCTTCTTTATGGTAGAGTAGTACTCCCTTAATATCCCTACATCTTAATGAAGGAGATGAAGGGTACAGTTTCAGGAGTCAGAAGACAAAAGTAACAATGATATTTTGATTGTGAGATATAGGCATGAATAAAGAAATTAGATATCCCAATTTTACCTGCCTTATTCTTTCCTAACTTCTGCTGTGGGTCTCCATTAGCCAAACCTGACTGGAATCCAAAGTACAAAGAAACAATATTAAATACAAGTGGTGATAACAGACATCCTTGTCTTGTTCCTAATTTTAAAGGAAAGCTTTCAGTGTCTCTCCATTTAGTATGATAGTGGTAGTTGGTTTGTCATAGATGGCTTTTATCAGGTTGAGATAAAGACCTTGCACTCCTATTTTCTTCAGTGTTTTTTTTATCATGAATGGATGTTGGGTTTTGTCAAAGGCTTTTTCTGCATCTATTGAGAGGATCATGTGATTTTTGTCCTTGTTTCTGTTTATGTGGTGTATTACATTTATTGATTTGCATATGTTAAACCATCCTTGCATCCTGGGATGAATCCTACTTGGACACAATGAATGATTTTTTTTTGATGATTTATTGAATTCTTTTTGCTAGGATCTTATTGAGGATTTTTATACCTATGTTTATTAAAGAGATTGGCCTGTACATTTCTTTTTTGGTTGGGTCTTTTCTGGTTTTAGAATCAGGGTAATACTTGCTTCCAGGAATGACTTTGGGGGTATTGCTTCCCTTTCAATATCCTTAAAGAGTTTGAGGAATAATGGCATTAGATCTTCTCTAAAGTTTTTATAGAATTCAGCAGTGAATCTGTTGAGCCCTGGGGTTTTCTTTGTTGGTAGTTTTTTTTATTACTTCTTCAATTTCACCGACTGATATTGGCTTAATCAGGAGTTTTGTATCATCTTGGTTCAGCTTTGATAGTTCATATGTATCTAGAAATTTATCCATGTATCCATTTCCTCTGAGTTTTCCATTGTTTAGAGTACAAGTTCTCAAGGTAGTATCAATAATATAGTTTAATATATTTCTTGAAACATTAGCTAGAGGAATAAGATAAGACAAAGAAACAAAGGGGATATTGATAGGGAAATAAGAAGTTAAATTATCATTATTTGGTGATGACATGATCTTATAATTAGAAGGACCCCCCCAAAAAAAAACTCCACCAAAAAACTCCTAGAATTGGTATGGAATACATTGTAAGATTTGCAGCATAACTAACAGAAAATATCTAGATACTCATAACAGGGTTTTTCTGATGAAAGAAACTAAGCCAGATTCCCCCATATAAGGCCCATTGTCCAATAGCTTACAGAGTTGTAACACATAAAACTTTGTATGTTGTTTATTTAAAAAATTCAAAACAGTAACAATGTGGGAAAAGAAATAAGACAAAAGCTATGTTTCAGTCCTGAATCTTTCGTCTCCTTACTATGTCTCTCAACCTCACTGACAACCCCTTTCCCATCTTCACCATAAAAACATGACCCCATGAGACAGTTCATGAATGAAATTTGGAGAAAGATAATTTTTACTGAGGACTCTAAGAATTTTGTATTGTCTTTTGGCATTGTCTTTTGTACAGAAAAACCAGAAATCAGCCAACTTTCCACACTTCTTTTTTTCTTAATTTGTAAAACAAAGGAATATATATACCCCGCCCCACATATTACAAGAATAAAAATATATCTATAATTCACACATCACTTTCTGAAAATATATCTCCCAGAGGTTATTATAGAGGTTAAATAGGCATTGCAATAACTATATAAATGAGGTGTAGTTATTAAATGTAATATATAAGTAAACATTATGGAGGTTAATTTAAGACTTTGTGAGCTTTTCCTATGCCTGTATTTATATATAATATATTTATGCATATGCTTGTACATTTTTTTCAAACATCAGAATGAGTACCATATATGGATTATCTAGTTTCTTTTAAGCTAACAAATTTCATAAACTCTTATTTTATATCATTTCATAGACCTATTCATGTAGAATACTAACAATAAAATGAAAAGGCAATTAAAATACTATTTTTCTGTGTATCTAGGTGAAAACAGTTTTTTTTCATACACTTCAAAACAAAACATATCAATTGATTGAATGCAGAGACATACAGTTATTTTTTAGTAAGGCAAACTTTATATTTGTAAAACATTGAAACAGTGGCATCGTGTGTGTGTGTGTGTGTGTGTGTGTGTGTGTGTGTGTGTATGTGCATGTGCATGCATGTGTGATATTCAGGGTCAAACTGAGCGTCTCACCCATGCTAGGCAAACGTTCTAGTACTGAGCTATACCCTCAGCCCCAAAACAATTATTTTTATATAAATGTTATTTGTCTTTACATAAAATGGTTTGTTTTGTTGTTATTTTAAAATTGGTAAGTGCATATTTTAAAACATCTTAATTTTAATGTCCTACAGAGGAAGTAAAGATAGATGAAACTCATATAGAATCTCCAATAATGTTTTAAATTGTAAATGGATGCTGAGAATAATAATTTTGAGAACCATTGTCAGACAGTATGAAGTTTATTTTTTAGCAGGCAAACTTCAGCTCATTTCCATGCTGGTCCAATAGCCCCCTGTAATTTTTTTCTGCATCTTATATCCACATGTTGTTCTGATCTGCTCTCCTCAGAAAGATACTTTGGAATAAATTAATGACTAAAATTGGAATAATCTATTCATAAAAATGGTAGGCATAATCTGATTCAAATATATGTCATCATTTACATTAATATACTTGACATATCACTTCCTAAACTTAGGAATTCCTAATGGGGTAATAAAATGACTCAAGAGAAAAATTATTTTATATGAGTAACACAAATTCTATAAACTAATATTGATTTGAGGATTTTATAACTAGAATTTATTTTTCCTGTGTATTTCACAATGGCTATCAAAAGTGAAATATAAAATGTTTTTATTGATTGCTATAGATTATTCTGTTGCAAAAAGTTACTGTCATCCTCATTGTAATTATTAATCATTATTCTCTTTCACCCTTTTCCCTTTAAAAGAAAAGGGAAGAAAGCAAAAATATTTTGCATTTACAAAGATAAATGGCTTCTTTACCCAGAAAAGAGCAAAATCTCGAATGATAATGGAAGAAAAAAATGCCCTCCCTATATCCCTGGAGGAGATAGGCATCATCTTATGCAGTTTTCAGTTCTCTGCCCAGGGACTGGTCTGCATCTAGCTGAGGCTGGGAGCTAAGAAATCAGACCCATCCATTCCATTTCTGTGACATAATATCAGTTAAAGCTATGGCAAGGGTCTAGTGCAGCAGTGGCAAACCTATGGCAAGCATGCCGCAGCTGGCTATTTATTGTTATTGAAAGCTGTATGAGGTTCGCCATCACTGGTCCAGTGCCTATATTCTATAGGACACGGGAACCAGACAGCCATTTATAAAAAGCAAGGAAAATAAGATTCATTTCAGATAAAATTTTTTTATCTGCTTGCTTTTAAATTATCCTCTTTATTGAAACCAAGTGTCAGCAAGAAACTTTCAAGTGACTTATGCTTGGGTCGAGTTGAATAAAAAAAAGAGTTGTCTTGTCTCTTCCTGGTTATGGAAATTATAGAGCTTCATTAGAGCTCTTGGAGATAATTGTGTTACTATTTTTTTTAACTTTGGGAAATAAAATAGTTAAAGTTTAAGTGAAGCTAGGTCAGAAACAAAGCCCAGGGACTGCACTCTCCTCTGCTTTAATCTACTGAGTTTTCGCTGCACCAGTCTGAGACTTCAGCTCACTCCCTCTCCCACTGTGTGGAACAGGTAGGGATATGGCAAGAGGTGAGTTGGGAAAGCCACTTGTGGGGTTGGAGTGGCTGATTTGGGGTTTCTTTCCATAATAGTTTCATGTGGGACAAAGAAGAATAAAAGGGAAAGATTGTTCTGTGCAAATGAAATTGAACATTTGGTTACCTCTTCTCCAAATAAACCTTAAGAAAATATTTTTTCTTCTCAACTGATGGGAAAGATATTCTTAAAATGCTGTTTCAGCTGCTACTGACAGTGATTTACCAGATTGAAGTAAGGTGGGAAGATGTATTTTCAATGAATTATCCAGGTGGATAATTGGAATTAGTGAGGTTGTGTAGAAAAATAGAATCTCTACCTGGTTCTGTAGGGAATATGCTCTCATTTTATACTTCTCAATTGAAATAAAACTGAAAATACTAATGCTTGTGTTCATCCAATGTTAATACTGCACCTTCATAGATAAAAATGAAGAAATTAAACTTTTTGTTCTTAAAGCAGTAAGACAATGACAGATAAATTACATTGTACTTTTACTGATGTGGACTTCATACCTATTTTTCAGTTTTTATGCTTCTTAAATATTTAAAAGATGTTAAAAGTAGAGCGTCAAAGCTTTGTTGTTGTGGATAAGAATAGATACTTTGAAATAGAAATGAAAATGTCTGTTCTAATTTCAATTACCACTTTGTTTCTGCTACACTAATTAAGATTCAAATTGATAGAGGGGAAATGTCACTCATTTTTTAGTGATTATCTTAGGGTTCACAAAATGCTAATAAGATCATGAAAACTCTTTCCATAGTAAATCTTGTTTCAGCATGATGAGTACTTTAAAGTTATTTTACCTAACCTATACTATTCTTGAAAATATTTCTTTGGTCATTTTGTTGTCTTGTCAAAAATCTACAAATAGTAGGCAAAAAATGATCATCCCATCCAATATTCTGATTAGTTGAGCTATTTGCATAACTTATTTGACTGTTTTATTAAACTCATTCCTGTGATGTTTCTTCATGTGGCAGGCATTGTGTTTAGGACTAGGATTATTAGTAAACAAACACAGTTTGGTCAATCAAACCAGGCCATGTCTTTCTTTCCCCACAGGACTGTACTTTATATGCCGGAAGGTGCCAATCTGTTTTTGTTCATTATGATAAGGGAAAACATCTGGTTAGAGATTGGAGGAATGGGCAGGAGATATCTAAGTAAAGAGTAGAGAAAACATGTTCTTGGAATAGAAAGAAGCCTATACAAAAGGCATGTGATGGGAAGGAGCATGCTCGTATGAGGAATAAAACATCAATGTGGCTAAAGTATAGAGATGCTAAAGGGGAAAAAGTATGAGGCACAAAGTATTAGAAGGATGGTATGATAATCCAAGGGAGGTGGTGTTGGTGAGAGCAAGGCCAGTAATGAGGATGAAGAGAAAGAAATAGACTAGGGAGAAGGACATTGTAATTGACAAGAGGAGGTTTAGGGAAGGAGAAAGCAGGAAGCAAGAATAAAACACAGTTTGGCAGCGGGACAGATGGGGTTATCATTTGCTGAAGGTGAAAAACACGGGAGGACTGAGACACCTCTAAGACAGTAGGTAGGCAGGTAGTAATATAGGCCTGAAGCTTCAAATATCTTCAACTGGGCCTCGAGGTACAGGTTTGACAGGCAGTAGCATTTAGATGATGTCATACATACGTTCCACTTGCCCTTTTGGATGTGCTTCTCACTCTCCTACATTCTTGTTCTCATTCCAAGAGGCTGACCTCTGTGTGTTCAGATTTCCCTGCCCTCTGCCTTCAGATTAGGTTCTATCAGCAGGAAACCCTGTCCAGACTGTGAAGGGCCTGAGAGTTTACCCTGTTTGAAAGCAAACGTGTTAGCTCACTATAGTACAATAGATACTACAGAATGTGTGGGGCTCCTATTCAGAGATAAAGAACTGTATTGCTTATAGCAACAGCAGTAGCTAGAATATCTGTCTTTGATCTGTTCCCCAAACCCTAGTGTCTGCTAGGCAGCATGACGAAGACCAAGTGACACATGCACTGGAAGAAGAGTCTTTAAGTGACCGAATCATAGAGTGGAGGTAAACATGCCTGTCCTTGGCTCAGCTAGAAGATGCTTATCTTTAACTCCCAAGATTTTTTGCAACATCCTTGAAAAAATTAAAACAAAAGCAGCATAGTCTTGACTTTCAAGGTCTACAAAAGTACAAAACTCATAGAGAACTTCTCTTACCAATATTCAGGAAGAGATCAAAACAGGGAAAGAGAATGAGGCCATTTTGCTCCTCAGGAAGTTGGCTGGGTCTAGTTGTTTCCTTCAGTGAAATGCTTTTCTCAAGAAGATTCTCTGCACCTTTCCTTTCAGTCATTACTCCCTTCTAGGCCAGGAAGGCTAGAATTGTGTCAGCACATGCTTTGCCCTAGCTCCAGTTGTGGCATGATCATGTGAAGTTCCTTCATATTGTACCTACTTCTTTATATATAGCCTCTTCTTAGATAAAGCCTTCACAGTTTACCCTGATATGAGTGTAACACCTGTTCCTTGTTGGGATCCTGAATGATACTAGGTCTCTGAGATATGGGAGTGGATGAGATGGCAACAGGAGACAGAATAATGGGAAGCAAAGACAGGTGTTATGTCTTGTATCTAGATGTTCCCACCTATCAGCACATGAGGGGTTTTGAAAGGGGCTGGATTAGGGTGTGACATTAGGATTAAGGGTGTGAATGCTGGGTTTAAGGGGGTGGATAAGAGAGGCCCACCCTGGGCATGGCTCGCACCACCCAAAAGGCTGGTAGTCTGGATGGGATAAAAGGGAGAGGCAGGATTGCTGCTGCTGTTGTTTGTTGCTTGCTGCTTCCTGCTTTGCCATGGACTATTTCTTCTCTCCCGAGCCACCCTGCCTTGAAGCCAGCTGACTATGTACTGAAACCGCTACAAACTGTGAGCAGAAATAAAGCTTTTCTCCTTTAACTTTGGGTGTTGGGTATTTTGTCAGAGCAATGAGAAAAGTAACTAAGACAACAGTCAAAAGAAGATCCTGAGAACTGCTAATATTATAGCATGGGCAGAGAAACATGAGCCCATGTGAAAGACTTTACAAACAAGTTGGGGTTTGAGAGTCTGTAACCTAGCCTTTGTCCTGAGAATTCTGACATTGAAGCCACTCCAAAGCTCTGTGTGAGATGGGAAAGTGCAATGAAATGAGGGTGACCTTAAAGACAATGGGCAGGATGGAAATTTGAGAACTTTATGTTGATTTTTTTTATGACAGGCTCAGAAATCTGATTTTATTAGCATGCTGCAAATATCTCTGTTTCCAAAAGTCCTGGCAATGCCAATTTACTTATTTTTAGTGAGAAATACAGTCATCCAAGTGGAATATGTAGATCTTCATAGTCTTCTTGTAAGCATGTTTAAAAGTTGCTTTTTTGGGTTACTTTTTAAACAAGATGTTTTCTAAGGCAGCCAACTCTACTTCTCTGGGTTTTATTGAAACATAATATCTGTGTATCATTTTTATTTCTCTAGTTGTGATTTTCTAAGAGTTCCTTTATATATATTACTGTAATTGACCAGATTGTAGCTATCTTCTTTTCTTTTGACAATAGAAATATTTTTCTCCAGGTAATGTATCCACACATTGCTCTAATATCTATTTTTGTTATGTCCTCTATTTATTGCTTTCCCTGTCCTCTCTCCTTCAGCCAGAGCATCAGGGGGTTTATTTTCTCTTGCCCTCTCTGGTGGTCCTGTTAGTAGAGGAGGTAAGATGTTTGTCCTCTCAAGCACAATTTAGCATGGATAAGGAATAATAGATGTAAAGGCTTAAGGTGAAGTGCTATATGAAATAACTCCCAAAATAATAGAGGTAAGTGGTTAGCAAATGGTTGCTATTATTATTATTATTACTGATGAAATGATTTGAAGATGTTGTGCCTTAATTTTTCTCACCACTGAGACGCAATACCCAACACTCATAACTTGAAGGAAGAAAGATTCATTCTGGCTGAAAGTTTATAGAAGTTTCAGTTCATAGTTGGCTGGTTCCATGGCAAGGCAGCATGGTACATGGGCATAGCAGAGGCGAGTTGTTCATGGCATGCCAGGTAGAAAGCAGAGAGAGATCAAGGGAGGGAGATAGACCCTTCCAGACCACGCCCCTAGTGACCCACTTCTGACCAGGCCTTGCCTTCCAACATCACATTTAGGTATAAGCTCACCAGTGGACGAATCCACTGGAGCATATCATACTCCCACACTTCAATTGCTTTCCAAAGCCCCACCTATGAGCGTACAAGGCTTTGGGAGTACATCTAGCTTTAAACCATACCATGTGGTATCATTTTATAGTTGGGTTGTTAACTAGAAGTTTGTTTTTTTTTCTGCCTCTTATTTAATATGCTTTACATTAGTTGTGGGCATAAAATATTGAAACCAGAAGAAGATATTTTCGTTAATCAAAATGTAGGGAAGTGACATCTGTCCTTTGCTGAAACTTAGGAAATGAACTCAATTCTCAAAATGATTGAATGGCTAACTTTCAATGAATTGTGCTGTGTTTTATAAGAAGGACTATAAAAATATTCAGGATGCCTGGGTGTAACTCCACAGTGAGATATAGTGTAATAAATCCACCTTGCAAGTAAGATATATTTAGAACATATTGATGGACTCCAGATCCCCATTAGTCATGCAACCTGTTTTTAATGTGCATCACTGTGACCAGGATGACCCACAAATTAAGTTAAGAATTGTACCATGTAATATTAAGAACTAATACCTACTTTAACTGGATTAGTAACATTTATTTTTATCATAATCATAAACAGTTTAGACTTACCTTTCCCTTTTAATCTTAAAACTAAGTGCTACAGGGAGTGATTAGGAACATGACAGAATAAGAGGCCACTGACTTTTCCACATAGATGCACTGAATCAACATCTTTTTGCAGATTAATTCCCTCTCAGAGAAAGTTAGAAATGAAGCAAGAGACTCCTCTTCATTGAGCAGCTAAAAAATAAATAAATTAAAAAGGTAGGCAAAGAAGATAGAAGGTGTGATTGAAAATTTCATTTAATGGTTAAATTTTTTAATTAAAAAAGACACATTGCCATTAATCCCCTTCAAAATTACTTTCCCTCACTTTAACCATACTTATCCCATCATTCTTGCCACTTTCTATAATAGTTCTAGAAGTCTTCTTCCATAAGTGTCTTTGGTTGCACTGTCATTACTGCCTTGATGTCCTGAATTAATTCAAAAGAGTTATCTTTCATGGTAATTTGGACTTTGGAGAAGAGCCAGAAGTTGCATAGTGCCAGATCAGGTGAATAAAGTAAAGGAGTACACACTGTAATATTTTTACAAGCCTGCCTTTTTGTTGGGTGACATTTGGCAGCTGCATCCACTGTAATTTTGATCACATTTCTTAAAGACACTCATGCAAGGAATTCCAAAACTGCTTCAGAAAGTGGCAGGAACTATAGGATAAATGTGTTAAAATGAGAAAAGATATTTTGAGAGGGATTAATGGTGATGTGTCTTCTACTGTAATAAATTTTATTTAAACATTCACTGTATATTTTGATCACATCTCATACTTGAGCATAGACCCTGCCCCGGGCACTATGGCATACATTAGGAAGGAACCCCCAAAGCCAGCTTCTGTGGTGCAAAAAGATTAGTGCCCTAACTCTAAGGTTCTCCGGTTTGGTTCTCAATTCTGCAGTTCTGGGAATGCTCGAAATTAGACAAACATACGTCTCTCTAGAACCACAGGAGGAAACAAAGCTGTGGTTATATTTGCGTGCACAGGTACTTCCTTGAACTTTACCTCCAGGAATCAAGGCAGAGAGGGGCTACAAATCAAACCTTCTGGTTTCCCTCTGGAAAAGATTTGCTAGCATACTCAGCCAGCTATTTCTTCAACAGCCAGACTTCTTCCTGTCCTACATCAAAGAAATGACTGGGCCAGCAAACAGATTTAAGGTAGGCTCTATAAGATACCAGCACTTCCTGAGCCATCTCCCTAGCTTGGCTTAGTGATAACTCCAGGTCCACCAGTTCCTGGAGGGAGTTTGTTCACACACCATGCAACCAGCTTTTACAGTCTCCTCCCTAGGGACTACATCTGAAACCTTCTGGCTCTTGGAACAGCAGGGAGTGAGCCCACCAGTCTCCCTAGATTAAAGAATAAATATGTGATTTCAAACAAGCATGCAAATACTTCCTGGAGCTATCTCCTATGAATAGTGCTGTGAAGGAGATGAAAAGAACAGCCTGCTATTTCTCCCTAGAAAGGTTTCCTTTATTCTTTTCCAGTGGTTAGTTGTCTGCCTAGCTTCTAAGTAACTTGCTTTGGAGAGTTAAGGGCAGATGAGCAGATGAACAGTGTTTGCAGTCTAAGCAGGAACTCAGCATTTACTAAACCTTCTTCCTCTACTTGTCCCTGTGAAAACCCCATGCCTAATAACTGCTCATGCCTAACAACTCCTCCTGGAAGGCTTTTTTCCCATGCCTTGAGTATTCTAAATTTTCCATCCCCCATGCAAGGGACTATTTTCTTAACCACCTAGCTGTAGGAATTGATGGGGCTCTGTAACCCCGACTCTACCTAGGACACAGAAAATAAAAAGTAGACATACAATGGATCTAGTTGTAGCCTGAACATGAGGGCAGGCAGCTCTATGGCTTAGTGCAGACAGAGTGAGAGGTAAATGCTTAAGCCTTACAATGAGGCGAGAAAACTGAACACATCTAAGATCCCAACCTTTTTAGATAATTCTAGATCTGGCTTCAGTATTTCCTTCTGCAGGTACTGGAAAAATGTGTCACATACTCATCTTCTGAGGGTCACCAAAGACAGAGACAACAGTCTCACATAGTTCTGAGAGGCACATTAATATCTCTGGCTGTATAGATTGTCAGCCGTACTGACAGTTTGGTAGGCATAGTTGTCTTACCTAATACACAGAAACCAACACAGAGTCAAGAAAAATGAAGAAATGGGGAAATGTGTTCCAAATAAAAGAATAAGATAAAATTCCAGACACTGACCCAAGTGAAATGGATATATGTTATTTATTCCATAGAGAATTGAAAAAAATTGCTCATAAAAATCCTTATGAAGGTCAAGAAAACAATACAAGAACAAAGAATTTTAATAAAGTGATGAAGAATATAAAACTATACCAAATAGAAATCATAGTTCTGAAGATACTGTAACTGGTCTGAAAACATGCAGTAGAGGGGTTTGACAACATCCTAGATCAAGCAGAAAAAAGAATTAGTAAGCCTGAACATAGGTCACTGGAGATCATCCAATCTGAGAAGCAAGAAGAATAGAAAAATAAAATAGAATAAAGATAGCTTAAGGTATTTAGGGGACAGTAATGGAATAATCGTTATCAGTGTATCAAAAAGGGAAGAGAAAGAAAGGGACAGAAAAATGTATCCCAGGAAATAATGGCAGAGAATTTCCCAGCCCTGAAGAAGAAAATAAAAATCCAGATCCAGGAAGCTCAAATTATATCAAATAAGATGAATCCAAAGAGACTCACACCATGTATCTTAGTCCCGTTTCTGTTGCTACAAACACAATACTTCAGATAGGAGAAGAAAACAGGCTTATTTTGGCTACAATTTCTGGCCCACCTAAGGTTGAAGGGCCATATCTGGTGATGACATTCTTGGCGTCAGAGTTCAGAGACTGCAAAGAGTATCCCATAGCAAGAGACAGGGAGCACATGTGTGTGTTGACCCTCTTCTCACCGAGTCACCAGTATTCCGTCATGGGGTTTACACCTCGATGACCTTAAGTAATCCTAGTCACCTCTCAAAGGCCTCACTTCTAAACATCTTCCACCCTCTTAATATCTCAAAATGGGGATTAAATTTCAACATGAGTTTTTTTTTAACAGAGGACAAACACGAGGGATCTCGATAAGATTATCAGTGGCTTTTCAACACAAACGTTTTAAGCCAGAAGGAAATGGGATTACACATTTAGAAACCAGAAAAAAAGAAAACAACCAAGAATAATAGACCCAGATATTCTGTTTTTCAAAAAGTACATGAAGATTTTTCTCAAACAAATATTGAGGAAGTATATTACCACCAGATCTGTCTTGCATGAAATACTAAAGGTAGTTCTTCAAGCTGAAGGAAAATGACTTTAATTAGTACATGAGAATATTTGAAAGAATAAAATTTACTGGCAAAACTAAGTACACTACCACCTTCAAAACATGAATACTATAATGGTGGCAGGTAAATCAAATGCATCTCTAATATAAAGGTTAAAAGACAAAACCACTAAAATTACTAAATATACTTTATTTTTTTTCTAAACTCTTTTATTGGTACATTTTAGGTATATAATTCATTTACATTTATCATTGGGTGTTTGTACCTGTACGTGATGTATCTTGGTTCTTATTTTTTCCCCATTACCTGTGCGCCCTTCACCCCCTCCACCCTTCCCTATTTACACAGACATCATTTTCATTTTTTTTTCTTTTCTCATAGTTTTTCCTTTCCCTCCTTTCCTTTCCCCTTCCCCTCCTTTCCTTTCCCCTTCCCCTCCCTTCACCCCTTTGTCTTTGGACCTTTTTTGCTATTTCAAATTATCAATTATTCATTTTAATCATTTTAACCCTTGTTTACACTTTCAGTTTCTCACACTAGTGAAACTATTCGGTATTTACACATGTGTGTCCTATTTATTTCACTTAAGAGTATGGCCTCTCTATATATCCATTTAGCTATAAATGACTCTAGTT
>NW_004624733.1:7801753-7812126 GCF_000247695.1 Heterocephalus glaber | reverse complement strand
AGGGAGCAGTGGGAGGGATGGTGACCGGGAAGCCCCTTCCTCTGGACCAGGAGCAGTGGGACGATGGCTCAGAAGCCCCTACCTCTGGGCCGGGAACAGCGGGACTCAGTACCTTGGTCTGGTGGTCTAGTGTCCTCTGCGTCTTTGTAGTGTGGAACCAATTGGCTGCCTGTCTGCAGCGGGGTGATTCAGTGTCTTCCGCATGACTCAGGACCTAGATAGGGCGTTTCACAGACCTTCCCGTGTGCAGCGGGCTGATTCAGCATATTCTGCGTGACTGGGGACCTCGGTAGGGCGTGGGCAGACCTACCTGTCTGCAGTGGGCTGATTAGGTGTGTTCTGTGCGACTCAGGACCTCGGTAGGGCATGGGCAGACCTGCCTGTCTCTCTATCTATATATTCACATGGCATATTCCACATAGGAAATGCTCTTTGAATGGGAACAAAAATTCCAGTTGTTTCATGTTTTCTTGCAAATTATCAGTATTGTTTCATGGACTGAAACATTTTAGAAAATCAATGGAGGAGTTCAATGAGATTTTCTAATCATTCAATTAATAAGTTAATAAGAAGCACCGCATAGTTTTCCATTCACTGCTCTTGTTTCTTGAGGCAGAGGACAAACACACAGTATACCTTGGGTCTTTGTCAGTCTCTCATTGAATGTATGAGCATATACTATCACTGTCTTATAGACTCCTTTCATTCTACCATCATCTGAAATTCTGGAATTCCAGAGGCTTGCTCTTCTTATTTGCTTCTTGTGATAATCGTGTTCTAGCTACCTTCAGATTTCCTCTCTGGTGCACAGCCTTAATAATGAATCAGTACCTTGAGGGTTATATTCGCTAATGGCTTTATGTGGTGTCCACAAATGTACTCTTTAACTTAGAGAAGGTCATTTCCTTGCTGCTTGATTATGCCTATGTGACTTTTTTGAACTCATATATCCTGAAACTGAGCAGAATTATGTGTGGGGATGGGAGGTGGCAGCTTGTCGATGCAGTCATTCCAATTTCCAGTGCATATAGTATTGGGACCTTTAGTTGTGATAAAGCAGTGATGTTGCAAATGATGTGGTCTGATCTGGGTCTTAGGAACTGAGGAAATCTCAATAATCATATGGTACCTTAGTGATCATATGGTGCCAAGAGAAGGGAATTTTTCTTTTTTACAAAGACATTGTAGATGAGCCCTTAGAGGTGACCGTGATGGTTCCTTCAGTCAGTTTTCAATTCTTCACAGCCTTCTTTTTCATCCCAATTAACAGTTTATACCTCAAAATGAACTACCATGGCCATTTATTAAGTCAATCAATGTTTATTTTGTGCCTGTTATAAGAAAGCGATCAAGTAAAGTACTCGAGGGTTTTTATCTTTTTAGAATTTTAAGTTTTATAGTATTACCTATTAAGCTAACATCTACCATTCCAGCCTACCATCTTCCATCAACATATTTTATTTCTGAATTATCCCAGTAACCAATGTCTGCTTATCAACACCCATGTTTCCTTCAAATATTGACAAGGCAGTTTGTATGGATTGATGAATGCTGAAAACACTATAGAATATTTTTATTAAATTATTCTTTATTTTCTTTCAATGACCATGTCTAAAAGTACCAAAGTAAAAATACTTAAGATCATCATTAAATTGACAATGAGATGGAAAATTCAATAAAAATCTATGAAATAATATCTTTTATTCTACCGCTTTTTAAATACCCTTGAAATAAAAGTGAAATTAAAGACCCCAACAACAGCTGGCACATTTAATTCCCCCAATAAATTAGTGGCTTTTATGACCATGGGTATATGGATTCTGGTGAAGAGTTTGTACTACCTTAAAAATAGACATAGAAAATTACTGAAGTTGCCTCATGTAGTAAGTTTGCTTTCTGGCTAAGTGGTAATGCAAGCCAACCCTCTTCAGATATGTAATGGTTGCTACCCAGAGTTTAGAATTAGTCTACATAACAGCCCTTCAGGTAGATCACAGAAAGTGATCTGTCCATTGATACATTGTAACTTTGCCTAAGTTTTCTAGTATTGCTTACTTCTTCTCTCAACTGACCTTTGTCTGAAATGGAAGAGCCTCTTTCCCACAAGACTGGTAGGATTTCTTCTGTTGCATGGGCTTTAGGGTTTATAATGTTTCAAGATTTCACCTGTCATCAGGCATGCTGTATTTGCACAACTGCAATGGAAAAGCTGTGTCTGACATGCCTTTGTACATGAATGTGCCAATTTCCTTTGCAATGAAGCTACGTTTCATGAAATTTAATTCCTGCTTAGTTCCAAAAGGTTTGCTTCCTTAGGTTATGGATTAAAATGTAATATTCCACCCTTGAGATAGTTTGGGATTCCCTTACAGCTGTCAAATATTAATTAACTAAACTGAATTCTATGTCTAAAGCAAGGCAGGGAATGGGAAATTATCATTTGAACCCTCAGTATATGTAAAATCAGAGCTACCAAAAACTATGTTAGTCTTGTTGAATCCTCACTTTAGGAAATAATTAAAATCCTCAACTCCCTCTAACACTGCTTCATTTTTAACTTCTATTTATTTCCTGGAGCTTTTTTTTGTTTCTCAGTGTATAATGTCAGCTTGGGCATGTTTGGCAATAAGTAGTTTTAAATTGTTATATTAGAAGTGTTTTTCTAAAAATACTAGAATGATTAATACTGTAACATGAACAATTGTTATCTCTTTTGGCTAAGCTTATGAGGAATTCTTACATCTAATATTCTTCTTGTACATAAAGAAAATCTTATAACCTTCCACTTATGTAGTACAATGCTTATTCCCCTCCCTTAGTTTCTGCAAAATTAAGTTTTGCTCTTCTAGACATAGTATCTTTTGTTTCCTCTTTTTAAAATTATATGCTTATAAATCTCTGAGTAGATTCATATTCATCAAGTGTACACATCAAAAGTGAATAACACCACTTCATATGGTGGAGCTGCATGACTTTGAAAGATTGAGAATTCTGTTCCTAGACCCACACAAAAAGGACTGGTGGTAGGACTTTTTGAAATAATGAAAACACTGAAAAGAATAGGTATAGTTCTATAGTTGCAAAAATTTCTGAAATTCTAATAGTAGATAATGAGGAGAAACATAATGTAAATACATATGCAAGGACACATTTTGCAAGAAGAAAACAGATACTTTGCACAAAAATTTAGGTAATAACCAGAAAGTGATATTAAATCTATGAAATATTTTCTTTCTTTTGAGAGCTAACACCACCCATAAAACTAGAGGCAATTTCATTTTAGTCGAACTGCTATGTAATTTGCTATTTTGCCAAAGTGGTGAAAAATGAAAGAAATTGATATTCTTAATGTTCCATGTCAATTCTGAAATGAGTCACAAGTTATATTACCTAAAAATAGAGTAAGTTTCAAAGGTAATTGCTATACTATTATTTCTTAGGCTGACATAGTATTCTCATACATATTTTTTATTGGAGAAAATTATTTTTCATCTGAAATTGCCTTCCTTCGTGTTTTTGCCTGATAGTTCCTCAACTCACTTTTCTTTGCTACCACACAGCAGTGTTTCTTGAACTTAGCACTACTGAAATTTGGAGCCATAGAATCCTTTATGGTTGGGAACTGTCCCTGGCAATGTAGGATTTTTAGCATCATCCATGACCTCTAACTACATGATGGCAGTTGTACCTTCCCCTAAGCTGTGGCAACCAAAATGTCTTCAGACACTGCCAGATGCCTACAGAGGGAAGAACTGACCCTGGTTGAGAATGATGGCAGACAAAATTACAGCACCATTTCTGATTCTAACTTTTAAAATTCCATCTTTAATTCCGTGTCCATTTGGAAATAATTTGTTATTCATTAATACCAAAGAAAATTAGGAAATATGCATTGAAGCTACTTTTCTCAAGGCTCAAAATACTTTTCTTTTGTAAGAGTGAATGTCTAAGTTTATAAAACATTTTACTCATGGCCCAGAGTTCCTCAAATTAATTACATTCTAAATATAATTAAGAAAACAGGGCTGAGAGTGTAGCTCAGTGTTATATACCTGCTCAACCAGGAGGCCTGGTTTCACTCTCCAGCACCACCAGTACCAAAAACAAAAATAACAAAACTCACACAAGAATGACTGAGAAGAATAGAATTGCTTCTGGTAATGTATTAATAAATAATGTTATTGAGTCATTAGTCATGACCCTCATACAAATTAAAATTAACCTATGTCAAAAGTTTTATTCTACACATTGATTAATGAAGGGACTAGTTGGATGTTAAATTGATATAAAGAGAATTTGAGAAACTAGTAATTAGCTGGGTATGGTGGTGTACACCCATGATTCCAGGAGTCTGAGGAAGGAGGATCCCAAATTTGAGCATAGCTAGGGTGACTTAGTGAGACCCTGCCTCAAAATAACATTGTAAAAAGACTATGCATGTAGTCAGTGGTTGAGCATTTGCCTAGCATGCATGAAGCCCTGGGTTCAATCTCCAGAACTGAAGAGAGAGAGAAACAAACACACACACATACACACACACACACACACACACACAGGCAAAATGAGAAGGAGGAGGAGTAGCAGGAGAAGGAAGAAGAAGAGGAAGAAAAGAGAAGAGAAGGAAAGAAGAAAAGGTGGGAGAAAGAAAGGAAGGAAGAAAGGAAGAAAGCAAAGCAAAGTAAGCAAGTAGCTAGGTATTCATAGACAATGGGCAATAAAGTACAGACATACTAGACACATAGTATTTTATGAGTGTAATAAGTAATATTTTTGAGGATATATTTTTCCAGCAAACAGAATTATTTCCATCTCTATAAGATTTATAAATTAGCATAGAACTACAGTAAGTATTGGACCATTACTCAGTATTCTTTGTGATATTTAAACCTCTCCTTACTACAAAGATGTACTTATCCCTTTTAAGCTAAATTCTTACTTTCAGAATATCTCTGCCTCTCTCTCCAATATGTAATCTCTTCTCTACATCCACTCTTCTTCCTTAATGGAGGAACAAATACTTTTTTGATCTACAGCTCTTTACTGAATTCTGAAAACTTCACTGAGTAAATGGCTGCAGTCATTGTATCTGTTTTTCACACCCTAAAATTATGCACCAGGTCTTTTAATTATCAAATACCAGATATCAAATTTGAATAATAATAACACTGCTAACCCACTGTTTTACATCACAACAGCAAATTAATATGTATTTTTTTACCAGCCTTGGAGAACTTATAAAGTAATTGTATACTCTTTCTGGTGATCTAAAGCACAATTTGCTGAGTTAATTGGTTTATAAGGACTACTTCATACAAAGTATTAACATACTTCCTGAAATGTAGATATTTAGCAAATATATAAATAAAAATAATTTGAACATTTTCAGAATGTTTTAATGAAAATTTTGCTAACTCTATGAAAGCTGAAAATTATCTCAAGTTAAATTGAAGTAATTAAGATATAGTAATTCTAATGTTCTGTTTTACATTTCATTTAAAATATACTCTTTCTAAAATAAGTAAAAGAAGAGAACAAGAAATGAAAAACAATTAAAAGCAATTGCATATTAGATTAAATTGAACAAAAGTAGATTTAAAGTCTTTGTAAAATAGAATATTTTATGATGTAGAAAAATGTCCATGTTAGATTGACCTGTCTTAAATTTAGCTGCTGTTTTATATTCATTTGGCAGAGTCAACCTGAACTTAGATTTGACTTCATTTTTATTCTCTCTATTCATTATCCATACCTCTCTACCATGGAAGAAAATTAGCATAACAAATAAGCTAAGGTAAATTCCTAAAATATTTTTTGTTTCCTTTGGTGTATAAACAAGAACTACATTGACTTTTTGGAGTGTGTGTTTCTTCTGACTTCACAGAGGCCAAACTTTTCTCATAAATTAAAAACACAGTAAAGAGGAGAAAGTAGGCTACATGACAGTTTCATACTATTTCCCATCTGGTAGTTCCTTTCCACTTTGGTCTGATTTGCTTCACTGGATGGTAGAATGTCCTCTATCTGAGGACAAATTCATACACAGCCCAGCTATATAATCATGTTTTATTTCAGGAGAAACTCTCTGTGGTTAAGATACTCAGTTTCTATGGAAATAGACAGTTTCAAAATTTTTGAAAAATTACCCAAAATTATAACTGAAAAATTTTAGATATAATCTTTTCCTTTACCAAATCCAGATCTCTGTTTATTTCCCTTGCAATCAGAACCTCTTCAATGTATATTCTTTCCATTTTAATACATTAGATCCTCTTTGTTTTATGTAACATAATTCTTTTAATATTTTTAAGTGGTTCTTTTTCACATTTCCAGAAATAGCTCATTCAATTTCCAATTGCATTTTATCTTACTCAAAGTTTAGTTTATTTATAGACTTACAATTTCACTTGTCATTTTGTTAAGGAGATATCATGCATGTGGCAGTATTCAATATAGATTGTATTTTGATGTCTGGTTTGACATATTTTCTCCACTAAGACCAGAATAATTTTCCAAGTGAATTATCTTTTATATATCTTATTTTATGATGTTCTATCTTCTCCAGGTACAGTAATAGTTTAAGAGAGACTGTAGATATGGCTTAATCCCTGGAGATTTTGAACACAAAGACATTAGCATTAAGACTTATTAAGATCCTTCCAAGAGGGATTTTGTGTGCTAGGATATAAACTTTCAGAAGCATATTAGTTGTTTATTGCAGTATCATAAATTTGTCCCAGACTCAGGATTTAGATAAGAAGAAGAGAGAATCTATGGTTAGGAACCTAGTATCAAAGGGACATGTCAGAACAGAAGAAGCTTGTGTGTCGACAGGCCACAACTCCCAGTGCAGAGTATGAGGCTTCCAGGTTGATGTGCCATAGCTCCCAGTGCAGAGTAGGAGACTTCCGGGTCAACCTACCACCTCTCCCAGCAGAGGAGACTTCCAGGTTGACATAAAACATGCTCCCAGTACAGAGCAGGAGGTTTCCAGGCCAACCTACCTCTGCTCCCAGCATAGAAGAGGTGAGCTGCCCAGGGGCCAGGAGCAAACCACCCCACACACCTCCTCAACCCCCCCCCAGGTCGAAATGAGAAGACATGTAAAGAAGCCTCAGAACCAGACTTCCAGATCACCTACAGCAACTCCAAAGGGAAATGAGATGGAATGCTGGTACTCAAGCACCTGGATTCCATGAACTAGCAACCAAAGATAATATGGAAAAAATGAAATCAGAAATAATTTCTCACATAACAGGAGAGATTGTGCCCATAGTGCAAGACATGATTAATAAATCCAGATAGGACACAGATAAAAAAATAGAGGAGCTGAAGAACATGATGGAATCCCAAAATAGAAAAAAAATGTAATCCATAAAACAGATGCAAACAGATTTCCAGGAGATTAAAAACTACATTGAAAGTATATGGAGCAGAAACAGCCAATGTGAGGACAGAATTTCAGATATAGAAGATAGGATTGCAATTAGTGATCAGGAAAAAAAAATTGCTTTAAAATTGAAAGGGACCTCAAGAAATCAGTCCAGCAGCTGCTAGACAATGCAAAGAAAAATAACATAAGACAGATTGGAGTCAATGAAGAAACAGGAAAAAGTGCAGATGACATAAAAAAAAAATGTTCACAGAAGTAATGGCAGAAAACTTCCCAAGCAGGGAAAAAGAACTTGACATACAGATAAGTGAGGCATATAGGACTCCAACTAGCCTTGATCAAAAAAAAATCTACACATAGGCATATAATTGTTAAGATTCCAGAAACCCAACAGAAGAACAAAGTTCTACAAGCAGTTAGAGAAAAGAAACAAATCACATACAAAGGAAAGCCCATCAGAATCACAGCAGACTTCTCAATGCAAACTCTCAAGGCTAGAAGACCTTGGAGTGAGGTATTGCAACCCCTAAAGGAAAGTAGCCTCCAACCCAGACTGATGAACCTTGCAAAACTATCTTTCAAAATTGATGTTGAAATAAGATATTATCATGACAAAGAGCACCTTAGGAACATCATGAATACCAAACCAGCACTCCAAAAAATTTTAGACAAAATCCTAGGAACAGACAATGAGGATCACAACCCCAGGAAGCCCAGGAGAATGAATCCATCAGGCATGACAAGAAATTAAAAGCAAAGGGGGAGAATCCAACAAAAAGAAAAAGTCATGACAATGATAAGTCAATATGTATCAGTTATAACCATCAATCTTTTTTTAAAAATTTTTTTTGTACTGGGGATTGAACTCGGGTCCTTGCACTTGTGCAGCAGGCAGCGAAACCACTGAGCTAAATCCCCGGCGATAACCATCAATCTTAATGGCCTCAATTCACCAATCAAAAAAATGGCAGAATGGGTCAAGAAGCAAGATCCAACAATATGCTGTATACACTTCATCCAAAAAGAAACTCATAGACTGAAAGTTAAAGGGTGGAAATAATACTCCATGTGACAGGAACCTGAAAAAATGCAGGAGTAGCTATCTTCTTTGCAGATCAAGTGGATTTCAAACCAAGACTGATTAAGAGAGATAATGAAGGACACTATATCCTTGTAAAGGGAACAATCCAAGAGGAAGTGATGACAAACATAAATATCTATGCACCAATCACTAGTGTGCCCAGCTATATAAAACAAATACTAATGGACATGAAAAGTTATATGAGCACTACAACAATAGCAGTGGAGGATCTCAATCCCCACTGTCATAAATAGGTAGATCAACTAGACAAAAAAAAAAGCAATGAAATACTAGAACTCAAACAAACCCATGAACAAGTGAATTTAACAGATGTTTACAGAGTGTTCTACCCCACAAAATCAGAATACACATTCTTTAAACTGCACCCAGGTCATTCTCCAAAATAGACCACGTACTCACTCATAGAACAAATTTAGGTAGGGGCAAAGGAATTGAAGTTAACCCCTGTATATTATCAGACCATAGTGCGATGAAATTGGAGATCAATAGCAAAAGAAACCGCAATGATTTCATAAACACATGGAAATTGAACAACACAGTTCTGCATAATGAATCCGTCACAGAGGAAATAAAAGAAGAAATCAGGCAGTTCCTTCAATTAAATGACAATGCCAATACAACATATTGGAATCTATGGGACACAGTACAAGCAGTTAGGAAGGAAACTTATAGTAGTGAATACTCATATTAGGAAAAGAAAGTGAGGCCAATTAAACAATTTGATGCTGAACCTCAACCTTCTAGAAAAAGAAGAGCAGGACAAACCCAAAGGTCATACAAAGGAAGAACTTATAAAGATCAGAGCAGAAATCAATGCAATGGAGACTAAGAACAACACAAAAAATCAATGAAGCCAAGTTGGTTTTTCAAAAGAATAAACAACACTGACAAACCCGTAGGCAACCTTATCAGAAAAAGGAAAGAAAAGCCCCAAATCTATGCAATTAGGAATGAAAAGGGTGACATTACAATGGACCCAGCAGAAATCCATATGCTCATCAGTACCTACTTTGAGAACCTATACGCCAATAAGATGGAAAACATAGAAGAAATGGGCAGATTCCTAGATATATATGAATTACCAAAGTTGAACAAATAAGACCTAAAAATTCTAAACAACCCAATACAAATCAATGAAATTGAAAACATAATGAAAAACTAACCAACTAAGAAAAGGCCGGGTCTTGATGGCTTCACCACTGAATTCTACAAGACATTTAGAGAGGAACTACTGCCGCTAATGTTTAAAATCTTCAATGAAATTGAAAGAGAATCGGTATTTCTGAACTCATTTCTGGAAGCAAGCGTGACTTTGATCCCCAAAGCAGAGAAAGGCCCAACCAAAAAAGACAACTAGAGGCCAATCTTACTAATGAACATAGATGCAAAAATCCTTAATAAGGTACTGGCAAATAGAATGCAGAGGTTCAGCAAGAAGATCATACACCCTGGCCAGGTGGGATTCAATCCAGGGATGCAGGGATGGTTCAACGTATGCAAATCAATCAATGTAATACACTATATCAATAGAGCCAAGGAAAAAATCCATATGATCCTCTCAATAGATGCAGAAAAAGCATTTGACAAAATCCAACACGCATTCCTGATAAAAACCCTACAAAAAATTGGAATAGATGGTCTGTACCTCAATCTGATAAAAGCCATCTATGAAAAACCAACAGCCAGTATCATACTAAATGGTCAGAAACTGAAATCCTTCACACTAAAATCAGGAACAAGACAAGGATGTCCACTATCACCACTCCTGTTCAATATAGCTTTGGAAACATTAGCCATGGCGATTAGATAAGAGAAAGAAATAAAAGGAATAAGTATAGGAAATGAAATTAAATTGTCATTATTTGCAGATGACATGATACT
>NW_004624733.1:7787626-7800180 GCF_000247695.1 Heterocephalus glaber | reverse complement strand
CACATTGAGGCAATAGTCTTAAGTGAAATAAGTAGGACACATATGTGTAAATACCGAATAGTTTCTCTAGTGTGAGAAACTGAAAGTGTAAATAAGGACTAAATGTATAATAGGTAATGTGAAATAGGAAGAAAAGGGGCAAAGGGGAAGGAAGTGGGAGGGCTAGGGGAAAGGGGAGAAGGGAATGTAATTAATATGAGAAAAGGAAAAAATAGAAACAAAGTCTTTATAAATACGGGGAGATGTAGGGGTTGCAGCAAGGGCAGGGGAAGGGGGAAAAATAAGAACTAAGAGATTATGTAAAGATGCAAGTTTCCAATGATGAATGTCATTATATTGTGTGCCTAAAATGTGCCAATAAAATAAAATTGAAAAAAGAAAAAGGAAAAAACAAAAACAAAAAAGGGACATGTCATCACTTCTGCATGTGATATTGGTTGCACAAACTAATCCTGGTACAGTAGAAGGACTCTGAGTTAGTATCAAAAATGTTATGCCGACCAAGTATTTTAGTGAAACTTCCTGTTCTTCATCCCCATGATACATTCAAGCAGAGATTGTTATACTCATTTAGAAAAATAGAAGATTAAATAGGATTGGTAACTACCCTGAGGTCACAGAAACTGTCAGTAGGCAAAGAGCCTAGGCTCCTTTCATTATTCTCAACTTTCTTTACTGGGGGAATAGAACTGGTCTGCTTTGAGGCAGTGTTTGGATTTCTGAAAGGAAATATTGCACATTTTTATTTAAGATTTCCTCCATTTATTTCTTTCTCCCTTGGCATAATCATTGTTCCTACGAAATAGTGGCCATGCATTTTCTCACATAGAGCACTTAAAACCTTAAAATGAGAATCAGACTCATAACTGTTTTCAAAATTTTTCATCTTAGCACATTTTTCAAATCAAGCATCACATTCTCCTCAGTTATAGACACTATACAAAAAGGTAGTATGGATTTTTTCTTCAAGGAGGTCAAAATATTTGGACTAAACACAGGGAACAGTTGTAGCTATTCACATTTGTTCATCTTATGAATACCCTCCTTCAACCTGGTAAATATATTTTTACAAAAACTAAATATGGATTCAACAGGTCAGACCTTAGTGTGCACATGCCTTTTCCTGTAATGACAGGGCGGGTTTATCTGGATCAATAAAAACAATGGGATATAAGTGAAATGTTAAATAAGGAATGGCAAAATACTTTGAGTTGACAAATTCATCCTACACATGCTGCCCTTGCCACCTCCCATATCCGTATGGACATTTTTCCCACCGACTCTCATTATTTTCATGTAGAACTTCAGTCAGTTATGACTATGAAGTCTCATTTTGTGTACAACTGATGCTTTTCTCTATTTCAGATTTATTGTTTTCCCTTGTCACAATGACAGTTGGCAATAGATTTCAGATAGTATTTGTAATCTTAGCCTTTTTTTTTTTTTTTTTTTGGTACCAGGGATCGAATTTGGAACCTTGCGCTTGCGAGGCAGGCGCCAGAACCACTGAGCTAAATCCCCAGCCCTGTATTTGTAATCTTAATATGCATATTCCTCTTTAAATTTCTTGCTTCTATATTTAGGACTATAAAAAGACTGAGTTTGGGGGGCTTTGTTTTTAATTAAATTTGTGTTATTTTAATAACAATTTTTTTAAATGTAGGACTTCTAATTTTTAAAATAACAGCTAAGTTTAAAGCAAGAAGTACTTTTTGCAAACAACTACTTTATTAATATCATAAAGTATAGATTCCATCAAAGTTTAAAAGGATAAATCTATGAGGAAAACGTGGTAAATAGAGTACTTCCATTTGAATGTACCTTAATAATAATTCCTGAAGGAAGTATTATTGAAGTTTGGACTAGGAGGAAGAATAGGTTTAAAGATTTGTTGCCTTTTACTGTTTGTTGGAAAGTCTCTGGTATTTGCACTGTTCCCATACCTTCTAGGTAAATATCTCATCATTATTTTTAGAGACTTTCAAGGTGTTAGAGCTTTCTTTTCCAGTTGCATGTATTACCCAGGTGTGAATGATCAGTAGAAGGAGTTAATTTTTTACATGGGATAAGTTTTATTCATGTTTCTTTGTAAAAGGTCTTCAAAACTCATTAAACACTATGTGAGAGTAGAAAAAAATCAACATGAATTATTTGTGGACCCAGAAATGTAGCATAAAGCTCTGTATTCCTAAAAGCTGAAGAAGTACAGCAGGACTGGTCTCCGTGTGGGCAGAGGCCATCTGGTCATGTTTTGGGGCATTCTGTGCTAAAACAGAGACAAGATTGATCTCTGCCCAGGTGTGTGTGACATACTGATCCATTTCCTCTGGATAAACTATGGATCTTATGGTAATTCTGCTTGTATTTTTTTTGTGGGATACATATTCCATGCACATACTCCCACCAACAGTGTGGAGCTCCCTTTCTCCACCCCCTCACCAGCACGTCTTATATTTATACTTTCTGAAATGGTCATTCTCACCAGATTGACATAATACCTCATCACTATGGTTTTGAATTGCATTTTCCTGGTGATTAGTGATTTTGAGCATTTTTTCCTATACCTGTTGGCCTTTCATACATCTTTTTTTTTTTTAGAAATGTCCCTTTGGGCATATTTCCCATTTTCAAATTAGATTATTTGGTGTTATCTGTTGAATTTTTAGAGCTCCTTATACATTCTAAATGTTAACCTTTTTATATTTGTTCTTTCCACATATCTTCTCCCATTCTGTACATTGTCTTGTCAGTAGCTCCATGCCTTCCTCTCAAGCACAGGGTCCTGAGTTCCATTCCTGGTACCAAAAAAAAAAAGCATGAACTTTCATTGATTTTTAAAGCAATTAAAAATAACCCTAATTCGGGAAAGTTCTTTCCTAAACTGTTCCTCTTAACTATTGAACAATAACCATAATTATTGGGATATGATCTCTCTTTGATCATTTTCTTGTCAGTAGCTCCACGCCCCTTCCTCTCAAGCACAGTGTCCAGTTCCATTCCTGGTACCAAAAAAAAAAAAAGCATGAACTTTCATTGATTTTTAAAGCAATTAAAAATAACCCTAATTCTGGAAAGTTCTTTCCTAAACTGTTCCTCTTAACTATTGAACAATAACCATAATTATTGGGATATGATCTCTCTTTGATCATTTTTTAACCATTTTTATATAGGTAACCACCTTCAATTTAGTTTCAACCTTCTTTAACTCTGGCTAGTGACCATAATAGTGAGCATGAAAATAAATATTTGACTTATAATTTCTAATGATGATGCCACTTCTTAATCACAAAATTACTGATTTACCACCATTTTCATAGTAACTATCCCCCGCCCTTTATATAGATATCATAAAACCTTAACTTTGATGAATATGCCCTGAAGAGGTTATCATTTTGTTTTTCTATTCAAATTGTCTGGTTCCTAACCTACTACAGTCTCCTATATCCCTTTGAATAAAGTTGTACATTCCTGAAGTATAATGATGTTGTCATCTAAGAAGGCTCTTAAGGTTATCATCTAGCTTCATTCTTCTGCAACATTATCTACAGAATTTGAACCAGGAATATGGTTCTTTGAGATTTAAATGGTGAAAAATATGTGAATAGGGCTAAAAAATTGAAACTAATATATGCATTCTGAAAGCTGAAATCTCTCATAATTAATTTTACTCTAAATCATTTGAAGAAAAATTATATTAGCAGATCCAAGCATTCTAGAACTTCTATCAAATTGATCACCACACCTTCTAACTGCATTTTAACTATATCTTTATTCATTTCAATTTTCTCCTTTATCAATTTTCTTATCCTGTTTTCAAACATATAGTTTAAACTTTTTCAGTGAAAATTAACATATTAATTATAGAATTATTTTATCATGTAACTCTCCATGCTTCTGTATTTCAATCTAATTTTGTTGTTGTTGTTGTTGTTGTTGATTTGTGGGACTGGGGATTGAACCCAGGACCTTCACACTGAGCTACATTCAAACTCATTTTTATTTTTTATTTTCATACAGGGTCTTGCTAAGTTGCCCAGCCTGGGCTAGAGCTTGTGATCCTCCTGCATCAGCCTCCCAGAGTGCTGAGATTACAGGTGTGAACCATCATGCCTAGGTTATTATATTTTTGATTCATTAAAAAGTAAATAGCCCAAGTGCCCATCAGCTGGAAACTGGATAGAGAAGATGTGGGTTTTTTTTAATAAAATAAATGTATGAACATCTATTTATTCCAGGATCCACTGTTGAAGAGACAGTTCTTTCCCCCATTGAGTTATTTTGCAAGTGTGGGTCTGCTTCTATGATCTCTATTTTCCTTCACTGATCTAGTTGCTGATCCTGCCTACTGATTTGTCTTTATTATTCTAGCTTTATGGTGAGCCTGAGAATCAGGCATTCCTTAAACTTTATTCTTGTATACTATTGCTATGATAGTCATGAATCTTTATAATTCACTGTGAAGGTCATAATTACATCTTTAATTTCCCCCAAATAAGTGCATGATTATTATGGGAATTGTCCCAACTCTATAGACAAGGACTTGCATCTTAACTATATCGAGTCTTCCAATACATTCACATTATATGTGTCTTCATTTATTTCTGTGTATTAGTTTCTTTCAACAATATTTTGTCATTTTTCAGTGTAGAGAATTTTAATGCTCTGTCTGAAACTTATTTCTATGTTTTTGCATCACAGTAGGTTTCTCTAATTTCCAATTAGTAGCTGCAATTATATAACAGTACAACTTATTTTTACATATTTGTCTTACATCTCCAAATCCTCCTAAATTATTTACGTAGTTTCTAGTGTTCTGAAAATTTCCCAAAATTTCTGTGTAAATAATTATGTCATCTGCGTATAGTGGTAGTTTCACTTTCTTGTTTCTGATTCCCAGATCTTTTGTTATTTTTTTACCTTATTGCAATGGCTTCAGCTTCCAGTATAATGTTAAATAAAACTTTTGAGATGGATATCATTACCTTGTTCTATAACTAAAGGACAGTGCTGCTATCTCGCTTAAATATAATGTAAGCTGTAGGGTTTTCAGAGATGAAAAAGAACTTTCTATTTTAGTTTTTTGAAATTATTTTTTAACCATGCAGAGATGATGAATTTGGTGACATATTCTTTTCTGCATCTATTGAAATGATCATAAAGATTTTATCCTTCATAATCCTATTAGAATGAGTCACTAAGATTTATTTTTAAATGTTGCATTAATCTGATATTTCTGGAATAAACCTCACGTGATTGTGATATCTTGATGTGTGCTGATATCTTTAAGACTTTTTATTCTTAAATTCGTAAGAGTTATTGGTCTACAATTTTCTTTTTGGAATGTATATGTCATTTTTGGCATTAGGTTTAAGCTACATTCATAAACTAAGTTTGGAAACATCCCCTCTTTTCCTGTTTTAGGAGAGTTTGTATAAGAGTATTTCTTCCTTAAATATTTGGGAAAATTCATCAGTAAAACTATCTTGGCAAGAAATTTATTCTGTGAAAAGTTCTTGACTCTGAATTTAAATTTTTGATAGATGTAAAAATATGTACATTTTTATAGTGCTTTTATTTTTTAGTATGTTGTACTTTTGAAGAATCTGTCCATTTCATCTAATTATTGACTTTGTTGTATAAAATTGTTATTGCATAATATTATTGTCTAGTTATTTTCTGCAGGACCTGATTATAAGTCCTCTTTAATTACTAATGATGGTAATTTATGTGCTCCCTTTTAAAAAATTTGATCAAGCTAGCTAAGAATCTAAAAATTGTGTTTATCTGCTTGAAAAATTATTTTTTAGGTTCCTAAACTTTTTCTGTTGTTTATATGCTTCCTATTTGAATGATACTTTTGTAAAATTTTTATTATTTTTTCCCTTCTACCTATTTTGAGTTTTCCTTCTTCTTTTTTATAGAGTCTAAATCAGTGACCTGATTGTATAATTAAGTTCTGGAAAGTAAAATAATATAAATAAGCACACCTTGATAATGAAAAAATTAGGTCTCCTGGCCTTCAGTTCAGTGTTCCTTCCCTTTTATCATATTGCCTACTTCCTTTTCCTTATTCTGTTTTACAGCACCCTAAGTTACTTAGATGTTTCAGTTTGTTCCTAAGGATCGTAAAAGGTGAAGACCTCCTATTAGAGAGGACTCAGAGTGCTGTTGTTTCAGCAAAAGATGCCTAACTGATACATACATTCTATAAGTCAGTAGGACTGCCCTAGGAATATTTTTATTGTTGAGAATTTCAAAAGTGATTCTATAATTTAAAAGCCAAAAAATTTTCTCATGTTAATAACAATGTAGATAAATTTCTGGCAGTAATAGGCACATACATCAACTTAGCTAGATCAAAATACCACAAAAAAGACATGTACAGAGAGAAAAATGGAACTAAAACGTGGTTTTTATTGCAAATTTTAGCTACATAAAAACTATATGCAACTTATTCATAATTGTGAGAAAATGTTGCCATGTCCATTATGAATTATAGTTTATTATATTTTTATAATGAATCTTTCTGTTATGACATTTTTATCAAATTTGCCTTTAGCTATAATGTCAAGAATAGTTGTTCATGTTTAGGAACATACACTGATGTAAAAGCTGATTCAGAATAATAAGCCAGTGAAATTATAGCAGTCTCTTTTGTTTTAGATTTAACTGATATAAATGACACAAAATCCTTACCACTCTCCTGGATTAATGTAGACACTTAAAGAATATTACTTAATCCTCTCCTTTCTCCTTATCCTCTTAACTGTATTTCTGAGGCTTCAGTTATTCCATTTGATTTTAAAACAGGTGTAATATTAACTAATTATAAGTTTATTGTTTTTATAATGTCTGCATCATTTAGCAGTGATCTTTTTAGCTCTTGTTTAGAAGAAATTTTTAATCATAAGAAGCTACGAATCCATCCAGGTAAGCAAGGCTATTTTCAGTTTTAAAATTAAATGTGAGCCTTTTAAAGATTAGTGGTTCTTAATGATTATTAACTCCCATGAGTAAATTCTAATATCTTAGGTGTTTCAGAATGCTGAGATTTATATAGGTACAAAAGAAAAGAGGGGTAAAATGAAACAGTGGAAAATTTATAGGACTAGGAATAAGTAGAATTATATTTAAGACCTTATCTGACATTATTTAGAGATATATGTGTTCTAGTACAATTTATTTAACTTTTATTAGCCTGTATTTTCTCTTTAGAAAATATATATGTGAAATATAATTACCAGATCTTAGATTCTCTCCATCTATATAAGTAAATACCATTATAAATCACATTAAAATCTTGAAACATGAGATAGTAAGTTAATCAGTAGAGAAGTAAGACGTACATTTTGTCTAACAACGAAATTTGGATGTTTGTTCTGAATTCAGGGAATTTGACTAATAGTAGGTAAGGAGGGGCCAAAACAAAAGGATACTGTTCACAAATGCTCATTAGTTGGTTTGGGTAAAAGCATTTGGTTTGATCTGGTTGAACAGTATTACACTGGGGATGGCCTAGAATATAAAGCTCATTGATTAAAAAAGACATTTGAAACTTTTGATTTATATGTGAGCATTCAGACAAACTCTGTAACTAAGGCCTAAGTTTTTAAAGCAGAATGAATGTCACCTGATTTATGCAGTCTATTTCTCTGTATCTTAATTTTTCAGTTCCTAGGAAATGTAATATGTTTCCTTCCTCTTTTCTTTGCCCAGAGAATTTCTGTTTTAAATGTCATCACTTAGTGAAAACTATAGTTTAGTTCTATGACCAATTATACTAAAAGCATATATTTATAAACATTGCCTAACAATTTGGTAACATCAGACAATCCCAGTAATTTGGGTATGGTATAACAACTCCAGCAAATTCAGATGTAAAATTGCTGGATTGTACTTGGTAGTAGTTAGAAAGATATTTTCTCACATTCACTCATCAGAAACTGGAATAAAAAGATGAAAAAATGTACTAACACAGAATAATTTTTAGTAAATTGAGCAATATGAAAGAATAAACTGATACAAGAAATTTCACGCTTCAAACATATTAGAGATGTACACAAGAGAGAGAGAGAAAGAGAGAGAGAGTGAGAAAGAGAGAGAGAGTGAGAGAGAGAGAGAGCACCACCTTCTTCCCTTCTGAAAAGAGGGGAAATATGCGTATCCATTTAATGAACAGTGTTGTAGATTCTAGGCCTAACCTTTTGGAATACAAATTTCTTTCAAAGTGCTTAGATAGATGGTTAGTATCTCTGGGACAGGGCGAAGTCTTCAAGTTCTGAACTTCATGCCATTTGAAATGTAAACATTTCAGGAGAAAGTACTGCAGTCTCCTTGGCACCATGGTGACTTAACCTGGGGACATAGTTTAAGCTCTAATGATTTGGTCCTCATGAGGAGTTAAGAAAAGGCTTGTTATTCTTTCAGATAAGGACAATTAACTAGACACTGAAACAAATACCTACAAATATATGTCTCACAGTATAATTCTCAGGGCAGTGAAGATAAATATTATTTTTTATGGTATGTATGTGTATCACAGAAGGTAAGTCAGTATTAAAATATTAGTGGAAGTTTTAGTGCAAAGGACAAAAATAATGAAATATGTAAAATAGAAAAAGAAAGGCAAGCTACTATCATCTGCCATCTAAACAATGTATATACAGAACATTTAGGAAATCATATTAATAAACCATTAACACTAATTAATAAATTTATAAAAATTAATAGTTTATAAAACTTAAAGAGATCCATATATAAACTTGGCAGAATTCTCATACAGTAACAAATTGAAAATGAAATAAAATAAAATTTCTTCCACTTTAGTGATGAAACTAGTGTTGGGAAAAATCTTATAGAAATTATATAACTTCATGCTGTAAACTAAAATATTGAAAAAATAAAAGATGACTGAAGAAAGAGGATAAACACTGCCCTTGGAGGACAGAATCACTACTATTAAAATCTCAATTTTCCCCAAATCCATGAACTCGGGGCAATTCTGCTTCAAATCCCCTGGGCATTTTTGTGTAGTATGAAAACCTGATTTGAAAAGTCTAATGAAAGATTGGAAGTTTAAGAAAGTAAAGAAAATTTTAAACAAGAGGCAAATTTTACTGTATCACAGAAATTAAGAAGTAATATTAACTCTAACCTCTAGAACAGTGTTATGTTAACAAATGGATAAGCTTATAACAATGATTATAATAATAACTATCAGTTTCTTCAGAGAAATGTAACATATGGATGTGTGTGTCTATGTGTGTGTAAAGCTTTACTATATGGAAGAGGTTCACATGATTTTTGAAGCTGAAAAGTCTCAGCAGTGGCAGTCTATAAACTAGAGACCTAGTAGACTCCATCTAGGCCAAAGCTTAAGAACCAAGAAAGCTTTGGTGACAGTTCCAATTTGAGAATAGGAGATATTGGATGTCCCAGCCTATACAGTCAAATAGAGTCCCTCTTGGTCAATCATTTTGCTCTATCCAAGTCAATAACTGACTAGGGGAGCCCTACCTACATCAAGGAGGGCAATCTGCTTTATTCAGTCTACCAACACAGATGTTAAGCTATGTTAGGGTTAGACACAATGGCAGTGTTTGATCAAATGTCTGGGCCTATGACTAATCAACTTAATACATAAAATTAACCATCCTAATTACTAACTGGTATATTTTACTTACTATAGACCAGACACTCTGTGAGGCACTTTGCATATGTTGGCTAATTTAATTCTCACAGAAATGTATGAAATAGATATGATTTTTATTTCCATTTTATTAATGGAATAAGTTCAGTGAGATTAAGGATTTATTCCAGTGGTATAGAACAGAAAGCCCAGAAAGATACCCACACTTGTACGGAATCTTGGAATGTGGTACAGATAGTATTGGTAGTCCATTGGAGATAAGAGGGTGTATGGAAAGAGTTTTTTTCCTCACAAAATAAACCGAAATAAATTCTAGATAAATTAAGATCACAAAGTGAGAAGTAAAAGTTCAAAAATTTAACAGAAAAAGAAAATGTAGAAAAATATCTTTAAAACACCATAGTAGAGAAGTCTATAAACAACATGAAAAAATAAAAGATCAATCACTTGCCTTCATGAAAAACAAAATTATCTGTAGATACCACTATTTAAATGTTTGTCAGACATTGCTCACTGACAGGCATTGATGATCACCTCAGTGCATTAATTCAGGTAATTTTCACAGAATCAAGTAAAAAAGGTATGTCTTTTATGACCCAGAAATTCTTCTAGGAAGAGATGTAAGAGAAATTCTTGTGTATCTTTACTGTTGTTGTTCTCATAATTAAAAAAAAAATTGAAAACAACCTATATACACCAACAGGAATCAAACTCACAAGTAGATAAATAAATAGTAGCATTTTCATCTAATGAAATATTATACATGTAATAAAATTTATCTGACTCACCATAGATACAGAGCACAAAATAATGTTGAGTGGAAAAAAAGTGTAGAGTCATATTTATGGTATAATATTTATTTACATTTATAAATATAAAAACTAGTACATTGTTTATATATTTTTAAAAGAATAGACCTATATAAGACAGTTTTAAACAGTATATACCAGTGGTGGTGAATCTATAGCACATGTGCTGCAGCGGGCTGTTTGTTATGGTTGAAAGCTCTAAAAGGTTTGCCCTTACTGGTATGTAGTATCTTCTGTTACCTACATAAAATCCTTTGTGTTGTGTATCTACAATATATACTATGTACTGTGTCTCCAATGTATCTTCTTAAAATGAAACTAAATATAATCAAATGTTAAAGTTTGTTACTTCTGGGTGATGTGTACATACATTTATAAAGATGTTACTATTTTTGTTTATAACTTTCACATTTTAATAGTAATTAACAAAATAGGAAAAATGTATTAAAAAGAGAGCAAAATAATCATGGTATTTTTATTTGCTTGCAGCGATTTTGATGGAGACTGATTAGAGGAGGATGATTAGTTAAGAAGCTTAATTCTCCAAAGACCCTCCACACTTGTAAAGCCCAAGATTAGAGACTCTCAAAGTCCACTTTTAGACCATTTTAGGATGAGATTACAGAGTGGAGGGCATTATTCTAACAGAGATTACAGAATGGAGATGAAATGCTTTAAACACATCTTTATGCACGAACATGTCAAAATAAATATATAAAGAAGAGTAGGGTATCTGACACACTATAAATGTTTGCTAAATGTTAATAATTATTATTGTAATTGGTAAATTTGTACAGTATTTTTATTGATGTATATAAAGTATAAAGCTTCATCAGTCTTTGGAAATTCGGTGAAGGGTGAAGATCAAGAGTTAGAGGAATTTGGGCTGGGTATTTAGCTCAATGGTTCCGCCACCTGCTTTACAAGTGCAAAGTCCCAAGTTTGATCCCCTGTATCAGGAAAAAAAAAAAGTTGGAGGAGTTTAGAGCCTACAGTTAGAGCTGTTTTACCAACCAGGCAGCAGCAGCCTGTTGTTTAGGAAGCATTTGTTCCTTTACCCAAAGTGTTTCCTACCTTGTTTATGCCTCAGCTTGTCTGCTTTCAGTTCCTGGGGAACAGTCATCTGTTGGTGGTCATTTGGATTCACTTAATTTATATAAATAATACTACTATGGTGATGTTTGTATAAGAGTTGGTGTAGAAATTTATATTCATTGCTCTTGATTTGATACCTGAGAGCAGACTGGCCAAATCTCATAGTAATTCTCTGTTCAACCATTTGAGGAACCTGCAAACTGTTTACCCAAATGACCATATCACTCTGTGTTTCCACCAGCATTGGATGAGGATTCTACTTTCTCCACATTTTTATCGACCCTTAATGTTCTGTCATTTTAAATAATACCTACAATAGTAAAGTGAAGTGGTAGCTCAATGTAGTTTTAATTTATATTCTTCCAATGGCTAATGATAATAAATATTGTTTTATGTGCATAATCGTTCTTAGTACATACATAATATTTAGAGAAATGTCTATTTAGATTATTACCTATTTTAAACGAGGCTTTCCTTTTATTGGATTGTAAGTATTCTTTATATATTTTGAATACAAACTTTTTGTGATGGTGGTTGTACAATATTATGAATATATGTATTTTTTCAGTTTTTATTTTTATTAGTGTATGTTTATATTAGATAATGATTACAGTCCTTGTGGGGAGTTGTACATGTACATACACATTTCAATTTTTTCATCACTTTTACTTCCCCTTCCTCCATCTCCCTTCATCTCAGGATCACCTTCCATTTTGAAAAAGATTTACCTTCCTACTCCCTATTATCTTTTATTTTGATTTTTATTTATATTTTTCATTTCTCATATAAGAGAAACCAAGTGCTCTTTAACCCTGTGTGTCTGACTTATTTCACTTAACATTATAGTCTCAAGATGCATCCATTTTCCTATAAATAACTCCAGTTTATTCTTTTTTATGGCAGAATTATACTTTATTGTGCATAAATACCATGTTTTCTTTTTTTTCCCAATTAAGTTTATTGGTACATTTTAGGTATAAAATAGAGTTACATTCATCATT
>NW_004624733.1:7760832-7776342 GCF_000247695.1 Heterocephalus glaber | reverse complement strand
GAATGCCCATCAACTGGAGACTGGATTAAGAAAATGTGTTTTTTTTAATTAAATGGAGTAGTACTCAGCCATAAAAAATGAAAAATTAGAGACATTTATAGCTAATTGGATGCACATTGAAGCAAAACCCCTAAGTGAAATAACTAGGATACACGTGTAAATTCTGAATATTTTCTTTAATGTGAGAAACTGAGTGTAAATGCCGACTAAAAGGTATAATACATAATGTGAAATAGGAAGAAAAATGCCAAAGAAGAAGGGGATGTAGGAGGGGTAGGGGAAAGGAAAGAAGGGAATGGAATTAATATGAGGAAATGAAAAAATTGAAACAAAGTCTTTGTAAAGAGGGAGGGATGGAGGCAGTGAAGGGAGGGCAGGGGCATGGGGAAAAAATAAGAACCAAGAGAGATTATACAGAGGTCCAAATTTCCAATGATGAATGTCATTATATTGTATACCTAAAATGTACCAATAAAATAAAATTGAAGATAAATAAAATCTACTGAGACCTATTTTGTGGCTTAGCCATAGTATTGTCTGTCCTGAGAATGTTTCTTGTGTCTTTGAGAAGAATTTGTGTTGTATTGATTAATGGAGTGTTCTAGGGATATTTGTTAGGCCTAGTTGGTTTGTGGAATTGTTCCGGGCTTCTCTTTCCATTCTGATCTTCTGCCAAGTGTTATTTCACTGTAAATAAGTTATTAAAGTCTCCAACTATCATTGTTGACTTCTGTATCCCTTTCTTCAATTCTGTCACTTTTGCTTCTTCTTAGCTTGCCCCTCTCACTGTGCAGTGTCCATCTCATGACTGAGTGGGAGCAAGGTCAATCAGGGCCTGGGCATGTTCATCCTACAGGATCTGGGTAGAGATTTCTTCCTACAAGTGGCAGCTGTAGGGTACAGATGTGGCCTTTTTTTGGTCTCATCTGAAACATGGAGCTGGGAGAAAGAAGAGAGTCAAGGAAGAGAAATACCAGCAACTTCCACCTCCTGAAGTGACATTGCAGCTTGAAATTGGGAGTTGGAGGAAGAGAAAGTTCCTCAATCCTTGACAAAACACATTAGGGTAAAGCTTTTTATGGGCTGGAAGGTGGATATAATGGAGTGGATCATGGCTCAAAGGACAGACCCTCAGTTCTTACTGAGACTTAGTACTGAAACATTCTTGAATGAATGTTTCTCCACTTTTTGTATAAATTTAGGACAATTTTAAGAGAATATGAATGATTAATGATTGGTTTTATAATTTTCACAAATTCATTTGTTTTTCTGGGGAAAGTATCTGCCAGGTTCCTTAATTCTACATTTGTACATCCTGTTCTTTAACTATTTTTTAAAGATTCTGAAATATAATAATTATTTTTGCTTCCTTCTATTTCTTCCCTCACTTTTTGTTTTACTTAAGTTTTTATAAGTAGATTATTTCAGTATTATAGCAACATGTAAATTGTGGGAGGTACATTCAATAAAGAGTTTCTTACCATAGGATCTTTATCTACCATTTCTTACATAGTCCATTAATACATAGTTTCATTGAGATTTATGTTGCATTTGAATATGATAAAAATCTTAAATAATGTAATACTTTACTCTGCTTCTTATGTAATACTGATATACTAACCTCTGTGTGCTTCTTCAGATAGCATTTTGAGGATTTCAGATGGCATCTTGGAGCTTTGGTATGTCTTGCAGTGTCTTATTCTGTGGTATTGAGTTTTAGGGCAAAACTGACCTCTTATTCTTACCTGGGATTAAGGCTTGAGCTAAGGAATCATTCTCAATCCAGACAGTGTACAGCTTTTACTCTCTCAGGGTTCAAAATATCTAAGTCATAACAAAATAGTTTGCATATTCATTTATTTGCCTTTCACCTCATAGCTTTCAGTGCCAAATTAAGGTCATTCCTCTCTGAATATCTCTTCAATATCTCTTCCTTTCTCTTCCCTTGATTACCTTCCTTACTCTTTCCAGACCTCCACAGTAGCTTCTTACCTCTAGGATGGGGGCTCTATGGCTGGTCTTCTTCCTTCCTGCAACTTGAGCTCATCCTTCACAAAGCCAGAGCAACTTTCTTAAAATACTCCTTTTGTGATGCTTTTCATCTGGGTAACACACTAGCACTTCTTTTTTGCTCATAGAGTAAAATGGACACACCCTCAGAATTAAGGATTCACCTAGATTGCACTAAAATCTGTCATTATTCTCTCATCTGTCATACTTCTTAACAAAAATCACTGCTTTCCAGCCAAGCCAGTCTGTTGATGAGCCAGCTATGGCTCCACTTTCTGATTTTAAGCCTTCTTTTGTATTTCTCACATTTAGAATTACCTCCTTGGAGCCCACCAGATCAATTTTAGTGTGACTTCATTTGACTTCATTTCTATATCTTTTTGAGACTCTTCCCTTCTTTCAATATAAATTTCATGGGCATCTACAATGGATCCTACCTCTGCATCTGATGGAAGTTGGTCTCCTTGAACAACTTGGGAGCCAAGAGAAGTCTTTGTGCCTTGTGACAAGGTCCTGTTCTGTGTTGGAGTAGAAGAATGCCAGACTGTGAGGCACACTTACATAACGTGCTCTCTGAACCTAGGGAGAATCTTGCATTGTTTTTTTTCTTCCTCTCTCACCAGACCTCTAGATAAAAAGTTTCCTGGTGCATTTAGTTGAAGAATAAACTATGCCTTAAACAAGGTCTTTCCCTGCTTAAGGTCTTCTTTTGTGAAAGAAAGAATAGAAACAGTGCATCACTGAGGAAATTCTGTAATTCTGGTCATTGCATGTATTTTTTTTTTTGGCCGTGCATTGGAGGCTAACTTTCTATACCCAGGACTTATTATATGATCTTAAAAAAAAAAAAAAAAAAAAAGACTAATGTTCTGTAGATGTTTGTTGGTTAATTTTCAGTATCTTAAGCAATAATTACAGATCTGATGTGGGGGAATTATTTTTCATCCTCCCTTTCTTTTTACATTTTAAGAAATTTTCTTTGTCCTTGAGAGAAAGACAATTGGGAACATTTCTAATGCACCACATCTGTTTCAGAATAACTCCCAAGCACATTAAGTGTGCTTCGGTATATATCTTGAGAACAGTTTTAGGAAAGTATTAGTCTTTCTTAAGTGATAGTCATCTCTCCAGTGATACTCAGTATACCAGAGTTGCCCTCCCAGCACCTTTACCTGCTGAGACACATGTAGGAGAAGAATTAAAATGTCTTATTACAAAGACTCAAAGTGATAGCAAATTCAGTCACCAAACTAAAAGGCCAGTCTCAGTCATGATTAACTTAAATACATGTAAAGCCCAGAAGAGGCTGCTGTATAGGCGGTGTGTATCAGAACTAAATGTTATTGTGGGACCACACTGCACTGGGACTGGTATTGGACTGGGTATATTCCAAATAGGCCCTTTTGTGCTGCCTAATGAATCTCTGCTGGCTAGCATTATCAATATCATGCTGTAGACTCAAGGACTGAAACAAAAATAAGAATAAAGACACAATTGTATTGGTGAGAGAATAGCTGTTTTTCTTATGCTACGACAAAGTGAATACATGCAAATGAGCACTGCTATAACTTCAGGGCTTCCAGTTTCATCTGAGTCTTCTATATTGACTGACATCTATGTCAACTCCGTCAACACATCTACAAAACATTAGAATGTATAAGGTGTTACAGTGATTGACACATCAAAAGATGATTTTACTCAGGGTGTTATTTCCTATGTAAACAGAAAAAGAATTCCGTGAACTGCATTTCCATCCTGACCTCTTGTATTATTACCAGACAACTCTCAGAGCTTATAACTCCTTTATATTGATAATTCCACTTGTGGTTAGCTTCATGAGCTCTCCAACATCTTAATTCAATTAAAGGTTGAATTTTTATTAGATTAAATGTCAAGCATTTTGATAGTAAATAAAGTATAAAATGCATTATATCATTAAAAGCTAAATATTAGTATATTACTATATCATGTATTTATGAAGCTCATGAAATATAAATCTCATGCTTATTATGATAATTATCCCAGTGATAAAAAAACATAGTGAAGATATTTTTTAAAAAACTGTTCAAGTTTTTATTCAAATTTTAATCTTTTTTATTCTAAATAGTAGTAATTAATACTTGTTATAAAATGAGAGAAAAACTGATATACTATAACACTGCTAAATATTAAAAACATTGTGCTCAGTGAAACACATCAGTCACAAAAGACTGTACAGCACATGATTCCATTGGAGTAAAATGCCCATTATAGGCAAATCCATAGAGAAACAGAAAGTGAATTAATTGTGGCCTAGGGCTGCAGGGTTTAGGTCGAAGTAGGTAGTGATGCTGATGGAGATGAAATTTGTTTTTTGTGGTATGAAAGATATTCTAAAATTGATTGTAGTGATATTTGAATAGCCTTGTAAATATGCTAAAACATTAAATATATACTTTAAATGTGTGAATTAGATGTGAACTATATATAAATAATGCTACAAAATTTTTTAATTAAAGAAAGTATGAATCACATTTTGTCTTCAGTATACTAGAACCTCTGGAATAAAACCTTAGAAGAATTGCCATGACCATGCAAAGACTCAAGGCATACTACTTTTACAAGCTCTTTCTGTGAAATCTACTAGATAAGGGCTTCAGGAGACTAAACAGACTGAAGGGACGTAAGTGTATAAACACAAGTGATAAACATTGAATATATATTTACCTGTAAGTAGTAAGATGAAATGAGTCATAAATGAGATTCCAGTACTACATATACAATTTGCCCATAGAGTTGAGTTGCTAGGTCTTATTTTGCCCTAACAGTAAACACTTTCACCCTCAAAAGTTTTCTGATTTAGATATTTAACATTCTCATAGTAGCATGGGTAAGGGCTGTATGTGTTAATTATGTATCTTCATTATGTTTCTAATGTAGCTATAATCCAACTAATAATGGGAAAGAGTAAGGCAAGTTTATAAAAAGTATTAAAAGAGTAATTGCCTTTCAAATGGTGCTGGTAGTAAATGGATATGCATTTAAATTAGAATGTGACAAGTGAGAAGAGGAAGGAAAAGAAGAGATTACTAATTTTAGATTAGGAAATCAATAGAAAATGTATCATTCTTTGCATTCCCTAACTCTTAAGGCCATCAGGAATTCCTTGTCTTCACTGTTGAGAACATTCAAGTCTTGCTGCTTTAGTGATTCTTTCCCATCTGCTCATATTTCATGGCATCAGATGATATATTGTCATCAAAGTTTGTTGTAATGGTCCATAAGTTTTTGTTTATCTTATTTGCTGTTTCCATAGGAAGAATTCTAGGAAATTTCAAATCTACACTGAAACCACACATCCTTCCCAAAAATCTCTCCAGATAACATACTGCTTGCTTTCTCCTCTTCTTTCCTCCTCCTTCAATTCACCACAGCCTCCAATAAATTGCCAAGAAAGACTTTTCAGGAAGTTTTTGGGGTATATTTTGCATCTCTAAAGTACATTTTATCTTTACATTCAGTTAATAGTCCAGCTAAGAAGAGCATTCTGGTTAAAAATCCATTTCCTTGAAAGTAGTGCAAATATTTCATTTCTATTTTGCTCCCAACAATTCTTCAGTCTGTTGTGGTTGTGGTCTTCAGTCGATTGTATATGATTTTTTTTTATTTCCACTGATCTTGTTGTCCAAAAGTTTTAATTCTCTTTGTTTCCATGGCATTTGTCATTTTTCCTATTAGAGAGAAAACAAAAGTATAATAACTTCTTTAAAGATAGAACAAGTAGTAACTTGTACTATATTGATTGAAGCTGGCTTTGAACCTCATGTTCTTTGTGCTGTACTACATCACAAGAGAGTTAAAATTGATAGCCTCAAGCAAGACTTCAAATCCTAATAAGACTACCATTTATTGAGTTTTGACACAGACCCTGTGATTATATAGATAAAGATGGTACCTATGGCTCTCATACTTCACATACTTTATCCAATTTCATCCTCACAGGAACCCTATGAGACAGGTTCTATTCCCATCCCCAATGTACAGATGAGAAAGCTAAACCATTAAAAGTAAAAAGAAGCTCTCAACAAAGTGGGAAAACCCTAGATAAGGTTTTAGCAAACTTTTTCTAAAGTGAGGAAATTAGTAAATATTCTAAACTTTTCATGAAACATAATTTTGGTTGCATTTACTCGAACCTGCCATTGTGGCATGGAAACTGCTGTAGACACAATGATTATGAACACTGGTTATGAACAATGGTTATGAACATGGTTAAGTTCCACTAAAACTTTGTTTATGAAACAGATCATGGGATTGATGTGGCCTGTGGGCCATAGTTTGTCTACACCCGCCTCAGATAATTAACAAAAACTCTCTGAACACCTGGATGAAGTGAAAATCTGCTCCAGCCAGAAAGATTATTACACTTTTGATACTAGGGAAGCACTCATGAAAAGACAAGGTGTTTCAAAGTTTCAAGTAAGAATGATACAGGCATTTGGCTAAAAAAGCAGAGAAAGTTGATCATGATGAGAACAGATTTTAGTAGCACTGGTGCTTGAAAAAGAGGTGGTAGTGTCCGACTACAGCCACAGGTCGTGGCTCTTGTGATTTCTGCCTGGCCTCATCACTGTGATCTTTCATCTCTCTTCTCTGCTCAGTTTCCTGTTTTCAAAGAATGAAGCAGTGAAAATGGACTACTGGCACTTAGATCAGCACTTGTAATTTGGATGAGGTAAAGGCCAAAGCCTAAATGCCTTTTAATCCTCCAATATATTAATAATAACAAAAATTTTCTCTAAGAGGCAATTTTAAAAACAACTCTTAATGTTAATAAAAAGAATTAGAGGGCCAGGGATTTAGCTCAGTGGTTCCTGCCGCCTGCCTTGCAAGTGCAAGGACCCGAGTTCGATCTCCGGTACAAAAAAAAAAAGAAAAAAAAAAGAATTAGAAAAGCCATCAACAATTAATGGCTGTATTACAGCCACTTGATATTGGTAACAAGAAACAGGTGGTATATTTGGTTCCCAGTGAATAATATGGTTCTAGATACTTATTTGGAACCAAGATCAGAAGAGTAATTTACTTATCACCTGTGTATAACTAAGGGCTTAAGAGGAAAGAGAATTGTACTGGTTTAGTGACAGAAACCCTTTACTTTGCCAAAAATATAACTTGGATAGACTTAATGGAATATTTGTATTTTTCAAAAGGACTTGTTTCATAGCTTGTCTTTGTATTGTGTAGGAAGGTAGAAAGATAGAAATCATTTAGGATTTTATTCTTTAGAGTACAAAGTTGTCAACTGTAACCAGGATTCAAGGCTAGGGTAGAAGCTATAATCTCTTTTTATCTTCACTGCCAGAGTGAATAAGCACAAATTTTCTAAAGGGTTATTTTAAAGTGGAAAATGTGCTTTGTATTTAGCTGGGAGAAACTGATAGCTAGATAAATAGTAACAGGTGAGAGTTACTTTTCTTCATTGTGAGAGATATTCCATATGCTTAGTGACATAAAACCCCTTCACTGTGATTATGGACTAAACCCTCAGAAAGAGGAAGGGACCATGTTTGTCTCCAGGCTTTGAAAAACTACTCCAGTCTGGCTGCTATGTTAAATCAATAAACCTACGACACAGAACTGTGTTACAAGTCAGACCTCCTTTTGCCTTAAGCCACTCTCTCTGCACATTAAAATTTCTACCAGATGTTTCTCTGTTGATTAGTCCTGGACCCCCTTACCTCTGTGCAGAGACAAGCTGGCAAGAATGGATTGCTTCTTGTTACCAGCTGAAAGTCACCTGTAGCCTTTGTGTTATTTGGAAATTAAATCTGTAAATAATTTTAGGAGCACTTTTACCCCTTTATGTTAGATTTAAATTTGTCTGCAATGTTTCTGCTTAAATCAAAATTTTCATCAAGTTTTAGTATATAGAATAATATTAAGAAATAAATAAATTCTACTGGTATGATTACACTACCTAAAATTAGAAGCATTTTTTATTAACTAGTCTGTTTTCCAAGCTAACTTCAAAGACAAAGGGAGCATTTCTTAAAAATTCTAATATGGAAGTCACTTATTCTATTTAAAAGAATGTTGGGTTTGGTCTGAGGAGTTTACTTCAAGTGAGATTCTCCTCTTTGTGGTTTTAAAATGTTTTAATTTAATGATTCACTTTTGTTAACCAACATTTTTCTATTTCTCTCATCAGTCCAACGATACTATACCAAGAAATTAAAAAGTAGTTTGGAATTTCCATAACTGGAGAAAAAAATGAAAGACAAAAACCAACTTATTTTTAATTTTGGTCTGAAAGAGGTAACTGCACTCATATGGTATTTGTGTTGAGCTACTGTAAAAGATGATTGATATTAGTATAGGGCCCTGCAGTCAGTGACAACTATGGATGCTTGACTGATTTGAACAGTAATTAACATGCCGAGAAAGCTTAGTAGATAAGTTTCAGTGTTGTCCTGAAACCAGCACAATGTAGTCTTTGAACCACATAAATTAAAATAGTCTCAGATTCTCCTGTAAATGGTAAGTTTCTGAACTTCTTTGTAGTTTTTTTTAAAGTAATACCATCAGTATGGTATTAATAAGTACAGAAATAGCAGTTGACAAAATGAAGCACTCATTTATGATTTTAAAAAGAACTCTCAGTGAACTAGTATTAGAGGGAGCTTCCTCAACTTCATGACTATACAGAAACCTAGAGCTAACACCATGCTCAAAGCTTTCCAACTAAGATCAGAAGCAAGTAAAGAGTGTCCCCCTTTCACCAGTCCTCTTTAGCATGCTTAAAGTCCTTGTTGATGCAATAAAACAAGAAAAGAAAAGAAAAGCATACAGATTATAAAGAAAGAAAGAAAATCATCTCTGTTCACAGACAACACGATCATCTATGCAGAAAATCCAAAAGAATTAGCCAAAACAAAACCAAAAAACCTTTTGGAACTAATAACCAATTACAATGAGATTTCAGGATACAAGGCTAATATAAAAAAAATCAACTGCCCTTTTATATACCAGCAATAAAGAAATAGAATTTGAAATTAAAGTACAGTATAATTTATATTACCACTCAGTAAAATGAAATACTTCAGTATAATGTGTATAAGACCTATATGAGGAAATCTATAAAACTAATGAAAGAAATCAAAGAAAAATAAATGGAGATATATTTGATATATTCCATGTTTATAAATGGAAAGACTCAATATTGTCAAAATGTCATTCAACTTGATCTAGAGATTTAATGCAATCCCAAGCAAAATCTCAAGAAGGCATTTTATGGATACATATCACCAAACTAATTCTAAAGTTTTTATGGAGAGCCAGAAGTAACAGAATAACCAAAGCAATACTGAAGAAAAACAAGTTGTTTTTGTTGTTACCCAAGTGTATTTGAATTACTTATTGAGTTAATATTTACTGTATTCATATATTATTTATTGGATTACTTATTGATGTTACCTAAATTGAAGGCATGTAGGCAAGTAGAATAGACTAGAGAATCCAGAAGTAGGCTCATATAAATGTAGTTAACAGATCTTTAACCAAGGACCAAAGGCAATATAGTATGCAAAGATAGTTTTTTCAACAAATGTGCTAGAAGAATGGGACATCCACATGCAAAAACATGAACCTGAATACAGACTTAAACCTTTTACCAGTATTAACCCCCAAAGGATCACAGACCTAAATGTAAAATACAGAACTGCAAAACTCATAATATAAATGAAAACTTTCATGACCATGAGTACATTGATGGCTTTTTAGGTATGATACTAAAGGTACACTCCATGAAGGGAAAATTGCTAAGCTAGAATTAATTAAAATTAAACATTTCTGCTTTGTGAAAGAAACTGTCACAAGAATAAAAAGAGAAGCCACAGTCTGGGATTAAATATTTACAAAAGATGCATCTGATAAATAACAGTTCCCCCAAATATACAAACACTTAAAACTCAACAATTAGAAAGCAAGTCTATTTTTAAATGGGCAAAAATCCTGAATAATACCTCAACAACAAAGACAGAGATGGCCAATAAGCATATTAAAAATTTTCCACATCATATGTCATCAGGGAAATACAAATTCAAACAACAATGAGGTTCCAGTGTACACCCATTAGAATGGACAAAACCTAGAAATTGACAACACAAAATGGTGACAAAGATATGAACAATAACAGCTCTTCTTATTCATTGCTAGTAGGAATGCAGAAAGGTACAAATACTTTCGAAGATAATTTAGTTTTATTTTGGTTTGGTTTTCTTTTACAAAATCAAACATAGTCCTACTATACATATCAGTTAGGATTCACTAGAGGAACAGATTTAATATAAATGATATATATTTATATAATTATGTAAAGAATTTACAAGGCAGGTTTACAGTGGCTACCTGCAGAAAAGAGGGATGGAAGGATGTAAAATGGCCATATGCGTGCTTGGGAGCCAGAGGTTCCAGTCAAAGGTTAAAGGCCTAGAACTCACTGAAGAGTCCCATACAAATTCATGTTGGAAAGCTAAAGGGGATGCAGTGGAAGGCTAAAGAATCTATTCTGGAAGCTTAAAAGAACTGGAGACAAACATCCAAAGGCAATGACAAAGACCAAAGCTCCTCTGAAGAAGAAAAGGAGAGATTTCTTTCTTTCTTTTTTTATTCCACCCAGGCTACGAACCTATTGGTTGGTACCACACACAGCTGGGATAGGTATTTCCTTTTCAGTTTGTGACCTACACATCAGTCACCCACAGACACACCCAGCCTTCACTAATAGGCTGTTTTTACTCAAGTCATTTTGGCATGTCACAATTACCAGTCACACCATATGATCCATCAGTTTCCCACTTTGGTATTTATCAAAGGAAGTTGAAAACTTATATCTACACAAAAACCTGAACATGGGTTTATTGGCAGCTGTATTCATAATTACCAAAACATGGAAGCAACCAAGGTATCTTTTAATAGGTAAATAGGTAAGCAAACTGGTGAAATATACAATGAAATACTATTAAACACTAAAAAGAAACTGTCAAGAGTATGAAGGACATGGGAGACCTCTAAACGCATACTACTAAGTGAAAGAACCCAATTTGAAAAGACTATGTACTGTTTGATTCCCAATAGGTGACATTATAGAAAAGGTAAAATGATGGAGATGGTAATAAGTGATTTTCAGGGTTGGTGGAAGAGACAGATGAATAGGCAGAGCACAGAGAATTTTTAAGGTTGCAAATTACTCTCTGGGATAATTTAGTGGTAGGTACATGTTTTTATAAATTTTTCAAGACCCATTCTGTGTACAACTCTCAGAATAAATCTTAATGTAGACTAAGGACTTCAGTGATTATGATGAGCAGATTCATCAGTTATAACAAATGTTTCACACCGGTGGAGGATGTTTGTAATGGGGAAGCTTGTGCATGTTTAGTCAGTCCACCTTCCTCTCAGTTTTACTGTGAACCTAAAACTACTGTAAAATATAAAGTCTATTAAAATATGAGAAAATCAGAAGATGAATAGAAAAGTTCCAACATATGCCTAATATGTGTTCTCAAAAGAAGAAATATAACAATAAGAAAGAGGCAAAATTTTGAAGACTTAATAAGACGTTTTCTATAAGCTGAAGAAAGACAGATTCGCAGGTAGTGTTCCAGGTGGTAAATGTGAGGGATAATAATAAATTTAATGCTATTTGCATTATAGTGTCACTACTACACTATGTGACACATTTTTTTGAAATAAAAATAGTGCCCTCTGACAGTAATTTTCTTTTAATTTCACAACTTATACAAGTGACCCTGAGCTTGGTCTTCAGTACCCACTTGACATTTTAGGCATATTTCTTGGTGCAAGGCAAGAAATACACAGCTGTACATTGTTCAGCCTAGATAAAAAATGCAATAATTAAATTACAAATTATTTTAAAGATTTTCAGCAAAAGATATAGCCATCAGAGGTAAAAGATAGCTCACAGATGGGAAAAAATTTTGCTAGCTACTCCATATTATTATTCATATTAGAGAACTAATATCAAGAATATATACAACAACAAATTATATCCCTCAAAATAAAAGACACAATCAAAAAATGGGCAACTGAAATAGACATTCTCCAAAGAAGTACAAATGTCCAATAAGTACATGAAAAAATGTTCAGTGTCTTTTGCCAGATAGAAATTAAAATCAAAATAACAATGAGATCCATCTTAACACAATATGAATGACTATGATTAAGGACTCAAAAAACAACAAATACTGGCAAGGTTATAGGGAAAAAGAAGTGCTTCTACACTGTTGATGTGAATGTAAACTAGTATAATCACTATGGAATTCAGTATGGAGATTCCTCAAAAGATAAGAAATAGAAATTCCATTTGACCTAGGAATTCCTCTACTGGATAAATATTCAAAAGAGTTGAAGGCATCATTGCACAGTGATACATGCATACTAATGTTTAAAGCAGCCCAATTCACAATAACTAAATTATGGAAACAGCCTATATGACCATCATTGGATGAATGGATAAAGAAAGTATGGTACACAATGAAATACTACTCTGCCATTAATAAGGATAAATTTGAGTCAGTTTTAGGAAAATGATGATTTCTGAGACCACAATGCTAAGTACAAGAAATCAGACACAAAAGGATAAATATTGCATGGTTTCTCCTAAATGATAAACCAAAAATACATGATTTAAAGAGCAAAATGAAAGAGAGATGGTAGGAAACAGAGAGATAGACTTTGTAGAGAAGGGCAGAGGATCTGGGGAAATAAAAATTATAAAGATGTGATATGTATAAGTACAAATTCCCCAAGATACATGTAATTATTTAATAATTCATACATATACCAAACAGCAAAAAATAAAATAATCTAAAAAGATTTTCTACAAAGAAGGAGCAATTTAACTGACTAGATCTTTTAAATAGTTGATATACTTACTAGAAGATAGTAGAATCAACTCTTTTAATGCTGATGAATAAGAACTTAATCTGACACTCTATACAACACTAAATTATGACTCAAACATGAGGATAAAGTGTAGAAAGTTTTGAACAAAGACTAACAGAATTTGCTTCTTTGCAGATTCTTCCTGAGAGAACTACAAAAGAATGGACTCCGGGCAGAGAAAAAGTGAATCCAAGGAATGGAGTGGAATATAAGCAATAACGGTGAGTGAAGCTAGTAGAAAAATATATGCATTTAATTATAATGTAAAACAAATTATGTTGAAAAAATTAAAATTAGGGCTACTTAATTTATTGCAACTAGACTTTCTTGTCATATGGTTTTAGCTATTTTAGTTTACTGATTTATTTTCCCCCACTATTAGCTGCTTCTTGCTCACATTAGCCAAGCATCACTACATGAAGAAAATATAGTAGGTCCTCAAAAATGTTTTGTGAATGAATAAGTGTCTTCTCATTTACATTTTAAGAAAGTTTCTGATGAAAGACAGCATTTTACTGGGGATAAGTATCAGGAGATATGTTTTAGCTTTTCTCTCCCTTCAATCCTTCTATGTTCTGGAAGGCATCTCTTCAACTTTTTAAAGAAATCTGAAATAGAGGATATAAACCTTGTTTCAATTAAAAGAAGATAATATGCATAGTTGTACAATATGTTTGAGATGTTCATTTTTCCTCTCATTATATATCTTACTACCAAATAGCTCGGTAAATATTTCAAGTATATGCAATCCAAAAGGCAAAAGTAGTATGCAAGCCCTCTTGGATTTTTTCCAAAAAACAAAAATAAAAGTAAGGAACAAGAGGAATAGATGAATGAGGCCAGAAAAAACATCTGAAGATGCAGGTATGACCTTCTTAGCAGAAGTCTGTAGTACCCCAGTACAGAATACCTACATGGTCTATCTAGGCATACTGCGCTAAACGGGAGCCTCAAAAGCATTTTTATGAAATGTTCATCACTTAAAACCCCTAGGCCACAAGGGGCTATATGGATAGGAAATCATCAAAGGATTACTAATCATCGAATTACTAATAAGTATTTGAGTAACTTCTCCAAAATGCTTGGGGCTAATTTGATTCTGAAAGTAAGAATAGGTTGAAATAGTAATAATAATGATCAAGAATGACAAAATTGATTTGTCTTCTACCTCAATGTGTAAATAAAGAAAAATTAAGCTCATTTGAAAAGTTATGAAGAATATTATACAGTAAGTCCGCAACTTACAAATGAGTTCCATTCTGGGAGAATGTTCATAAGTCGGAGTTGTTAAAGCCCTGCAAAGTGAGTCTTACTCGCCTTTGACACAAATATGCAATGTATATTGCTTTGTGCTTCTTAGCAGTCCCCTGCACATAGTCACTGCTTTTCCTCTTGCTTCCGGACGTCCTGGGCTCTGATTAAGCACCAGAGTATATACACTACCGCCCTGTACAGTAAGCACACACCGGCACAACTGTGACAATGTCTGGCAGTCACATGAGCTACTTCCAGGATTTGTTTACGTCTATGAAGGTTTGCAGTGCCGGGTCCTTTGGTGTATGTGAAATTTCACAGTGCAAATGTTTGTAAGTCAGGGACTTACTTATTCTTAGATGAGAATTCAGTTTTTCCCTAATGAATGTACAAGTCTACACAATAGCAATGCAGAAAATTATATTCTTGTTATGTTCTTACCAGAACATAGTGATTAAAAAAAGAAGCTGTAGCCAGGCATGGTGGTGCACATTTATAATCTCAGCTACTCAGGAGACTGAGGCAGAAGTATTACAGATTTGAAGCTAGCCTAGGCAACTTAAGGAGATCCTTCTCAAAATTTTTACAAAAGCGTATTTTTGAAACAATGGCATAGAGAATTTGGGGAATTATTTGAAATCCCTATTTCCTATATATTTGTCTTCTATTTTGGTGAGGGGGATATAACTCAGTGGTAGGAGTGCCTCTGGCTTCAATTCTACTATCTGAAAAGAAGAAGGAGAAGGAAAAGAAGGAGAAGAAGAAGGCAGAGGGGGAGAGGGAGGGGAAAAAGAAGAGGCTGTGATTAAAAATCATGCGTCCGGGCCGGGGATTTAGCTCAGTGGTTTCGTCGCCTGCTGCGCAAGCGCAAGGACCCGAGTTCGAGCCCCGGTACCAAAAAAAAAAAATCGTGTGTCAGGCAGGGATTTAGCTCAGTGGTGCTGTCACCTGCCTCTCAAGCACAAGGTCCCAAGTTCAATCCCCGGTACCAAAAGAATAAATAAAATTAAAAAATAAAGTTTAGATGGAGAGGTAACTTTGTAAATAAAAAAAAATAGTCTTGTGTCTGCATCTTAAACAACCTAGGATAAGCTTCAAAGAATAATTTTTGGGAATATAGTTCTCTGTGGATTTCTCTTTTAGGTTCTTCAAGAAATACATCTTAAGTTGAAAAAATTTACTTCTTGGTTTAGCCTGGACAATAGTAATTTTAAAAACATTTCTTGGTTAAGAGTAATTGCAAAAACAGTTCTTGATTAAATAGAAAACACATATTTTAAAAATTTAATAATATTTTAA
>NW_004624733.1:7689970-7715576 GCF_000247695.1 Heterocephalus glaber | reverse complement strand
TTGACCCATAGAAAACAAACCATAAAAAAGCCTAGATATAGAAGATATTTGATTATTAAAGAAAATATGAACTATTATAAAGTACTCAAATATGATTCAAACAATAAATGTCTAGATAAACTCTATTGTCACAAAAATAGCAATCACTCAAAAAAATTACATAATTTAATGTAATTGTACTCAGCATTTCAAGGATTTCTTTTGGAGTAGGTTAAAATCATTTTAAATAATAGAAGGATAAATGATTTAGATAATACCCAAAATACCTCCAATAAAGTACAAAAATGATCATGTGGTAAAAATTAAAATGTATAGAAAGTTAGTGTATCAAAACACTGCTGTGTTTTCACAAGAATCTCAAGAACATGTGGGAAATGATCATATAATAAGGATAAACTTTTAATTCAATGCATAAAGGGTGATTTATTTAATAAAGAATAGTGTCATGCAGAAGAGAAAAAAGTAAGGGATTTATCTTTCACAGTATCCAAAAATATAACTTACATTGAATATCCAAAAAATAAAAATATTAAAAGAAAATTTACGAGACTATTCACATAATTCTAGAGTATAAGAGATCATTAAAATTAGACACTATCCCCAGAAAACTTTAAAGTATATTGGACTATTAATTCCTTAAAGCATGTATAGTTATTTAGAACCATGAAAAGAAATGTCTAAGACTTTTTCCATTTGCAAGTTGACAATTTAGCCTGACACAATTTCATGGGTGCTTACAGATTTGATTTCTGCTTCAGAGACAAGGAAGGACATCATTACTCATAGAGGTAGCTGTAGTATTAGCAATTTCTTGTTCCTGTTTCATTTTTTAAATTAATCTTATTGGTACATTTTAAGTATAAAATATAATGACATTAATCATTGGAAATTTGTACCTTTACATAATCTCTCTTGGTTCTTATTTTTTTCCTCATTCCCCTGACCTCCCTTCAACTCCTCCACCCTTCTCTATTTACAAAGATCCCTTTTGTCAGGTTGAGGTAGAGATCGTCTATTCCATTTTTCTGTAGAGTTTTTATCATGAACGGATGTTGAATTTTGTCAAATTCTTTTTCTGCATTTATTGAAACAATCATATGGTTTCTGGCCTTAGCTCTATTAATATGGTGTATTACATTCATTGATTTGCATATGTTGATCCATCCCCCCATCCCTGGGATGATTGCCACTTGGTCAGGGTGTATGATCTTCTTGATGATCTTCTGCATTCTATTTGCCAGTATCTTATTAAGGATTTTTGCATCTATATTCATTAGTGAGATTGGCCTATAGTTCTCTTTTACGGTTGGGTCTTTCCCTGCTTTGGGGATCAAGGTGATGCTTGCTTCCAGGAATGAATCTGGGAGTATTGCTTCCCTTTCAGTTTCATTGAAGAGTTTAAACAGGAGTGGCAGTAGTTCCTCTCTAAATATCTTGTAGAATTCAGCAGTGAAGCCATCAGGACCTGGGCTTTTCTTAGTTGGTAAGATTTTAATTACATTTTCAATTTCATTGGTTGATATATTGTTGTTTAGAATTTTTAGGTCTTCTTTGTTCAACTTTGGTAATTCATATGTATCTAGGAATGTGTCCATTTCTTCTGTGTTGTCCATCTTATTGGCGTATAGGTTCTTGAAGTACGTATTGATGATCCTCTGGATTTCTGCTGGGTCTGTTGTAATTTCACCCTTTTCATTCCTATTTGCATGGATTTGGGTCTTCCTTTTTTTGATAAGGTTGGCTAAAGGTTTGTCAATTTTGTTTATTCTTACGAAGAACTAACTCTTGGCTTCATTGATTTTTTTTATTATTATTGTTAGTCTCCTTGCATTGATTTCTGCTTTTCTGTTTCTTTTAAAAAAAATTTATTGGTACATTTTAGATATATAATATAATGACATTCATCATTGGAGATTTGTACCTTTATATAATATATCTTGATTCTTATTTTTTCCCCATTCCCTTGCCCTCCCTTCAACCCCTCCACTCCTCCGTATTTACAAAAACTTTGTTTCCATTTTTTCATTTTCTCATATTAATTCCATTCCCCTCTTTCCTTTCCCCTACCCCTCTTACTTCCCCTTCCCCTTTGCACCTTTTCTTCCCATTATCTATGAGCCCCAGTTCTAACATAAAGACCTGGAGAAAGTCAGGTAACACTTATAAACACAATGAGTTAGAGAAGAGTTACCCTGAGCACAGGAAAGCTGCATTTTAAAAATGGATAATAAACATGTCTGTTCTTCACTCTCCAGGAAGGCATTATCTCTATCTTCCATAGCTGTTCTCTTTACAGATATCCTTGTAAAGAGAGAACAGAGCAAAGGTTTTCAAGGCTTCTGCTGTAGACACACTGCTTGTCAAGAGATTCACAGTAAGCTGCTTCCAACAATAATAGAGACAAAGTCAAAGGTGGAATAAGTGCCATAAAAATACTTATAACACATACAATAAACAATGAATTTCCCTGAAATGTGTTTAATATGCATATTTTGACCAAGAAATCCCATGTCAATAATCCAGTTCTCCATAAATATTTATTTACATGGTCATTTACATAAGCATTGTTTTTAGTGACACTAGCTGAGACACAACTGAATGCCCATCAAAAGAAGAAAGATTACAATAATTCAAATATTTCTCTATTCAGTCCTTAGAAAAACCAGTGCTAGATCTATTTCTGTTGAACTAGAAAGAAATCCATTTTATGATAAAAAAGAAATATCAGAGTAAATGTTAGGAAGAGAAGGAGAAAGTGAATGAAGGACAGAAGGAAGGAAAGAAAGGAATAAGACAGAAAGACATCTATCTGTATTTATATTTTTGTGAACATGAGAGAAAGAGGTAGAAAAATATATTACCATTGACTTCTTGAGGTCAATTGTTAGCTTTCTAAAAATGCTGTTCATCCTTGTGCTATTTCCTCTATTACAGACTATGTAACAAAAGAAAAAGAAAAAATTACATTTTCTGTAACTTTGGCAGTAAAGGAGTCTCAGCATGATTTGTTTAGGACTCATTCATTTTTGTGCTCATTAAACAACTATTATTCTTGTCTTTATGTCAAAGACTTTTAGGCACCAAAGTATATAGTAGTAAACAAAAATTCTCTGCCTTTATGGAACTTAAATTTTAGTGAGAATGCCAGAAAATACAAAAATAAACATGAAATATGTACTCATAAAAAATCTTGGTACCTACCATATTTCATACTGAACCCCCTCAAAACAAAACCCTAAGTCATAGTAATTTGTATTGTGAATTAGAAGAAAGACATTTTAAGTTTTAAGTTAAAAGGAAACAAAAAGGTTAATAAAAATCTACCATGATATATGATCTCATCTCAGGCACATAGCTTAACAACTCACAAATATATTTACTTATATTATCGGCAACCACAGCAGATTTCATGAGCAGGAGTAAACAGGAAATAAGCAAGCTTTCATGCAGGGTATTTTATTCCTGTAAAAGCTCAAGACAGTCTTCAACCACTGCAGGAGATCAGTACTGGATCTTAAAAGAGGATTCACTGTACGACAAGAGCAGACAGTGTGGACTGAGATGCATGTGAGTTGTCCTGAACGAAGCAGTCCCTCAAATCTAGAACTAATAGGAGAGGTTAAAGTGACAATCATTTTTCTGTTGGAGCAGGTAGTAAACAGACTTTGAAAGTAGCATCAATTGAACTTCTGATCTTAATGGAAAGAAAGATTGTTTTTGCTTGTTTGTATAAAAAAAGGAAAATGATTTTGAAAAGTATATGAACTTCTGCAGACATCAGGCCAGATGTGTTTCCTTGCTGAAGTTTGTAATGACAGCAACAGATTCCCAGGCTGGTATTTATGTCTTCATGCAAATACAATCTGAAGCTTTATTCATTTGACCTAATATGCAGGTGAAGGGTCTCTAAAGTCATAAATAGAAGTTCATTTTCTTAGGGAGTTTGTTATCATTTAAAGTGATGATTTTGTCCAGGACCTCCTAGAACTCCTAGTCTATTCTGTAAATTAGTGATAACTATGCAGATGAAACCCTTCCATAAAAAAGCAAAAATGTTAATGGCTGTCAAATTACTAAGCATAAAAGCCAAGAAATAATAGGTTTATAATGCATTAGCTGTTTAAAAAGAATTGTCAATTAAGTTGCTCAGCCATTTGCAAACAAATTCATCAGACAAAAGCAGACACTGCTAAAATATTTAAATCCTAAAAATAAAAGAAGATTAAGTGTCAAAGTTGATGAAAACAAATATCCCATAGTAAAACCAGGAAATGTTCTTCCTTAAAAAAAAACCTCTACTGCCTTCATTGCAATATCACCCAGTATGTGGGTAAAGGGGTAGAGAAAAATTTGGGTGTCTGGCAAGACTTGAAATGGCCTGAATGTTGGCAGAATTATTGGTAGATGTGGTATGTCCCTAGGCACATAATACAACACCTTACATTTACGTAGCATTTTATATTTCACCAAATGCTTTTACATATACTACCTAAGCTTTCTGAGACTGTTTTACTGACAAAGAAACTAAGTTCAGAGAGGGAAGATGAATGGCCCAAGTGTACCCAACCACTATATCAAAAGTAGATTTTCTAATTTCCCACACAGTATGCTTCAGCCACACTACGGCTGTAGTTTTGTTTAAAGCAGACCAGAAAAGTTGCTTGCCTGTCTGCTCTAGAACAATTTATCGAACTGCAAAATGACAATATAAGTAATTTTCCTGACAAATTCCAGTGTTCTTTCTCAAAAAAGAAAAAAAAAATAGAATCCGTGAGATTATTCAGTTCAAGAGATTCGTTTCACAGAGAAGGAAAATGAAGTCTGAGAAGAATAAGTAACTTTCCCAGGGACATTTAGCAAGTTGAAGAGTTGGGACTAAAAGTCTTTTCTTAAACACCAAGCCCTCAAGTACTTTTTCTGCACTCCTGTGCTGCCCTGACCTTGCTCAGCACCCTGATTCCCTTGATACTTTTACTAAACCATCAGAGAATTCACTCTGAAGTTGTTACATCAATTAGCCTCAAACCCCTCGGGGATATTAGACATATAAATAGATTTTCTGAGGTAGAAATTATTTCTTGGAGGATCACATGGTCTTGCAGCTCCAGTACAAAATCTTTGATCTGTTAGTTGAATTTTTCCTGAGCTTCATTCCTGCCTGCATGAATGGAAGCCCCTCTCTATAAAATTACCTTAGTAAATACTCAAGTATTTCTCTGAGATAAAAATGTGTCTAGTAATAAAGAAGCCAGGAAATACTTGCTTCTGTTTAATTTTGTTTACTTGTACTCATAAAACATACTCAGTAAATGTAGTTTGGAGTGATTATCTTGGTAAATTTTTTTATTGCTTTCGGCAGTAAGAGACATCTAAATTTTTGGACAAAGCATTGTGTTTTGGAAATTTTAGAAAAGAAATATAATGCCAAGATTATTTTTCATGTTTATGACTTTCTGTCTAGTATAATGATGTATTTTGGCCAATAAACTGAATCTAGACTAGAATGACTAAATTATTGAAAACCTGAAAAACTCTACAGTGATCAATAATTATTCCACATTAAATCAACATTAGTATTATATAAAAGTAAATGTCTAATATTTTGTATCATACTGCTAAGTCTTATTGTACTTTGATGGCTGGCTAAGCAAGTACTTGTGATTGTTATATACCAACACAATTTCCAAAACTGGTTAGTTACTAACTTTGAAATGAAGAATGCAGTGTTATTGTTACTGCATTAATAAGCTTCAACAAATTCTGCTTTTATTAACTAACTTAATAGTAATTTTTCAAATCTACATTGGCCAACTATTGGAATGCTTTTAATGGAGAAGGCAAAAAAAAATAACACTTTTGTTGGAATGTGCTTTCTCTTATTTGTTGCCTAGGAACGGTAAGGCTGTGCCACTCTCTGGTGACTGGGATTAAAGCATGGGATGGGTAAGAGGGTGCTGGAATTCCCCGCTGAATCTCCTGTGAGGGCCAGTTTGTGACCCCTGCCTGCATCCTCTCACTGCTCTCCTGAGGATAAATTTTGGTCACTGTATGCTCATAAATGTTCCAGAAGGTCCATTTAGAGTAAAAATTATCACTCTCCTATAAAATGTTGTTATTTACATCTTGAACCTTTGTTTCACTATTGGCAAGCCCCCTAAAAGTCAGCATTGATAAAAATGTGGCCTAACATGTGTTGTTGGTTTCTAAACATTTTTTTAATGAAAGGACCAGGATTGAAAATAGGATCCACTTTCAACTTGTGTAGTAAATGATTATGTAAACTACAAAAATAGTTATCTTGCCTAATCTTCTCTGCAGCCTAAACTTGCTAAAAATATGCTCATCCATCCCCTTCTGTGAGAGATTTTGACAGTCTTGACCTTTCATGAATTTAAATATAATTCTTCTCTGCTTTACTTCAGTAAGATTATGTGGTGATGTCCACAGCTGTGTGTATCTAGAACTTTGTACGTAGGACAGGTAGTGACTTGGTAGGTATTGAAGTCGATGTGGAGAACCTGAGCTTGTGATGTTGATTCATAAGGGTCACCAAAACTTGATCAAAATAAGATGTTTTAGGTTTGGAAAGAGCATGGGGAGAGGAGTAATGCGCTTGTAGTACAAGTCATCCTCTAGTATCAGAAAGAAATATTTGTAAATTGAAACAGAAACCTGCAAATGGTTCTCACTTTGCACATTTGCACAGCAGCACAGGCTTGTCATAACAACTGTGAAGCCTAGAAAGAGATCTCAATGATCAATGAGGAAAAATTAATTGTCTCATCACATTTAAAACTTTTTGTTAAAACTTATTACTTACTATCAGATATAAACATATAAGAAATTTTAAAATTATTTATTTACCATCCTATAATTTAAAACATTAGAAACATTGAGGAATTAGTGTTTTATTTCTTTGTAAGAAACTTTTAAAAGTATTTTGAACCATATTCGATCCTTTCTTTTTGCCATACGCTTTACCATATGAAGCAAACGACTTCTATGCCTTGGTGAATTGTCATACTCCTTTCTCAGGAAAGATCAACTTCCAATAGTTCATCCTTTACATTTAAGTGTCATGAAGTCACTAGGAATGTTTCTTTGACTTGGAACATTTTGCTATTATCACTTTTAGAGCATCTCCATCCTTACCTCTCTAAGGACACCTTTACCAAGCTTCTCTTGCTGCACATGAGTCTTCTAAACATTGACACTCCCATCACCCTGCAATCAGGATAGATATGGTAATTTTGCTTCCAGCATTATCACTTTGCTTTGCTACAGTTTCATCTTTTTTGACCATCTCTCTCTGTTGAACACCATTTCAGTAAATTGCTGTGTGGGTTTATCAGCATAGCTACATACTGTGTGTGAGCTGAATGGCAGATTTGCAGTGAGCAGTCAGTGGCAGACTGAAAGCTAAAGCCTGTGTGTGAACTGAAGATCTAGCAACAGAGTTTTTACTTTATGCCATTTCATAGTAAATATACCATGGTAACTGAAACTTCAACAGTATGTTTGGGTCCTGGTATTCCTTAACCTAACTGTGGTAACAAATCCATGCATAGCTAAACAATGAAAAGAGAAGACAGCATCATTCCATAATGATTATAAAATATATTTGGACTAAAGATAACCCAATAAAGCAAAGAATAATACTCATGCAAAGGAGCACCCTGGGATAGATTGGATCCCCTTAGAGGAATGTCTGTTTGTATAGCAGACAGACAAACCACAGACTTGTGGAAAAATCTGGGAGAGGAAAACATATGGGATAGATGTCAGCTGGGGTTTGTCCCAGGATAGATCTGACCAAAGGAAATCAGAGAGTGTTGGGAGCCATTCTACATAATTCTAGGAAAAATCATTTCACCTGGGGATTCCTTATCAGCTTAACTCATTCTACTATTGTAAGAACATTTTGCTCATCTCATCATTCTAATCAATTTAAGCTTCTCATTGACCTAAAATCCTCATCAGCATAAGATCCTCATCGTCATAGGATTACTGTCACCCTCCAAGTTATCTGATACTTCCTCCGATTATAAGATCCTTGTCAATTTAGGATTATCACCATTCTCTGACTCATCTTATACTCCCTACGAATCCAATAAACAGTGGCAAGGTCGGAGTGCCTTTGTCTTTGCCCACTCTGAGGCACTGACCTCCCAGTCCCCCATATACTTTGAAATTACACAAGTCTCGACTGTCTTTTTTTATTCAGCCCTCAGTGACCCCCTTTCTAGGCAGTTAGAGGATTGATCACCCTCTGATAAGAGAGGACATAAAGAAAATTACAAACCCCAAGCATTACCTAAGAGGCTAGAGTTTGTAAGTGCAGGTGAGACACTCTCTGGAAGCACTTCAAAATAGCACATGTATCGGATTACTTGAAGATGTATCTGAAATTAAGATTTTGCAGTTGCTGTTGGAGTGAGAGCCAGAGAAAAGTAGTTTTCCAAATTGCTATCCAGTTTTGCTCTTCTGCTGGGGTGACCTGAAAAATACATTTAACTACTTGACTTATAGCTTTAGGAGTGAAATGGAACCATAGGTAAAGTGGAGTCTTGAAAGACTGTGCAAGAGGCTTCTTGCAAGATGTCTTTGGAAAGCCTCTACAGGTATTTTTACTTCTAAATGATATTTTTCAACTGTGGGAGGAAGTTAAGTGATTTGTTGAGGTATTAAGTAGCAGTATAAGCTCTACACAATTTGTGATATTCACAAATATTATAGTTTTATTTAAATATGGGTAAATCTTGTGTGCAGCAATTATTGTAGTATCTACTTTTGTGGACACTCACTAATATGGTAGTGTATCTTTATGAACTGGTCTATGAATAGTGAGTAGACCCATGACCATCATCAAAGGGTTGTAGAAAAAAGCCATCTCTTACCATTTTTCTACCTAAGAGAGAGCTTATGCAGCTCTGGTGGCATTTCAATGACTCCAGACTGCATTTCTTAAACCTTCTCTACTAGTGCAAAACTTTGTAAATGTCTGTTGTAGATGGATGTCTTCCCTTCCATGAAGAACATGAAGTGCCTGGTCTGTCATGCTAGAGTGACCCAAAAGGATGACAAGGAATGGGCTGGCATCCTGCCTTTTCTTCTGAGGCAGCAGGAGCTCAGTCTGGGACAGGTTAACCAATGAGGCCAGCTGCATTCCCTGGGATGGTGGCAGCTGAGTGAACCAAGAGGATACTCTGTAAATGTTCAATGTTTGAAAGAAAAAAAGATGCCGGTGCCAGCTGCCAAGGTGGCTTTGTTCCCTGCTTTTGTGCAAGCCATTCCCAATAAGGCTTGGGTGGCAGAATTTCGTCGTGCCAGTACATAGTGGCAATAACTCATCTCAGAGGTGGAAAATTCCAGCACGAACATACCCTCTGTGCTTCCACACTACCACATCACCCTCCTGTCCACCCACCCCCAGGGCAAACTTTGGTTCCACACTCCATAGTGGGGCAATAGTGATTCATTCTCAGATAAGCACAGTGAAGGGGCTAGTGAAACATCTATGCTATATTCTTTCTCCCTCATGAAAGCAGAAAGATCAGATCTAGATTCTAAAAACTAACATTTTTTCAGTTAACTTTTATGGTTTCTATTTTCCATACAGTGCTATTTTGCGAATTTTTTTTCCCCATTAAGTTTATTGGTACATTTTAGGTATAAAATACAGTTACATTCATCATTGGGATCTTGTACCATTACATGAGTATCTTGGTTCTTATTTTTTTCCCTTCCCTTGCCCTCCCTTCACCCCCTCTACCCTTCCCTATTTGCAAAGACTTTGTTTCCATTTTTTTCCTTTTCTCATATTTTTCTTTTCCCTTTTCTCCTTTCCCCTACCCCTCCCACTTCCCCTGCTCCTTTATACCTTTTCTTCCTGTTACACAATATCAATTATACATTTTTTAAATTACAATATCAAGATCTAGGAGACATTACCACAGATTTTACAGAATTTAAAAGGATATAGAAAGCATATTACAAAAATCTGTTTTGAAATAAATTTGACAACTTTTAAGAAGTACCTTGGAAGACAAATTTTGCGTATTTAGAAAAAATAGTGTTTGGTCTTTGGAGTAGGAAAACCTGCTGAGTCAGGAGTCTGTGACCTAATAGGAGGGGTCTGTCTACAATGTTGGCACACTTACACCTACTTAGTAGGGTGTTGATAAAATGTTGTCTTTTATATGCCTTCTCAAAAATGTCTGATTTCTAGTCCTCACTCTAGTCCTAAAGTATCTGAAGCTCAGAAGAGTCTGTAACCATCCCAACATAGGTTACTTGGCTAGCATTGGAGAACAACTTGTAGGCTTTTGTAAAGCACTTAGCAGTCTACCTGGTGTTTAAATGGTAGGTATTAATGCTATTGTTATTTTATTGTCCTGTAAAGAAAAGGCTAAAATCATACCATGGAAACTGGAATATGGATGGTTCTATAAAGCACAAACTCTAGAGCCCAATTGGCTAGGTTAGAGTACTAATTTTTCCATCTTGTTGTCTAACCTTGAGCAAGTGAATGATTCTGTTTCCTTATCTATAAATCAAAGATAACAAACAATACTTACTTTCACAATGTAGTTGTAAAAATTACTAGCCCTCAATACATAAATTTGAAGAGACATTTAAAAATTGAATATCTCTGAAATCAGAATGTGCTTTAAATCAATGGTATATCATAGTATTATCCATAATATACTGTTTTCTTTTTTAGTAGTGTACAATGTGATAATGCTTCTTACAGTCAGTGATAGCTTAGATTTAATGAAATATGGTAAATGATTTAATCTATATAAACTGACAAAAGCAGTGCCATAGCAATACTTTAAAAGGGTGGGTATTATTGATAAGTCTGACCCCCACACCCCACCCACCCCAGGAGAGGGTCTCTGGATTTGGTGATATTTGCCTTTTCTAAGTTTAACTGGAAAGCCCCCTTGAGCATCTCAGTATACTTACTTTCAGAATCCAGAATTATTATCTTTTCCTGCTAAGACCTTGGCCCTTACCTCTCCTTCTGATTTCTATCATGACATAGTAGAATTCTAGACTGCTTTTACCTGTTGGATGAAGCTATGGTCATGAATTGTTAGCAACTTTCCTTCATTATCTAGAATGGGTTGAGTTGATTTTCTTGAGGTCCTCTGTTCAGTGCCTTTTTGTGTAAGATTTACATGGAGAGGAAAGGAGAACATGAATGTAGGGGTTTAGTATAATTTAAATGCACATTTCAACGTGAGAGTTGTCTTATCCTCCTAACGATAGTAAGAAAACTCATTACCTCAAAAGAGCGCTAGCCCATGGTAGGTATGCTACTAAATACCTATCGTATCTCTTTTTATTTATTGCCATTAGAAGAGACAAGGCTAATGAAAAATTTTGTTACTTTGAGAGCGTTACACTTAATATAAAATGTATATTTTATACATTTATACAACTTCCAAAAGAATATGTGAAGTGGATAACCATCAAAGGTAAGGCATTTATGGATCAGAGCACAGAGCCTGTCTGAAAGATGCAGAGGGAACAGATACGTCCAAGTGCTTTTTTAAAAAGAAATTGCAATAATTTCCTATGGTAGTGCTTCTGATGATTCCTAAGAAATGAAGGCTAAACGTGTTTCATTTTAAAAAAGACATTACTTAAAGCTTTGTGGAACACATTTTTGGAGGACATAAACATTGAATCTCTAAAGTTCTCAGTACATTTCCAAAAGGCACTTTTTACTGACAATATTATGATAGATTCCTATATACAAAAATAGATCCAGCTATTTAGGCATGAGTTAGGCATAATTTAGACATAAATTAGAGTTAGACTAAATGTATAAAAACTTAAAGCAGTTAGAGCTTTTTAAAAATTCTAGCTTCAAAAAAAAAATGAATGGGAGGCATTTATTTTGTTTTTCAGCAAGAGGTATGCAAAGCTGATTTCCTGCAAAAAACAAAAAACCAAAAAATAATGGATCTGAATATGAAGAGAAGAAGATCTGCAGGTAAGAATACAAATGCTGAAATTTAGTTTCCCGTCTTAAATATTATGGGAATGACTTAGTATCTTGTGACTTCTGATGTATAGAGTATTTTTATTGTGTGAGCTTTTCTAATTTTAGTATATGTGCTGCCTAAGTGAGCACTATCTGAGCTTTCTAATAACACACACAGCCTTGCCCAGAGCTCCAGCATTCTACTGGTTTGTATTATGCATACTAAGTTGTCCCTCAATTTCTGTTGGGTGTGTGTTACAAGACCCCTGTCGATACCAAAATCCATTTGCATAGAACCTGTACACCTCCTCCTGTGTACTTTAAATCATTTCTAGATTCCTTATATCTAATATAGTATACATGTATGCAAATAGTTATTATGCTGTATTATTTAGGGAAATACGACAAGAAAAAATTCTGTACATGTTTAGCACAGTGTTTTGGAATACTTTTCCTGAGTTTGGTGGATTTTTGAATCCATGTGTACAGGGAGCCAACTTATAAAAAAAGTTAAGGATGTACATTTCTAAAAAGAGCCTACTACAGTTTTAGGGAAATTGGAAGAAATCTTCTAATGACAGCATGATTGTGTATCTTTAGTTCTCTATAGCCTTCAATTCCCTGTAGTCTTCTCTATAGTCTATAATAGTAAAGAGATAAAAATTACCAGTCTCATCTGAGCACTTTGGATAAACCTTTAGTAAAAGGAATAATATAAATAAGTTATATTGCTGTGTACCTGATGTCCACCCTGAAAGTCAGAATGCTTCTTCTCTGTTATTATATAATTTTGGGTTTAGGATTGGGGAGCATCCCAGAGCTGCTTCACTGTAGTGGCAGTCTTGTTGGGTTTCTCAGCCCACCCACACTGGGTCTGAGGAGAATTGGATGTGTCTCTCTTACTGAGGAGCAATGCTTGCCTGGTATTGAGCTCATTTTCAAAGATTCTCTATGACCAGAGGTTTAGAAATGAAAGTCTGCTATATCTGCTTTGATGTGTCAGAATAAAATTAGAGGCATTTCTAGCACTTGGATGGAAATGTCAGCTGATAATATGAAAAGTTAGAATGCACAGGGCACATCTCAGTAAGTTTGATGGAAATGGCATCCAGGAGACGGCCTGTAATTGGATACTATAAATGATATAATGAAGTCTATGGCCCTTGATGGAATGCAGGCAAGAGTCTGTGAAACGCACAAGCAGGATTTAGAGTGAGCTATGCCATTGTCTATTATGGACCACACTAAGAGCCACACTGTTCTGACTGAATTTTTCTACTGCCTAAGTCTGGATCTTGTTCTAATCAGAAGGAGTTTGATAGCTCTCTGTAGTTATCCAGTAACCATTCATTGCCTATCTGTAGTGTTGAGTGGGTTATGACTCCCTAACTACAACACATAAACAGAGTGATGCTATATAAGGACATGTCTAGGCGAGATGTTATACAGGATGCTGATGTGGCTTGCCTGGAATGCCACATTTATACCAATATTAAAAATCATGATTTTCTCAAAAGTAGGGACTTCTAGATACTCTGTGTTAATTGAAAGCTCCTGTTGTAGCAGTTCCACTTTGGGTGCTGGTAGCAATCAGGTGGAGCTGAGTAGTACTGACCCTCTTTGAAAGGAGCACTAAGTCTTCCAGTTTCCTTCCTGTCTCTAGTGCTAATTGTGGTGCCAAATGACATCACAACCAGTCTACTTCTCCCATTTTCACTGCTCTTTAGCCTTTTTAGAAGACTAAACATTTGATTTTATAACCTTGACCTATACAGGAGAAACCATGTATTTACTGGAATATCCAAATGCTTACAAAATAGAGCTTGGATTGAATCCTACTATGCTATTAGATGTAAAATTTGAACAACTTGCTTAAATTCTATGAGTCTCAGTTTATAAATCTGTGAAATGAGAATAGGAATATCTACCTTATATGTTGTTTTAGGGATTCAAGAAAATATTTGATGTAGCCTTTGACACAGAGCAATACGAAATAAATGCCAGTTACTATTATTGGTGGTGGTGGTGGTGGTGCTATGATTTGGTGCTTTCTAAGTGCTGTTTAATAGAACAAATGACTTCATTAAGTCTTTGTTTTGATAACATTTAGCAAATTCTTGGTTTCAAAATGAAAACTGTACTAGATATGGTAACATGCCTTCCTCTCTGTTATACATTTCCTCTCTGTTTGCATTTTCTCATAATTACATTATGGTTGATTTGTGTTTTTCTCAAGAAAGTATATATTCTTTTGCTTCTTAACTCTGAGTTTACTTTCTTATATGTCACTAGAAAAATAGAATAGTATTTTCTAATAAATTATTTGTGGTTTATATGGCTCTTCTCTGTTCCTTAGGCAATACTTTGAAATCTATCTCTATTAGTATTTATTTCATTGTACCTGATCTACTTCTGAGTTGAGTTACTAAAGTGCAACAAAAATCAAGACAATAGAAATACAATAATAGAATGAAGGGAACTAGATATGAAAAGACCCCCTAAGACGAAATGAAAGTTGAGATGTAAAATTTCTTTCTACATTATCTCACATTATCTCATAAAGGAAATTTTATTGTGGAGGAAATACCTACCACATTCCAGAGACTCAGATTGACAGTTTGGAATTTGAACATGGATTTACCCTGTTTTCTTTTTCAACAGTAAATATTATTGTACAAGAAGGACCCCAGAAAGGATGGAAGAAAGTACCATGAAGCATTTTAGTTTGATCCCATTTGAGGATTTCTTTTCTATTTAGCTATCACAGAAGAGCAGAACTAAACAAAGAAACTAGTAATTTATAGATGAATGCATCCTAAAAAATTCCACCTAAATTTTTATAGCTAGACTATTCTTATTCTGAAATGTGATTTTTTTCATACCGCTCTGGGTGGAGGGTGTGTGTGTGTGTGTGTGGGAGAGAGAGAGAGAGAGAGAGAGAGAGAGAGAGAGAGAGAGAGAGAGAGAATGACCACACAAAGAGAAGGGAAGACTGAGAAGTGGGCTGCCATGGCTGTTGGTCTGGCTGACATTTCTTTCCCTAACTGACCTGCCTACTGTTTCAATAAGCAGCTTTGCTGTCACACAAATCTCTTTTATAAGCATATCTTTGCCCTGGCTTGGTAGAAACAGCTTTCTTCCTAAAGGACTCTGCTTCTATTGGAAATAGTCCTTCTTGAATATCCTTTCTGCACATTTAGTGTAATAAACAAGATACTTTAGAGTTTTGCTCAAAGAAGAAAGTAGAAATTTGTCTGTTTTCACCTGAGCAAAACCCAGTGAGTGCCCTCTGTTTTGTCTGGGGTGCAGGGGCAACAGCCCTGCATATTTTCCTTGGTGCCCTCAGTCCCTATAGAAGAGAAGCCTGGACAGAATAATTTAAGGGAGGGAAGATTATTACATGAGAATGGGGGTCAGATGGGAGGAGCTCAGCAAATAAGGAAGTCTGCAGTGTGACTGGGATCAGTTTTCCATCTGGGCTGAGCAGAAGCAGAACAAGGGAGTGCAACAAGTTGGTGAAAGAACTTCATCAGGGCTGCTCACATAAACTCCTGAAAATAAGCACTGGCAGTGTGAGTTTTTCCTCATTTGTTGGAAGTGCTCAGAAATGATACTTTAAGAGAAGGAGGAAATCTGTCCTTATTTCATTGTTATCTCTTCTCATTATAGTTATTCCATTTTTACTCTATTTGCACTGTGAGCTTTCTATGAATAATTATTTTTAGAGAAACATTCATGGTTGTATTAGATTGTTCGATGCTTATTAAATCTTTATGCAGTCCTTATATGTAATTAATCTATGAGTCTCGTTTGCATTTTGCTTTAAGGACCTTTATTTCATCAACAAATGCATGCCAAGTGCACTTCATCAGCAAGGTCATTAAGGGAGGGCTAAAGATGCTTAGCAGAGGAACTTGACAGCTAGCATTTATTTTACTTGATAAAGTTTATAGACCTTTTATTCTGAGATTCACTGACAAAAACACTTTTATCTGGTAAAATTTCTGGAAAAGAAACCACTAAAATAAATTGCAATGTTTTGCTATAGTCTATTTAGAAGGGTTTCTGTCTTAATGAAAAGCACAGAAATACATATGGAAAATGTAAAAATATTCTCAGCATGTCTCTCCATTCTTTATGTTTTTAGATAAGCAAAAATATTTTAAAAGAACTTTAAATGCATCTATATGAAGGGAAAAATTTCTTCCAGAGTATTATATCTCAATCCTGTTTATACACAAGTCAGAAACACTTACTGATCCTCAGATTATAAGGAGCAGCTGCCAGCTTATCAAAAAATGACAAACAGATGGCCAGGCCAGCGGCACCGTCTCCGCACGCGGTGCTCCGCGGACCTTCTTCCCCCGGCAGAGGTCCCAAAGCAAAACACAGGCCTATTTGCAAGAAATGCATTTAGAGGACACCACTGCTTCTGTCCAAAGGAAGATAGAGAAAGTGAACAAACATCTTTCAGCGATCAAAATCCCAGGGAAGACCAGAAAGGGGGCTTTTGCAGCTCCTTCCTCAAGCTCTTTAAAAAGAAGAATGGAACTCAAGACCTTGCACTTCCCAGACAGGTGTGGGACCACTGAGCTACATCCCCTGCGACAATATGCATCCTTTTAACCCCTGTATCCGTGGCCTGGCACTCAAATAGCCGCTAGTGGTGCTCGAGGAAATCTGTCAAAATTTACAGAATACATGCTAAGGAACAGAGACTGCAGTGACTACACACACAATGAAGAAAAAGGCTGAGAAGGCACTAAGCAATGAGAAGGCTACAGCATTCCACAATTAAAAAGGAAACCCCAAAGAAAGGGAGGAATGTGCTGCCTTGAAGAGTTACCACATTATAATATTCAAATACGCAGTTTTCAATAATAGCAACAACGATCTCAAGGCATAAAAAAGTAGGAATATGGGCTGGGGATTTAGCTCAGTGGTTCCGCCGCCTGCCCTGCAAGCGCAAGGACCCGAGTTCGATTCCCAGTACCAAAAAAAAAAAGTAGGAATATTTCCATTCAGTGGAAAAAACTGATTAACAGAATGGTTATGGAAGTCCAGACATCAGATCAACTATACAAAGATTTTGATACAACTTTCTTGAATATGTTCAAAGAGCTAAATAAAAAAAAAAAAAGAAAACATGAACAAATGATTAAAAGAAATCAGAAAAATGACAGCAAGAAAATGAGAATAGCAATAAAGAAATAATTATAAAAAAGAAATTTAAAAAATTCTAGTACTGAAAAGCACAACAGAAATTTTTTAAAAAGGACAAGAGGGATTCAACAGCAAGTTTGAGGAGGCAGAATGAATCACTGAACCTGAAGAAAAGACATTTGAACTGTTGAGCTTGAGGAGAAGACAAGAATGAAGAAAAGTGAACAGAGCCTAAGTCACCTGTGGGGCAACATCAAGTAGAACAACATGCATTATGACACTCCAGAAGAGAGAAAAGATGAAAAGAATATCTGAAGAAATAATGCCTGAAAACATCTTAAATTTGATGATATATAAATCTACAAATCTTAAAAATCCAAGTAAAATAAATTCCAGAAGACCTGCACCAAGATACATTATATTGAAACTCTTCAACACTACAGACAGGCAGATCTTAAAAAGCAGCCAGGAAGAGGCATCTCTTTATGTACAAAGGATACTCAGTAAATTAACAGGCGATTTCTCAACAGAAACATAGAGCATAGTGGAATCACTTAAAGTACTGGAGAAAAATAACTACCAAGATAGTCCTTCAAAACAAGTAAAACTGTCTTTCAAAATGAAGTACAAAAACATTCCCAGAAAGCCAAAGCTGAGCATGTTTATTAACATTAGACCTATTCAATAAGAAATGCTAGAGGGCTGGGGATGTAGCTCAGCACAGCACCTGCTGGTAGGCACCAGGTCCTGAGTTTGATCCCCATACAAAAAAAAAAAAAAGAAAGAAAAAAGAAATGCTAAAGACAGTCCTTCAGAATGAAAAGAAAGAACACTAAATAGTAACTCAAAATCATCTGAAAAAATAAAGGTCCCTGGTAAAGGCAAATACATTGGCAAATATTAAAACTACTATTACTAAAAAAAAAAAAAAAAAAAAAGACAAATAACATAGTGCTTGCCGGAAAAGTGCAAGGTCCTGAGTCCAATTCCCAGTACCCAGAAAACAAAAACCAAAATAAATAAAATAGATAAGGATCTACAAAATAAATGTAAAAATTTTTAAAAATCACAAATAATTTTCATTTCTTTAAAACTGATATTCAAGGAGATGTATGTGAAATACACTCTACTATAGGTTATCCTAATTCTGTAGAAAGGTCTTCAAAAACTGTTTGGTAAAGCAGAACTGTTGAGCTGAAGCAGTCCCCAGCAGAATGGGGCTCACAGAGAAGTTATCTCAGTAAATGTTTCTGGAAAAAAAAGCAAAAAACAAAAACTAAGCAATCCTAAAAGGCATTGGATCTTTTAGGTTTATAGTTTTGTTTTATTTTATTTTTTGGGTTTTTTTGAAACAGTATTGCTATCTAGTTCAGGCTGACCTTGAACTGACTATGTAGCCCAGGCTGGCCTTGAACTCATGGCAATCCTCCTTCCTCAGTCTCCTGAGTGCTAGGATTACAGCCATGTGCCGCGACACTTGGCACTATATTTTAATATAATATTGGAATTAAGCCTTTTCTTTATACTGCCCATGCCTTAAGACATTATTTTTTGTCCTATTAGAATATTGTCTGTGCTCATCCTTATACCCCTAATCCCCTTAAACTAATTTTAAAAATAAAATTTTAAATGAAATCTGTTCATCTATCTGGAGAATGATTAACAATATTTTTAATTAACTCCAGTGTTCCTATTTACATTGAATGATTTGACCTTACTATCCACTATCTGTAGGTTTGACTTTTAAAAAGAAAAGTCTTAAGTTATCTGATTTATAAAGTTGGATTTCTGATAACTCAATAAGAATTCATCGGCCTGTCACTTTTAAAAACTGATTTGTTTTCAAATCATAGGTCCAAAAATGACAGCACTATACAGGGGAAGTGCCTTATGTCTGCTCCAGCCCTTTTCATTTGATTGGGCAGGTGGGAGCGGGGGGTAAATAAGGAGAGGTACAGAGATCTGCTGTAGAAGTGCCAGCAATGTGTGGTATCTAAAGATCTATCTGTACAGACAGGTTCTCAGAAGCAGGCAGAAACTTGGTAATGAGTGGGAATCCTGAAGCCCTCAGGAGGGATAGGAAGATCTGATAGGCTTTTCTCTGGTCCAAGTCACAGATCTATGCTATTCCAAGTTTTATTTCCAACCTTCCACTCAAATGGTCATATTTGGGAAATATGCTTTTTATCATACTCTTATTTCCTAGGCTTATGTCTCACATTAGCACATCCATTATTTCTTTAACTTCCTAGATGAAAGAGGAGACCTTGATATTCAAATGGATTTGTAAAATGTAAAAGTACTATCATTTGGCAATAGCAAGATCAAGGTAAATCTACTGTTTTCAAATTTAAAAAGTTATATAGCTCTTTCTCTCAAGAATGCCCAGTCCTAGTTTGAATGATTTCTGACACCTCTGGGCCTACTGCTATTTAATAAATTCAACTGTTAATTCAAACACACAGGCTTTGGGTATGGGTGGGAAGGACACCAGAAACATAAGAGGATGAAGGGAGCAGAGAGAGCTCCTGAAAGATGGAGTAAATTTCATAAGAAGAAATTAATATGTGTAAAAATGAAGGCCTGCTCTTATTTTTATTAAATTAATAGTGTAAGTACTCTTGATATTTTCTATCTTGTCTAAGAATTTAATAGGTATTCATTGGGTTTCATGGATTTTAGAGAGCTGATATTTTCTATGTTGTCTAAGAATTCAATAGGTATTCTTTGGCTTTCATGGATTTTAGAGAGCTGATGTGGTTGTTTCTGCCTAACGAAGAATATTAATATTGTCCGGGCTAAGAGAGTGAAGAGTGCTAGAAATTGAATCAAGGAAGGCTACCAGGGCAAGAAGTCACACCACCATAAACAAGAGCTGGATGTTTGGCTTCCTACTAACATGACCTTTCCATGTGAAAGGCTCCTCCGGGCTTCTCCAGCTCTGATAATGAGGCTCTATCTTCAGAGGATACCAGAATTCATTCACTTCTATCTGCATTACTACTACTGTGTACTTTATAATAAAGAAGTCTCTACATAGTAGCTAAAATGCCCCTTTAAGCACAGGTCAGCCTACTACCCTATTTGCAGTCCTCCAGTTGTATTACATTTAATTTAAAATAAAATCTAAAGTCCGTACTACGCCTTCAGCACTCTGTGTGATCCAGCTACAACTCCCCTGTCTACCCCCTCCTTTTCTTCCTCTCACCTTGGCTTTCAATTTATTACCCACCATAGTATTTCTGTTTCTTGAATGTCTTAGAGGCTATTCCTCCTTTACAGACTTAGAAGTAGCTATCCATTCAGTCTAGAATCTTCTTTTCCCAACATTCCCGACTTATCCTTTTATTTAATCACTCAAATGTCATTTTAAATATCATCTTCTCAGAGATACATTTCCCAATTAAATACCTCTATTGTCTTAATTAACTCAACTATTCTTACAGAATTTACCATATTTAATACTCCTGTATACTCATTGACTGTCTCTTCCTCACATTAGAATATAGTATGGTAAAAGCAGAGATTTCCACCTAGTTCCTTGACTTCTAGTAAGGTTGGGTGAAATACACCCAGATCATAATTTTATAATGAAAATACTTACATTTGCATTATAGATGCTGGATGTGCATCTGAGTAGCTGCACAGGGGAATACAGGAATGGATCTTTGTGTTCCCCAACCTGTTACACATATCACATTATCAATAGGTGAGTTTTACCCACCTTATGCTCTGTGTTACACTTTTGTGCATTTATAATTTGTTTTTTAAAATGTTTTAGTTTGATTTTTCTTGTAGAATTAGTCCAATTCTATGCAATGTCACATGAAAAACCACTTTTCCAACTTTGGGAAGAAGTTGAAAGAGATTCATCAGGTGATTCGGCTAATGATGATGATTTGGATCATAAAAGCCAAAGAAAATGGCTAAATAAATACAGTAATTGAATATTTTATTGTATTGTTATTTTATTGTTAGGTAAATATTATATGATATTCATACAACTTAAATAAAATTAGATGGGGGAGATGGACAAAATAATAAAAGATTTGGGCTAAGAGGCACTGAGCTCAGTCAGTAATGATATTTATGCATACATTTGATGGCTGCTTGATAAAAGTAATGTGGAGGTGTTCACTTAATTGATCAATTTTTATTGAACATTTGATAGGCATCATTCATTATGAAAGACACATATACATAGGGGAAAATTTCAGATGCCGTTTGTCAAGGAATTCATAATCTAGAGAGGAAAAAATATGTGAACAAGACCTCACAAGTGCAGTGCAGTGCATTGCTGCTTTAGAGTAAGGCATAAGTGTATACATGCATCTAAGTTTTGTTTTTACATAAACAGAGACGCTTTCCAAGTGGACTAGTTACTTAAGGAGGTCTTTCAAAGTAAGATAGTAAAGCAATGAGAATATGGCTCACTGTGATTGTGAAGACTAGCGAGAGATGGAGATGAGAGAGAAATACATAATGAGAGAGGGGAGAAATAGAGCAAAAGACAGGAGGTGGCTTTATGCAACTATAAAGAATTTGGATGTTATCTTGTAGGCAGAGAGGAGCCATTGTATTTGATCTTCATTTGGGAATAATGATAATCATGGAAGGAGAGAAGCTGCAAAAAAGTGAAGTTGTACTTACTTTGGACTTGTCTTAACAGCCACATTAGAGTTGCTTCCACATTATGGAAGCATAAGTTGGAACATCTGAAGGCCAAGAGATTGCATATTAGTTTAGAAGGTAGTAAAATTTGAGCTTTGATTGACTGCCGCATCTCTAATGGTTGTTCAAAGGTTTAGATGAAGAAAAACAATACTCAGACATCATCCTTGTTTCTTCTTTTACCTTATCAGACACATCTGATTCACCAACAAGTCTTCAGTTCTACTCCAACCCTTACCCTAAATCCACCCCTTAACCTATCTTTACGGTCCACCACCTACTACCCTTACAGCTAACTGCTCCAGTAGCTGCAGGTGGCTTTTGTTTGGAAATGGGAAACTGGCAGTCCTCCCATCATCTGTGTCTGCACGGAGTAAGGCAAGCCATAAATCTGCTCTGAGTCTTATCAGGTGAAGTTGGCCAACAGAAGGAAGGGAGAGAGAGACTGTTTTTCTTTAAGACCATATGGCATATGTCTACCATCAGTGCCATGCCCTGGGCCATTGATTTTCCCAGTGTAGTTATATTATGAGTGATTTATTCTTAAACATTTTGAACATGTGATAAATAAAACCTATGTAAATTAATAACACACTTTCATGTTTTTGTTAGCATTTGCAGTGTCTATATAGGAATCCACAATTCAAAGATCTCTAGAATAATTCCAGTGTCACTAACTGGCACCAGAGAAATACTTTTTCACTGATGAAATTAGTAATGTTTGAGACCTTCATTTGGCTAGGAACATTATGCAGGTCCTCTGCCCTTTCATGATTACACAAGGCCTTGAAAATATGTCCTTCCTTGAACAGGGCATCCAGGGACCCTACAGCCTAACTCAGCATCCCAGGGGGAGACCGCAATGTTCTCCTGTTCCTGAGCTCATCCCTTCATGCAGACACTAGACACATGACTCAGTGAGAAGGATGGCTGATTCCACCTCCAGAGTATCATCCTCCAGACAAAGTACTAATCACCTGTCTAAAAGCAGAGAGCCAAGGTCTCCCACAATTTTAGGAACAAGATGTATAATAGCTTTTGCACCTGTGACCTAAGAAATGTGTGTACTTACAGAATTTTCTCTGATAATTATTTTTCACTAAAAACAATGTTGTGGGATAAATAGGCAGATAATTTCATCTGTGAATTGCCAGAAGCTATCTATCCTTACTGATGACCATGATCACTAAAAATGGCAAATTAACTTAAACTGGTTCATAAGTGTGCTCACCTCCCTCAGTCACCCTAGGTATGGTGGCCTCAAAGCCTTTCGGTTTTCCCTGTGACCTCACCTGACAAGGCAGGTACCATTAAAGAGAGGTATTGGGGAGAGGCAGGAATATGGCGCTGATTGCTTTTATTGGCCACTAATAAACTGACCAATCTAGAAACTTTGCCTGGGAAAGTCAGGGGAGGCTGGTTGAAAACAAGCACAGAGTGTTGTGTACCTCTGTGTTATACATTGAAATCCTCACAGTGACATGGCCTTTGTTTAAAGGAACTTCAGTTTATGGCTTTAGTAATATGTACCCCAAAGCTGAAGAGATTCATGGCTCACTTTATAAATGCCTACATCAGAAACTTGCTGTGCCAATTTATATTTTCCAATTTGACTTAATTCCTATACATATCCAATTTTCCTGAACTAGCCTTTTCTCATTGGAAGCTTTTTAGAACTTATCTGTTCAAGAAAGCAGGGGCCTTTCATTCATGGCCTCTATCCATTAACTTTGTTTCTTCTTAGTTTATCCTAAAAAAATACAAATTTTAAGAAGCTTATAACTCTGAAAGGGTAGAACTGCATAGATCAGCCACTTACCAAATGAATGATTTGTTCATTAAAGAAAATTATACTTAATATACAGAAATATGCCACCTTCAATATTTATATGAGCCTCATCAACATTTTTCAAGAGGCTCAATTAAGAAAAGGGGATAAGAATGTGGGATCCTGTGCCAGATTGCCTGGAAATGAATCCTGGATCCAGTATTAGCTAACTGAATGATCTTAGGAAATTTATTCATCTGTGTGGCAGTTTCTCTACTTATAAAATGGCAATGGTATTAACTACTTTATGGGGTTGAGTATTATATACTGTAGGGAGAGAGAAGTGCTTGGGATTCTAGTTGAAAGTTGCATTTTAAAATAATGAACTATGATCCATATTTTCAAGTCATCCTTAATCATAACTTTGACAGACAGAAAGCTTATTGTGATGCAAAGAGTGGCTGGATCTTTCATGGAATTTAACTACCAACCAGTTATGTTTCCTAAAAAAAAAGTGATTTGACATTTCTGGGCTTCTGTCCTCATATTTATAAAAAGAAGGATTGGCCTAGATAATTTCCACATTTCCCCATTATACTAAAAAATGTTATAATTCAGTGATATCATACCCTACTCTGAAGGTTAACAAAAAACACTTTAAAAGTGAATATCAGAAAGATATAATAAACAAAACAAAAGCTAAAGGAAAAGATAGGTTATATTTAAATGTCCTTGGACTTGGAGTCAGAACAGCTAGGTCAAGCCCTGGCCCTTCCCAGCTTGGCCTATTCCTCATTTTTCTTCTTCTTTTCATCTGATGTAGTTCTTGATGAACATGTGGGTAGGAGGATGAAAAAGAAAAAAAAATCTTTGATTCTTTTTGCCTGTGAGTTTGGAGTACATGGGATGGCAATATGTGCAGGCATCCATCCTGTCATCAGAAACCTGGGAGAAATTCAGTCCCCAGAGAAGTCATCTGTAGTTAGGCCAATGATCTCATTTGAAAAGTGACCAACACTTGAACCTCACGGGATTGGAGCAAGGGAAGTTAGTATTCTTGTTTGTTTATTTAAAAATATGTAACACGAGTTAGACATTTTGGCAGTTTTATGCACTGTATGATGAAGAGCTTTCTCTCTCTCTCCTACCATATGATTGGGTTGCCTTCTTCAAAACAGGCTTTCTCTTGACCCTTTTCCAATTGGGCTCTTCCTCAGTGGCCAGGATGAACTAAAACCAGACCATTCCCTCTCCTAAAAGATGACTCGAAGTATTTTTGTTTCTTAAAATATTTTTTTTTAAATTCAGACTATTTGGTTATCAAAGCTGTATCTCCTTGGGAATTCCTCCCTTTTCTGAATAGTGGTTCCATTTACTAAAACAGTAAATGATCAAAAAGTGAAGCAACCAAGATGATTAGCACCTCACAGACTTTGCACTTCACCCTGTTTCTCACAGAGGGGTTAGAAATTTCAGCAAAGGGACCATCATCCAAACTGTGTACAATATATACACTCCAGGAGGGTGCTATTAGTTCCCTCATTCTTCTGGACATGATCACAGGGTGAGCAGGACTCCCCCAACCTCTGCTCTCCCAAGGGCACTGCAAGAATGTTCCTTATCACAGCTATTTAACACAGTTTAATGAGGAAGTGCATGTAAATTTGACTTGCAAATTAGAAAACAGTGCTCCAATTAGGTGAGTATTTTGAGCACCCAGTTAAAGATACTTTAATGATCAATTCTATCTTTATACTTGAAGCGGCTTATTATTTCCTCAAACCCTTCCTTTTCATCATTTCTATAACTATGCTTTTTCATCACATCTGAGACACAATCATTAACAATATTCCTGTGGGTAATCCGTGCAGGCGCTAACAGCCCCCCACCCCAGTCAAAATGAGAAAACACGTAAATAAGTCTCAAAACCAGACTTCCAGATCACCTACAGCAAACCCAAAGGGAAATGAGATGGAACACTCTAATACTCAACCACCTGGACCCACTGA
>NW_004624733.1:7663838-7679404 GCF_000247695.1 Heterocephalus glaber | reverse complement strand
ATGTCTGGAGTTGTTTCTGCATCTTCTAATCTATTCCACTGATTCTTGGGTCTGTTTCTTTGCCAGTATCATGCTGTTTTATCACAGTAGCTTTTATCACAGTAGTATAGTTTCAAGTTGGGGATTGTGATAACCGCTGCCCTGTCTCTGTTGCCTAGAATTGCTTTTGCTATTCTAGGTCTCTTCTGGTTCCAAAAGAATTTTTGGATTGTTTTCTCTAGTTCTGTAAAATATACTGTTGGGATTTCAATCAGGATTGCATTAAATCTATATAGTAGTTTTGGAAGTATGGCCATTTTCACTATATTGATTCTTCCTACCCACAAACAAAGGATGTCTTTCCATTTTTTTTTATATCCTCTTTGATCTCTTTTTTCAGAGTGCTGTAGTTTTCAGTGTATAGGTCTTTTGCTTCCTTTGTTAGACTGATTCCTAGATATTTCATTTTTTTGGATGCTATTGTAAAAGGGATTATTTCCCTAATTTCCCTCTCAGTGAGCCTGTTATTTGTGTACAAGAAGGCTATTGTTTTTTGAGTGTTGAACTTGTATCCAGCTACTCTACTGAATCTGTCAATTGAATCTAGAAGTCTTTTGGTGGAGGTTTTTGAATCTTCTATGTAGAATATCATATCATAAGCAAATAATGACAGTTTAAGTTCTTCCTTTCCTATCTTTATTCTTTTTATTTCTTTCTCTTTTCTAATTACTGTGGCTAATGTTTCCAAAACTATATTGAACAGAAGCGGTGATAGTGGACATCCTTTTCTAGTTCCTGATTTTTGCATGAAAGTTTTCAGTTTTTGGCCATTTAGTATGATGTTGGTATTGGTTTTTCATAGATAGTCTCAATCATGTTGAGATAAAGACCCTCTATTCCAATTTTCTGTAGGGTTTTTGTCATGAATGGGTGTTGGATTTTGTTGAATCCTTTTTCTGCATCTATTGAGATGATCATATGGTTTTTGTCCTTGGCTCTGTTAATATATGTATTACATTTGTTGATTTACATATGTTGAACCATCCCTGCATCCCTGGGATAAATCTGACTTGGTAATGGTGTATGATCTTCTTGATGATCCTCTGTATTCTCTTTGCCAGTATCTTGTTGAGAATTTCTGCATCTATGTTCATTAGGGAGATTGGCCTGTAGTTGTCTTTTTTGGTTGGGTCTTTTCCTGGTTTTGGAATCACAGTAACACTTGCTTCCACGAATGAATTTCAATTTCCTTGATGAGTTTAAAGAGCAATGGTGATCATTCTCTAAATGTCTTGTAGGATTCTGCAGTGAAAACATCAGGACCTGGGCCTTGTTGGTAAACTTTTATTACATTTTCAATTTCACTCATTGTAATTGGGGTGTTTAGAATTTCTATATTTTCTTCATTTAACTTTGGCAATTTGTATGTATCTAGGAATCTGTCCATTTCTTATGTGTTTTCCATTTTATTAGAGTACAGTTTCTTGAAATAGGTATTGATGATCCTCCTGATTTCTACTGGATCTGTGTGACTTCACCTTTTTCATTCTTAATTGCATGGATTTGAACCTTTTCTTTCCTTTTTTTGATAAGGTTGGGTAAAGGTTTATCAATTATATTTATTTTGTAAAACCAACTCTTTGATTCATTGATTTTTTGTATCATTCTCTTGTCTTCATTGCATTGATTTCTGCTCTGATCTTTATAATTTCCTCTCTTGTACAAGCTTTGGAATTGTTATGTTCTTGTTTTTCTAGGAGCTAGAGGTTCTGCATTCGGTTGTTTATTTGAGTTCTCTCTGTTTTGCTAATATAGGCATTCACTGCTATTTATTTCCCTCCTAGAACTGCTTCATTGTTTCCCATTGATTCCTGTATGTTATACTGGCATTGTCATGTACTTGTAGAAACTGTCTAATCTCTTCTTTAATTTCCTCTGTGACCCATTGGTTGTTCAGGAGGGTGTTATTCAATTTCCATGTGTTTGTGCAGGTTTTGCAGTTTCTAATGTTATTGATCTCCAATTTTATTGAACTATGGTCTGATAATATAGAGGGGATAACTTCAGTTCTTTTACATTTACTTATACATGTCCTATAAGCTAGAATGTGGTCTATTTTGGAGAATGAACCATGTGTATCCAAAAAGAATGTATATTCTGATTTTGTGGCTTGGAACACTGGGTAAATATCTATTAAGTCCATTTGTTCAATAGCTTGGTTCAGTTCTAGAATTTCGTTGTTGAGTTTTTGTCTAGATGATCTGTCTATTTGTAATAGTAGGGTATTGAGGTTCCCCACCACAATTGTATTACTGCTTATTTGATTTTTCACATCCATTAATGTTTGTTTTGTATAGTTGGGGGCATTCGTATTTGGTACATATATATTTAGGATTGTTATCTCTTCCTCTTGGATTGTTCCCTTCACAAGGATGTAGTGATCATCTTTGTCTCTCTTAGTTTTGGTTTGAAATCTACTTTGTCTGCAAATAAGATTGATACCCCTGCTTTTTTTCTGGGTTCATATGGCATGGAGAACTCTTTTCCATCCTTTTACTTTCAATCTATGAATTTCTGTTTGAGTTAGGTGTGTTTCTTGTATACAGCATATTGCTGGATTTTGCTTCTTAATCCATTCTGCCAGTCTATTTCTTTTGATTGGTGAATTAAGGCTATTAACATTGATGGTTATAATTGATAGTTACTGACTCATCCTTGTCATGTTATTTTACTGTTGTTGGCTCTTTTATTTTTTATTTTTCCCCCTTCCCCTTTAGTTTCTTGCCTTACCTGGCGGTTTACCTCTGTTGGGCCTCAGGTAGTTGTGACCTTCATTGTCTTTTTCTAGGATATTGCTTAGAATTGTTTGGAGTGCTGGTTTGGTGTTCATGAAATTTCTCAGGTGTTCTTTACCATGGAAGTATCTAATTACCCCATCAATTTTGAAAGATAATTTTGCAGGATACAACAGTCTAAGTTAGAAGTTATTTTCTTTTAGGGCTTGAAATACTTTACTCCAGGCTCTCCTTGACTTGAGGGTTTGTGTTGAGAAGCCTGCTGTGATTCTGATGGGCTATCCTTTGTAGGTGATTTGTTTCATTTCTCTAACTGCTTATAGGATTTTGTTCTTCTGTTCGGTTTCTGGGATCTTGACTATTATATGTCTAGGTACAGATTGTTTTTGATCGTGGGTAGTTGGAGTTCTATATGCCTCGCTTATCTGTATGTTCAATTCTCTACTTCTATCTGGGAAGTTTTCTACTATTACTTTTGTGAACAGTTTTTTTAAATGTCAATTGTACTTTCTCCTGTTTTTTCGTGGACTCCTGTCAGTCTTATGTTATTCTTCTTTGGATCATCTAGCAGCTGCTGAATTGAATTCTCATGGTCCCTTACTATTTTTAAGAAATCTTGTTTTCATGGTCACTAACTGCAGTCCTGTCTTCTATATCTGATACTCTATCCTCACATTCCCTTAATCTACTGTGAATGCTTTCAATGGAGTTTTAAATCTCCTGTATATCTGTTTGAATCTGTTTCATGGATTCCATTTGTTATATTGGGCAATCATGGTTTCCATTTCTTTCTTATGTTGGGCATTCATGGCTTCCAGTATGGTTCTGAGCTCATCTATTTTTTTTATCTGTTTCTGTTCTAGAGCCTCTAATCATGTCTTTCACTCTGCTTACCATCTCTGTAGTTATCTGGGAATTATTACTGTTTTGAATTTTTCTAGAGCCTCTTTCATCTGTTTTGTTACTTCCTGTGCTATCAGTTCAGGGTGTCCAGGTGGTTGATTATCAGACTTTTCCACCTTGTTTCCCCCAGAATTTGATTTTGGTGGTGTGGAAGTCTGAGTTTGTGCCTTGCTTAATTGTCTTCTCATTTTTGTTTTTGGTACTGTCCTTGGTTTAATTCCTGGACTAATACTTCGAAATTGCTTATTGTAAGTATCTTTGTTGCTTATAATTAGAACTCTTATGGAATGATTGCTTCTCAGAGGTGTCTTCCAGATACAGCTGGTCTTTATGTTTTGAGTCTCTAATGACTCTGAGGCTATCTCATTTTCATTATACCAGGAAGGACAACTGATTAGATCAATCACAACACCTTAGCTCAAGTGATACAGTTAGCAACACCAGAGCATCAAGGACAGCTTAGAAAATGACAATTTGTTATAGTTATTAATCTATAACCTTTAACTGTGTAAATTAAATAAAAATAGAGAACCAAGTCAACATATGTTTATAGTGAATAATCTCTTCAATATAGTAACTTTACCCTTCAGGATGGGCAGTTTGAAGCAGTTGGGGAGGTAGGGATATATAGGTAGAAGGATAGAGGAAGGTTAAGAGTGAGGCCAGAGGACAAAGGAAGATCACGCAAACTCTAAGAAACTGTTGAAGACAAGAGGAAAAGACAATGAAAGAACAAAGACCAGAACAGAATGACCTAACAGCAATAGGGAGGCTAGAAACTGTATTTACTTTCCTTTAAGACTAATGATAATGGAGAGAAGGAAAAAGAGAAGAAAAGAAAGTTAAAGAAGAAATCTGAATTAGGGACAGAACAGGAACAAAAAGGGAGATGAAGAACAATATGGGACACCGAGAGAGCAATTGAGAGAGAGAAAGAAAGAAAAGAGCAAAGAAATAAAAATGAAGAGAAAAATAAAAGTTTGAAAAGGGTAGAAAAAGAAAAAATTAAAATTAAAAATAAGAGCAAAAAGTAACAATAATTTTGAAAATAACAAATAAAAACGAAGGATCTCCTTCAGGGTATGTCTCTGCTATCACAATAGACAATGTGGTGAGCGGTTTGCAGATATAAGTCAATGAGTCTCAGCAAGCCAGTAGCAGACCCATGAGATTCAGGCAGATTTCTGGCTGCAAGGCCCAAGTTGAGTTCACTGTCCTCCTGCAAGGTTGAACTCTGCGAGATTCTACTGCAGGTTCCATCTGCCCTTCCCCTGAAGATAGGTTCTGATGGGAGGTGATGCTCCCTCCAACTTACCAAGTAAGGTGATCTGGTCTGCCTTTGTTGCAGAGATTCTCTTCACTTTTCCAGTGGACTTCAGTTTTCATCAAGGAGCCTGAGAGAGTCTCTCTTTCTGTTGTTCACTTCTGCTCTATCTTCTGGAGCTCAGGACAATGGCCTTTATGACTCCCTGTGACTTTGTAGTGTGAAACCAGGTAGCAGCACAGCCAGCAGGCCAGAGGCAGGTGGTGGTGGTGGTGGTGGTGGTGGTGGTGGGGTGCTGCCAGTGGTCAGCCGAGATCCTCATCATCTGCTGGCTGGTCGCTGGTGGGCAGGGTACAGGTTGGATGGAGCAGGGCTCCACACGGCCAAGGTCCTCTCCACCCGCTTGGCTAAGCTGGTGGCTGGGGGGCAGGCTGTACCATTAATTTTTAAAAGATTAAAATAGAAATGCTAATTACCTTGATTTGATCCTGATATATTATATACATGTATCTGATTATAATACTATATCCCATAAATAAGTACAAATATTACATGTCAGTTAAAATATTTTTATAAAAGATTATAACTGAGCTAAAAATTCCTATCCTCTTGTGACTCTAGCTGGTATCATGTCATGTGCAATGCAATGCATTATTCATGTTTGTGGTGATGCTGGTGTAAACAGATGTCCTATACTGCCAATCATATAAAAATATCATACATACACTTATATAAAGTACATAATACCTGATATTGATAGTAAGAAACTTACTGGTTTATGCATCTACCAAAATTTTTATTATTTTAGAGTGTACTCTTTCTATTTATTTACTAAAATATATTTACTGTAGAACTGTATGCCATGTTATGCTGGCTGCAGTCTCAGACATCTCACATTTACCACATTTGTTGATTGTATCAAGAGGCCATATTGAGTAATTATGTAAGTTTATATAAATATACTCAATGATGTTCATACTATGATAAAATCACTAATGAAGCATTGCTCAGAATGTACCCCTGATTGTTTGTGTGTGTTTGTATACATAAAATGATTTATTACAACAACTTAACTCATGTAGCTGGAAGAGTCTTAGAAGACCCATGTTCTGCAGTCAGGAAGCTGGAAATACAGGAGAGCTGATGAGATAAGTCTGAAAACTGACCCACTTGAGGGGCCAGGGATTTAGCTCAGTGGTTCCGCTGCTTGCCTTGCAGGCACAAGGACCCAAGTTCAATCCCTAGCACCAAATAAATAAATAAATAACTGACCAATTTGAGACTCAGGAAGAGTTACTGTTTCAATCTGACCCCCACAGATGAGTGAGGCTAAAGTCACAACTTGTAAATCAGGAAGGAGGAGTTCTGTTTTAGCCTTTTTATTCTTCAGGATTTTGATGGATTGGATGAGGACTACTCATATTAAGAAAGCCAATCTGTTTTATTCAATCTACTAATTAAAATTCTAACCTTTTTCAAAAACAGCCTCACACACATACCAAAAATGATGTTTGGCCAAATGTCTGGAGATTCCATGACCCAGTCAACTTGACACATAAAATTAATCATCACACATGTATTACATAGTTTTTGGTCAATCAGCACTAAAAACTTGACTACTTATCCTGTGCTCTGCTCTCTGCTAGACCTCTGAAGAGATTTAAATCAAGCAAACAACACTGTATCTGGGAAGGACAGATTGGAGAAGACAAAGCTAATGTTTCTACTAGGAGAAACTGTTTGGTGCCTCTAGAGCAACCCAGTTCACAGGAAATACAATGTGTATAACCACATGCCTACCACATGTGTAATTTTATATTCCCTATTAGCCACACTTTATAAAGTAAATGTTAATCGTGTTTTTAAATGTAGTTTTCAAAATGTTATTATAACATTTAACAAACAAAGATTATTGAGATATTTTATACTCTATTTTGCACAGTGTCTTTGCCAGTGTGCTTTGTGCAATGACAGCTCTCAATTCGGGCCAGTGACATTTCCAGGACTTAGTAGCCTGACCTGATTAGTGGCTGTTCTGTTGCACAGTGCAGCCTCAAGTTTCTTCTGTGTGTTGCTCTATCTTAGGTATCATGTTTCATTTTGTGATGCATTTTAGACCCAATACAGGATTTGTGGGGAAAGAGCACCTGTTGGAAGATTAGATGTAACACAAGGAAAACTGAAGTGACATTTGTCAGGTCAAGCTGCCTGGGAAAATCAGACCTAGATTCAGTGGTTGCTAAAAGGTCATCTGTTCTTTTTGGACCAGAATAGTTTTGTCTGGGGGCAAACCTATTCCTTCTTGCTCTGCATATTTCAGGCTACTTCCTTCCCAAGCCATATTTACTGCTCCATGCTACTCGAGAAACTCCTGAGACTGAGAAAATGTACATTGATATATGAAAGTACACACACACACACACACACACACACACATATTAGTACTCTGCTCATAACTTCTCTACATCCTCACATAGTGTTCATAACCTCAGTGTTTTATTTCCTACTAACCTGTCTCTCCTTCTTCCATCCAGGTTATGCTTCATGAATCCTCTGTCCTCTTTCTCTTCTAAGGAAACTTTCCTAGGCAAACTGTTCCCTGAAAGTGTCTCTGAGTTTATTTGCTACCTACTCCCATTGGTCATCATGTGAGAGTTTCTTCCTGCTTGGGATACTGCTCTTGATAAGGCCAATTTTTATCTCAGTTTGATGATGAACACGGCAATCGATATCACATATCAAAGGGAAAATCATTTCAAATCTCAGGGAATAAGGACCACAAAGAGTAGTGGTTGACCCCTGAATTTTGACATGTATATATTTACAATCTGTTATGTCTTGTGTTTGGATGTCCTGCCCAAAATCTCATGCAGTCATAGGTGAAGATTTTTCAGAGGTGGCTGGATCTAGAGTGTGTGATTAATTCATGGTGCATTGCTAGGATTGTGGATGCTAGGATTAAGGGTGAGTGATTACTAAATCAGTCCACTGATTGATTTGGCACCACTCTAATCCTGGTAGCCTAGATAGACTATAAAAGGGGCAGAAAAAAGTTGCTAAGGCCCCCTTGTTCACTTACTTTGCTAACTTCTGCCTGCCATGAACTGTTTTTCCTCTGCAATGCCTATCTACCATCCCTGTCTGCCTTGGAGCCAGCCGATTATGGACTGAAACCTCTACAAACTGACCTAAATAAATCTGTCCTCCTTTAACTTTAGGTGTTAGGTATTTTGTCTCAGCAATGAGAAAAGTAACTAAAACAGAATCCAACCCTTATTGATCTATAGTAATACAAAGCACGTTTTGCTTAATGACGTTCTGAACAAGTCTTCTTTTGTTTTTGAATCCCCTTCTACCCTTTTTGATAAAAAGATATTTTTATTTTCCTGGAGGAACCAATATTCCCTAAATAGTGATTCAGTTTTTTCCTTGCAGAGAAAAAAGAATTTCATGTCCTTCTAATATTACAATAAAGTCAGACAATTAAGTTTGGTATATTAGGTCATTAAATCTAGATGCAAACTTAAACCTAGATCCAAAAGTTTTTAGTCAGACTTAAAGTATTTTCACTTAATGTGAGAAATCAGTTGTTTTTTTCTTCCTTCAGAAGATTTTATGACATTCTTTTTTTTCTGGGAAAATATCATGTCTTTTGCAGATTTCTCGCCTCCAGCACTACCTAAACACCTCAAATGCCACTTCCTTGTGTCCCCATGCTAGCACTTCTTACCCGTTGTTTCCCAGATCAATTAATTTGCTGCCTGAGTTGCACACAGGGCACACTTGTTTGCACTAATATTCACTAAAGTTCGTGCATCTTGGCAAACCAGCTCAGCCAGATTAGAGGAAAAAGCAAAGTGCTGATGAATAGCAAAATGTGTCCAGGCCAATGCAGCACCTCATTTATCACTCATTAGCTTGCCTTTCTACCTTCATTTTTCTGATCTTTGTCATCAGCCTTTATTACTAATATACATTTTTATCATTATTATCCATTCAGCACAAAATTTCTAAAATTGAGTTTAAGTTATCTGTTCCCAAGATTATCCAATGTTTTATATAAAAGCAAGAAAGAGCTTGCAAATCTACAAGCTAATTAAGGTAGTGTCTTCCCTGTTCTGCCTCACTAGACTTTTTTTCCTACAGTTTGCACTTAACATACAGGTTAATATGAAACCTCCTTTGTACAAAGACCACTTGGCTCCTTTCACTTCATCACAAGAGGAGAAGTTGGGGGTTGTGCATGTGACGACTGAACCGAAGAAGCAGAGGACGCAGGTCATGATCAGAGGTGTCTCCTGGGGAGCAGGAAACTTAGAAGACCAGAGCCACTCTTTAGACCCAGCCTGAAGTTCTGATGCAGGTCTCAGTCGTTTCTCAGCCCAGACAGAACCATTTGATGTAGACCCTATGAAATGGCTCTTGGTGATAGTGCTGTCAAGCTTGACAGCACTGCTTTATTTCATTTTTACTGTACTAGAGCTCAGGTGAGAAATTCCAACTCACAAATGTGGCTGACAGCTGAACATAGGGGCTGTTCCAATTGGCAGGCAGCAGGAGCAGAACAATAAGTAAGAGGTAAGCAACTTCTGGTCTCCTAGCCACTCTGGAGGGTTTTATGAATATCTCAGAATAAAGCATATAAGGGATCCTGTATTAAACAAAGTTCACCTTCAGATTATGAGCTTGCCCATAAAGCTTTGAAAAACGTATAGGCTCTTTTTCTATTTTTACATGATATAACTTCACATACAGAATTTCTCCTAACATACCTCTTCTTGTCATTACAAAAGCTTTGTTTCTCCAAGTTATTAGAAGCCAAGCCACATTCTTTAAATACATAAAATAGGGCTGGCATGCTCATTTTCCTCATCATTTATTTTGGGTTATCTTGAATTGCCTCTTCCATTTCACCTAAAGCAGAAGCCAATACGTAAATAAACTATTCTAAAGGGACTTGACATGATTTAAGTTTCACTTATTTTTCTGATTCCCTTTCCTAAGGATTAAACCAGCTCTTTGCTACCCAGCTAACATACAGGACTGGCCTGAAATGAACACAGGTGAAGAAAGAAGTTTCTTTAAAGTTCTTAATTTAGGCTTCATTGCCTGCCTCATGAAGTTGCAGGGCTCTTTCCAGTGTTTCTGAACTTTTCTGTAGGATCTCAGTCCCTCTAGATTGGTTGAAGAGTTATGGACCTCTCCTCAGATAATTGGGCATGCAAACCAACTCCCACTGGTAGCAGGTTATTTCAGATCCAAATGTGTCCTACAATCAATCTAGGGTCCAACCATTGCTCAAAGGTAGGAAATTCTTGCCTCTCAGTAAAAATGAAAATCTGCACATTGGATGCCAAAAGAGAAAAAGTTCATAATGGAAAACAATGGATGGTTTCAGGTCTTGTTTTAGTAACAGTGAATGTGAGAATTCCTAATATTTAATAATTTTTGGAGTTGATTCAAAGGAATGTCTACATTAAATCAAGGAAAGAAAAAGAATTAAATTGTGGGCCACTCATAAATTGACTGAAAGTAGGATTTGCGAAAGTTATTTTTTTGATTAATTATAGTTCAGCTTTTCTCCTATAGCTGTAAGTTGTCCATAAGAAGATGCTAAAATCTAAAATTTAGTTGATATATCTTTTTTTTATTTCAGTTGATATATCTTTGCAGTAATACTTGGAAAGTTTCTGCTGTTTTGAAAAGTGTCTGATGATGACGACAATTTGGTTCTGCAATTTTTTTTATTCTACTGAGAGAAAATTTTATAGTAATTGTTGTTTATATGAAGTCATAATAAATAATCATGTGAGCTCTTATTTAAATTGTAAGGTGCTCTTACTGTCTAGCAACTTCAAGTAAATCTGCCTCTACTAAGCAGTTTGGTTTAGATATATAACATGTTGAAAATAGAAACAATAACCTTGACACTAACAGCAAATTTCAGTCTTCAGGACAAGAATGTGCCAGCATACTGTAAATGCTGATTTATCTGGCATCTCATCAAGAGTCTTTCCACTTAATACTTTATTAAACTATTCGTGTATGTGTGTGTGTGTGTGTGTAGCACTAAAGAAATTATTAAGAATTAAATTGTCACAAATTGTTTATTATGATGCATCATATTTTACTCCCAGTATTTGAAAGTTGATAAATCTGTCACTTAGAACACTTTGCAACAGTAAATAAATTGCACAGATTGTGTATGGACTTGAAACATAAAGAAAAACACAAACAAGAAAATAGAAGCACAAGTAATCCTATCCCTGGGAAGGGATAATGGGAGTGACTTCTCCATAGCACACCTGGGTCACCATCATGAGAGCAGCGATTTTCATTGTCATCTTTGTGTCAGTTTCTACTGTCTGTTCCTTTCAGTGCGATTTTTCCTTTTTGCTTCTTGCAATTTTATAGACTAGTTTTCTGAAATGTATATATGATTTAAAAGACTATTCTCCTTATTTTATTGTCAATATAGTATGGTGGCTACAAGCTTGGGTCTCACCATTCTAAACTCATCTTTGCTAATTTCATGCTGAGTGAACATGGGCTAGTTGCATTTCCGCTTTGTCTGAACAGTACTTTCTGCTCGTCTATCTACAATACCATCTCATTTTTATCTTTGTGTCTTTTTTTTTTTTTCTTTTGCTACCGGGGATTGAACTTGGGTCCTTGTGCTTGGGGGACAGGTGGTGGAACCACTGGGCTAAATCCCCAGCCCTCTTTGTGTCTTTTTACTCAGTTTTTCTTTTTAATAAGAATTGAACCCAGGGAGTAATAAGCTAGGTCTCCATCCCTTTTTGCTTCTTTATTTTGAAACAGGATCTAACTATGTTGCCCATGCTGGCTTCAAACTTGCAATCATCCTGCCTTAGCCTCTGGAATAGTTGGAATTATAGGCATACACCTCCATACCCTGCTTTTACTCAGGTTTTGTCTTCCTAGTAACTAAAAATACTTAACATTGTTATATAATAATTCATTTATTTATTCATGGTATGTTCCTACCATATGTTACATTTGCCTTACTGTGACAAGAGACCTGAGAATCATAATTTAAAACAGGAAAAGTTTATTTTGGCTTATGTTTTCACAAGTTTCAATCTGTGGTTGGCTGGCTCCATTGTTTCTGGGCTTGAGATGATACAAAACATCATGGTGGAAGTGTATGGAGAATCAATCTATAGTCAATTCATCAGTCAATATCATGGTGGCCAGGAAGCAGAAAGCGAGTTAGGGAATACTCTTGCTGGCTTCTCCTTTTCCTGCCATGTTCCATGTTTGTCCCTATCCTACTGGATGGTGCTTCCCACATTCAGTATGGATCTCCCCCTCAGTTTGCTCTCTAACTTGCCACTTGTCTTTGGACACACACTAACAGACACACCCAGAAATATTCTTTAATAATTTTCTAGGTAATTCTTAATCCACGTCAAGTTGACAATCAAGATTACTCATCATATACCATTAAAATGTAAACTCCTTGAGACTTTTATTTTGCTTCTTGTTTTAGTCCTAATGATTTGAAGACAATTGTCATTTTAATATATTAGAGAGGACCAATCTTGCTAATGGAGAATGAACAAATTAATTAATCCAGATAATATTCTTAGTGCAGCATCTGGCATTTGATAAATGTGATCTATTATGCCAGCTATTCATGGGAATTTAAGTTGTAGATTTGAAAGGATGAAGCAAAACTAATTTTTTTCTGAATGTTACTTCTATAATGGTTATTATAAACAATATTATGTACAAAGCAGGGAAGGGAAATACCTTCTCCCAAATAGTAGCTTCTTCTCATTTTCTACCTACTAAAAAGTTTACAATATGAGGTTCTGCTATAGCTCTCTCTATATATGTACACTATGTATGTATATTTGTACATTTTTATGTGCATGGGTATATACATAAACATATATGTAAACAATTCTAAAGTGATAAAACTAAATATTCTTTTGTAATTTCGAGCTTTTTTCACTTGTTAAATACCAAATATGACTTGATATTTTCCTCCAAAGATTTTATGTATTTTCTATAGTTTATTCATACATATTTTAGAAATTTATTGCTAGTATGAAGCTGTTAACATTGGTATTTTTACCTCATGTCCAGTTCCCTTACTAAATTTTCCAATTAGTTTTCTTAGTTTCATTCACTTTTTCCTTTGTATATTCTGGATATCACATCAAGTGCCAAAAACTTATCTCATTCTCTCCAGTTCTTAGTTTTTTACCTCACTGCATTGACTCAAATTTCCATTATAAGGTTGAATGATTATAAATGCTATTACCCTTGTCATGTTTCTCACTTTAACACAAATGCCCCTATGTCTTTAAAAACCAAGTTTGTTAACATCTTAGAATCATCCTTGGTTTCTGTTTTTCTTTCATAATTCAGTCTATTAGCAAATCTAATTGGAGTAACCCTCTCTCTCTCTCTCTCTCTCTCTCTCTCTCTCTCTATATATATATATATATATTTGTTTATTTATTTATTAGTTTGGTGGTGGTGGTGGTGCTGGGAAAAATGCTTGATATATACACCTTAAAGAAAGAAGTTGCTTATTTGGCTCACAGTTTTAAAGGTTCAGTCTGTGGTCAGCTGGCTCCAAGGCAGAAGCAGCATGGTAGAAGGGATGGAGCAAAATGACTCAATTTATGGCAGCTTGGAAGCAAAGCACAGGGGAAGAGCACTAGGGAGACAGAAACCCTGCAAAGGCACATTTCCAAGGACCCACCCCCTCCAACAGACCCCAACTCCTGATACCACATTCAGTTATTAACATCAGTAGCTTATTTCTCTGAAGAGTATATGTTCCCCTTCCTGAATGATCCAGTCACCCCTCTATGAGGCTTTTAATCCAATCAGTTGAAAATTAAAATTAGCTGGCATACCACCAATACTCTCTAGACTTAGTCCCCATCATTTCTTTCCTGGCAGTACCCATACCCTACTAAAAAGTCTGATTGTGGTTACCCTTTCTTATACATAATCTGTTGTCCTTACATAGAGTGACCCCTTTAAAATATGAATCAGACATTGTCCCTTACATGGCTCAAGCTCATCAGGTCGTTGTATTCACTTTTGGAATAAAATCCAAATTTTGCGAGGCTCTATGTGATCTGACACCTGACTACCCTTCCAGTTTCACTTCCTAAAGTGCTTGATTTTTCTCATTCCCTTCAAATTAACCTTATTTTTTCTAAAATATACCACATGTCTCTGCATCCAGGACCTCATACTCAATATTTCCCTCTTCATAGAATATTCTGTATCCAGATAATTCCTTTCTTACTTCATTTAGATCTATATGCAGATACCTTCTTAGAGAAGCATCTTTTAGACCACCTTATTACACTAGCACTTCCTTCATGGATTTTTGTCCTTTTGCTCAGTTTTAATTACCTTCCTAACAACTAAAAATATTTGACATAGTATTACAGGTATATAATGATCATTTGTGTGTTTATTGAAATTTTCTACCATTACAATGTAAGATCTTTGAAAGTCTGCTTTAATTTTGCTTTTTATGTTTGATTATGTCAGTGCCTAGATCATAGTAGGTACTTCATATACACTATATTAAGATAAATAAATAAATGGTTGCAGTATTTGCCAAATGAGGCTCATGGAAACTCAGACTTATATTGGCATTTTAAAGACTCCAAGAAGAGGCAATTCTGTATAATCTTCTTTAAGGTCTTCATGTTTTGTAATCATTTGTGTGTGGTCAAATTGTTTTCTTCTAGAGAGGAATTTATTTTTTTAATGCCAGGTATCCAAGAAATCAAAGCAGTTTCAGATTAAGCATGAGAGTTTTCTAAGTTTCTAGGTAATCTATCAAGGTACCCTAACTGAATAGCCAAGCCCCTGAGTTTCTCTACCACAAGTAGAGTGTATATTACATTAAGTTTCTACCTTTGGTGGACAATAAATTTAGACTTATATTTGTTGATCCTGTAATTTCCTGAAAGTATGCTTGCTTGTAAGCCCTTTACTCGAGAAGAGGCAAGTGGGTCACAGTACAATTGATGCCAGTAGCCCCAAGTCCTCGCTTCTCATCGTGAATCCACCTCTCAGGTGCTTCTTCCATAGAGGCAAATATTCCCTGAAAAGAAAATTTTCTCCCTTGGTTCTACACTCTCAGAAAGAAATATCTTGTTGGCTCTTTTATATTAACTGAGATATTTTCTAGCTTTTTCATCTAGTCTTTCAGTGGTCTTTAACATAAGGGTTAGTGGAAGTACCTAGTTTGCTATTACTACCAGGGTATAATTAGATATTTTAAAACTTCTCTTTCAGTAGGAGCTATTTCTTCTGGTTGTACAATGTGATCTCCTTTTAAATTGTGAATTTTCATCTTATATCTGGTAATTTTTCACTGGGCTCTCATATTGAAAAGTAACTCAGACAGTCAAGTGGTGGTAACTGATGAAGACTTTCTGAGTACACTGGATAAAAATAGGCAAATAATTGTGTTTCATCATATGATCATTTGGTGATTACATGGATTTGTGAATGAATTTCATCTCAATGATTAGAATGAATAATCGAAAATGTAAAATAGGAAGAAAAGGTCCAAAGGGGTAGGGGTAGTGGGAGGGGCAGGGGAAAGGAAAGAA
>NW_004624733.1:7628798-7660317 GCF_000247695.1 Heterocephalus glaber | reverse complement strand
AATAAACAGTCTAGACATAATCATTATAAGATAATCAGATTAGAATATATTTTTTAAATAACTCTATGCTGTCTATAAGAAACCAGCTTAAATATAAGGATATATATGATTTTAAAATATATACTATGCAAACTTTGATTAAAAGAAAGACTCCAGAACATAGAAGGTATTAAAAGACATTCTTTAATGTTAATTCTCCAAGAAACTATAACAACCCTAAAGGTGAATGCACTTAAGAACTGTGTTTCAAAATATATGAAACAAAAACAGAACCAAAAGATTAAATGAATACATATTTATAATTTGAGACTTTAACTCTCTCAGTATTTCATAGGAAAAATATAAAGAAAAATCATTAGAAGTATGAAACACTTGGATAACTACCTTGATGTAATTTACATAGAGCATGCACTTAACAACACCAGAGTATACATTTTTGTCAAGTGTACATTTAACATATACAATGATGGATCAGATACTGGGTCAGAAATAACTCTTTTAAAAGGAGTTGAATACAGATTTTTTCTTGAGCCAAACAGTATGACACTAGATATCAGGAAGAGAAAGATATCTTTAAAATCACAAAATATTTGGAATTTAAACACACTTAAAAATAACCCCAGATTAAAAAAGGAAATCACAGAAAAGTCAGAAAATATTTTGAGTTGAATGAAAATGAAAACATATCAGATTTTGTGGCTGTAACTCAGCCATTGCTTAGAGATAAGTTTATACCATTAAATGTTTATATTAGAAAAGAATAATGAGCTTAAATTAATGTGTTTTTTCCACCTTAAGGAGGTACATTACACCTGAAGGTACATTAAAGAGTACATTAAACCTGAAATAAACAGGGAACAAAAGAATAAGGAAATAACAAGGATTAAAATAGAAATCAGCTGGTCCTCTGGGAAAAAAATAAAATTTGATAGATTTGACAACCTAGATTGAATGGGCCAATTCCTCAGGGGGAAATTTTTAAAACTAGCCAAAGATCATATAAGCAAAATAGGTACCTCAGATAGCCCTGTATCTCTTCTGAAAATTGAATTTCTAATTAATATTCATCAAACAAAATTCCAGGCTCATGTGCTTTCAAGGAAAATTTTATCAAACATTTAAGAAAGAAAAATTACCAATATATACAAATTTTTTCAGACTATAGAAGAAGAAAAACTTTCCAACTGATTTTTTGAGGTCATCATTACCCAGATACCAAAATACTACAAGGAAAAATAACTCAAGACCAATATCCTCATGAACACCAATGCAAAAATCCTTCATAAAATAAGGAAAAATGAAATTTAACAATATGTTGAAAAGATGATATATCATAAGGAACTACAATTTATTTTGAAAATAAAGGCTGGTTCAATATTTGAAAATCAATCAATGCATTCCACTATATCTGTAGACTAAAGAAAAAAACTTGTAAGTATCTTAGTAAATGCAGAAAACGTCTTTGAGAAAATTCAGCATCATTGATGTTAAAAAAGAAAACTCACAGTAAAATAAGAACAGAATTTCCTCAACCTGATACTAGACATCTATACAAATCTATACATAAGTTTATATTTACTGATGGAGGAAAGAATGTTTAGTCCTAAGATCATGAACAAGACAAAACATCTGCTCTCACTACTGTTTACTGTTGTATTGGAAATTCTAGATAGTGCTACCTTAGATAAGAAAAAAATAAAATGCATGTAGATTTGGAAAGGAAGGAATAAAAGTATCTCTTTTGCAGAGGACACAATTATCAATATAAAAAAATCCCAACAAGCCAGAACAAAGTTGCCAAGTTAAAAAAAAAAAAATGTCACAAGGTTGCAAAATATAAAATCAATGAAAGAAAATCACATTTCTATATACTAGTAATACAAAATTAGAAATTTAAATAAAAAGTAATACCATTTACAATTGCACTATATAACATGAAATATGTAAGTATTAACCTTCCAAAATACTGACAAGATCTGCATGGCAAAAAGTATGTAATACTTATGAAGAAATGTATGAAACACCAAATAAATAGATATATCAGTTCTTGTATTTAGGAGAAAACTAAACAAACAAAACACCTGTGGCTCATGAAGAATACTCTTGAAAACACAAGACTGTGGTGGAAGTTAAGAGTGTATTTCTTTAAAGAGGTTTTGTTGTTCAGAATATGTATTTATCTATCTCGTTATACTTCTAAAATATATTGGTATCATATAAAGTTCCCTCTACATACAAAAATTCACTTTGCTTAGAAGAGAAATATATTATTATTAATTAGAAAAAATATATATGGGGCATAGTATTTCACATGCAAGTTTAAGTAGATGAAAAGGTGATTGAAATCAAGTTAGGTACTAGTTTTTCTTATGCATATACATGACTTCCCTTCAAGTCATCAGACACCTGTCGTTGCCAAAACCCTTTCCACTTTCAGTGGTGATGCCTAGTGAAAAATTTTAAGACTCATTGTGATGTCATTAACACTGCAAACTAAGTACTCTAAGCTGAGCTATCTATGACATTTTATTCTTTCATTTATGCCAATGATCTGTCCTAAATCTTTAAAAAAAAAGAATAACTCAGTATCCACATATAGTACCTTGTAGTATTTGCTCATTTTCTTTTAAATCAACAAACATTTATTTAGAATCTACCACACACTAGAGACTATGATAAATACTGAGGCTGCTGGCATCAAATTCCAGGACCAGAACATCACGATGCCATGAAATTGCTGTATTAGTAGAGTAGTGCACTGAGCACAGCAGAGCGGGCAACACAGGCTGCAGGCAGAGAGGACAATGTGCAGGCTACTGAAAGCGATGGAGTAGAATCCCAGTTGAGTATTGACAGATGTGTAAGTGTGAGGCAGGAGGTCGTGTGCAGGAGTTATTTGGGAAAGAGTGGTGTTGCAGACAGAATTATGTTTGCTACAATTCAGGTTGAAGTGTTACCAGCAATCTGACTATATTTGGAGATGGGGCCTTATGGAAGTAATTAGCATTAAATAAGCTCATAAATGAAGGATCCTCATCCAACTGGATCAGTATTTTTATAAGAAGAGACACGGGGTGCTCCTTGCTTGTCCCCCCATTCCCTTTCCCTCTCTCCCTTGGTACATGCACAAGGAAAGGCCATTTGAGGACAATACATGGCTGTTGACAAGCCAGGAATAGAGCCCTTGCCAGGAGCCAAATTGGCCATTACCTCTCTCTGGGACTTACAGCCTTCAGACCTGTGAGAAAGCAAATTTCTGTTGTTTAAGTAATCAATTCCGTGGGATTTTTATTAAGGCAAACTGAGATGATAAGACAGTTGGTAAGAATATACAGATAATTCCAATTAGGGGAGAAAATCTAAATAAATGCATGGAGGAAAGAACAAATGTGGCCTGTGTGGGTTTGTGCAAGTGGCTTAGTGTTGCTAAAACTGAAAATCAGGACTGTGATAAGGGAGGTAGGATGGCAATAATAAAAGTGATGATAAGTATATGAGGCTGTTTCATAGAAGTCTTTAAATGCCATATCAAGGAACTTGGATTTTCTAAAATAGTATGGAAAATTTAGTAGTAAATTCAGTGTATTTGTGAATTCAAAAGATATTATTTTATCTAACAACTCCAGATTGTGTGAATTTTGAGCTTGATGTGAAAATCAGGTGAGTGTGGGACAGTCACGAAGTATTTGTCTCTGTCTTCAGTAAAAAGAGATGATGGTTCAGACTATTACTGCAGAAGTGTAGATGGAAAGGGCAAGTGTGGATCAAAAAATTCTTCTGTGAGAAAAATTACAACTCAATGTTCTCCTCCAGAGATATTTCAGAGAAGGAGAATGAGACTGTTTCTGGGCAGAGACAGATCTAGAGTTTTAAGGTCCTCAAGCATGCAATTTGGGGGTCCTCTATGGAAAATAATAGAAAATTATTAAGTAACAACTTGCTGATCCTCTGACAGTTTAATCATGCAGACTCCAATTTGAAAGACAGGTGATCAGACCTCACTCGCCCAGCTGAGCAACATAGAGAAAGAAAGGTCAGGGCTGGGGCAGAGCGATGGGTTTAGATTAGACATGGACATCAGAGGAGCAGTTAGAGACACCTGAGAGTGCTCAACATATTAGTCTGAAGCACTTAAAATTTGAATTTCAAGTAGAAGTGTATTAATTTAGGAGTGAGCAAAAACCAAAGAAATTGGGACAAAGAAAAATAATTAGAATGTCCAAAGCAGATAAGAAGCGATGAAGGAAGAAAAACAAGTATGATATTATGAATAAAACTAATATTTTAGCATAGGCTGAGACTGAATGTAAGAACAGTTAATACTGTAGTTTAAAGGTCTGCCTAGTAGATTGTAAAGGCCTGAACTGCAGCCGCAGGAGCAGAAGGAAATAAGAGGGCTGCTGCTATTTTAGCTTACTGACACTAGGAGAACAGTCTACCATGAAAAGAAGGAAGAAAATAGTGAAATAAAGATGACAGTGGGTTCTAGTACTTTGATAAATTGAATTTTTGATGCTTTGATAAAATTGCTTGGATAAAATAGTTTTCTTGTATGGGAAGTCAGACTGAAGAATGAATTTAGGAGGAAATGGTTAATTTGATATGCCTCCAGAGTATCATGATAGAAATGTCTGTTAAAAAGTTGGAAATACATGCACAAGCACAAGGACCCAAGTTCGATCCCCGGTACCCAAAAAAAAAAAAAAAAAGAAAAAGTTGGAAATACATCTGTCAGTTGACTTGGAGATAGATATTGTCTTTGTCTTCATTTTCCAATATAAAGAAAAATACAGCTCTAAAATGTTTTATCACTTGTCAAAGATTAGGAAGTAACTCTTGCACCTAGGGATGCCAAGTACAGAATCATCAGCCAATCAGAGGTATTCTAAGCTTAAGGACTGGGGACTGTCACTAGCAATACACACACAGAAGATGCCCATGCACAGAGTACTGGGGAATACCAAGGTTCTGTACTGTTAGAGTGTGAAAAGCCACTGAAAAGCGATTATTTTTCCATTCCCCACTTTCCCTAAATCCTAACAGCTACCAGTGTGCTTTCTGTCTCTATGAATTTACCTATTCCAGATTTTTCATACAAATGATGTCATATAATAAGTGCATAAAACATATTGACTTCTGTTAGTATAATGTCTTTGAGGTTCATCAAAGCCACAGTATATATCAATATATATACTGATATATTTATATTTTATAAATATTTATATTTGTTTATGGCCAAATAATATTCTGTCCTATGTATGTACCACACTTTGCTTATCCATTGATCTCTTGATAAACACTTGTGCTGTTTACACCTTCTATCTATTGCAAATTCTGCTATTCTGAACAAGTGTATAAATGTTTGAATATTTCTCAGTTATTTTTGGTACATACTTAGAAGTAGAATTGCTGGGTCATATGGTAGTTCTATATTTAACTTTTTTAGTCATTCATCAAATTTTTTCCAGAGCAACTGAACCATTTTACATTGTCACCTATAACATATGACAGCTCCAATATCCTGACATCTTTATGAATACTGCATATATCTAGTTTTTCATAGCTACCCTTTTGGGGTATCCCATTGTGGTTTTGATCTGCATTTTCCTAAGGAGTGATGATATTGAGCACTTTTCCTGTGCTTGTTGGTCATCTGCATATTTCCTCAGGGGTTATGTTTATTCAGGCCCTTTATTCATTTTTAAATTGGATTGTTACTGAGATGTAAGTGTTCTTTATACTTTAGAGACTAAAACCTTGTCATATATGTCATTTGAAAATATTTTCAGTAGGTTATCATTTTACTTTACAGTGTTCTTTGATGTTCTGGTGTTTGTGCTTGTGTCATATCTAAAATTTCATCGCCAAATACAAGGTCATGAAGATATTTTTCCGATATTTTTTTCTAAAAGTTCTATTATTTTAGGTCATTGCTCCATTTGAGTTAATTATTGTATCTAGTATAAGGTACAGGCCCAATTTCATTCTTTTTCATGTGTATATACAATTGGCCAAGCACCCAAATTAATCTTTCCCTTATTGAATACTCTTGGGACCCTTGTTGAAAAATCTATTAACCAGAGAAATAAGGGTTTATTTCCGGACTCATTTCTATTTCACAAGTCTGTATGCCTAACCTTATGTCAGAACCATAATATTTTGATTGCTGTAGCTTTATAATAAGCTTGAATTCAGAAGTATTTTGACTATTTGACCATTTTTGAGATTGACCTGCAATTTTATATGAATTGAAGAATCAATTTTTATATTTCTGAGAAAAAGGATGGTGGTGTTTTTGCACTTGATCTTAGCCAAAAGGCTGAGAAGTGATGGTGAGGTTTTTGTAGTATTACATTAAATATACAAATCACTTTGGATGGTAGCATCAGCATCTTACCAAAGCCAAGTTTTCCAGTCTATAAATATGGAATGTCTTTTTACTTATTCAAGTGTTTTTAAATTTCCTTCAATATCTTATAGCTTTCAGTATGCATGTTTTTGACTTCCTTGATTAAATTTATTTCTAGATATTATATCCTTTCAGATATTCTTGTGAATGGAATGGTTTATTAATTTCCTTTTGGATTATTTGTCACTAGTATATAAAATACAACTGTATTGTGTGTGAATGTTTTTGTTTTTTTGAGACAGTCTCAATATATAGCCCAGGCTGGCCTTGAACTCATGACAATCTTGCTTCAGCCTCCCGAGTGCTGGGATTACAGGCGTGTGCCACCGCCCCAGCTGTGTGTTAATTTTGTACCCTGAAATGATTAATCTATTATTTTTTTAAGGGAGATTGATTTACAGGGTGTTTTTTTCTTTGTAGATTCTTTATCTGGCATTGGTATCAGGGTAATTAATATTGGACTCATAAAATGAGTTAGGAAATCTTCCCTCCTATTTTATTATTTTGGAGTAGTTCAGATAGATTAATGTTAACTCTTTTTATTTGTTTGCCAGAATTCACAAGTGAAATCTGGTGATGGACTTTTTTTCTTTGTATGCAGGTGGATTGCATACAAAAAAAGGGTTACCCTTTTTTGTTGTAGGTATATGTCAGTTTTATATTTCATCTTGAGACAATTTTAGTAATTTGTGTATTTCTCAGAATATCTGTTCATCCAGGTTATTTTATTTGTTAGTGCTCAATTATTTACAGTATTTTTATAGTCCTTTCTATTTCTTTGAAGTCAATAACAATATCCCCACATTCATTTCTGATCTTAGTTTTTTGCGAGTCACTTTTCCTTAACCAATCCAGCTAGAAGTTTATTACTTAAACCTTTTGGTTATATTGACTCTTTTGAAGAATCAACTTTTGGTTTCATTGATTCTATTATTAGTCTATGAACTCTGACCATTAGTCACAACTGTCCACTTGACAGGATTAGATCCCAGCAGCATTGCACAGCATGTTTCTGGGTGTACCTAAGTGGATCACGAGACAGAGATAATCTCTGGTTTCCAGTCCTTTCCTTTCTGGCATTCTTTCCCAGCTCTGTGCTTCCCCATGCTATGAACTAAACAGCTTTGCTCCATCACACTTCTGAAATGATGTTCCTGTCTTGGAGCCAACCTTGAACTAAATCCTTTGAAATTATGAGCCAAATTAAACCTCTTTTGCTTTAAGTTGTGGATGTTGAGTATTTTGTCTCAGTGACAAAAAGCTGACTGGTGAATTATTTCATCCTTCATCTCCATGCTAATATTTATTGCTTCTATCCTCCTGTGAACTTTGGCTTGTTTCCTCTTCTTTTTCTCTTTCCTTAAGGTATAAAGTTAGGCCATTGATTTGAGTGTTTAGGTAGGTATTTATAGACGTAAATTTGACTCTCAGCATTGGTATATTCTGTAAGTTTTGGTAAAGTGTTTTTGCTATCATTTCTCTCTGAATATTTTCTAATTTCTTTGGTGGTTTCTTCTTTGACCTATTGATATCTCAGAGTATGTAGTTTACTTTCCACTACATGAATTTTCCAGTTTTCTTTTTTATTATTTTCTAGCTTCATTCCATTGTTGTTAGAGAAGATGCTTTGTATTATTTTAATCCTTTTACTTTTACTAAGACTTAGTTTGTTGCCTAACATCTGGTCTATCCTAGATACTGTTTGTATTAGTTGTCCATTACTGTGATGAAATACCTGAGAAACTCAACTCAAGAGAGGAAAAATGTATTTTGGTTCATGGTTCATGGTTTCAAATGTTTCAGCCCATGGTCGGCTATCTCCATTTTTTGTGGCAGAAGAGTATGGCATAGAAAAGGTGCTCACCACATGGGGGCCAGGAAGCAGTAAGCAAAAGAAAGAACCAGAGAGTAGGAGGATGGGGATAAGATACAGTTTCCAAGATCACAGCATCTTGACTCACTCTTTTCAATGAGGCCCACTGCCTAAGTTTCCATCATGCCCCCATCAGTGGATTAGAGCACTCATGATCCATTCACTTTCTCAAAGCCCCATCTCTGAACGGTGAACCTTTTGGGGACATTAAAGATCTAATAATAATATTCTATATGCATTTGAGAAGAATATATATTCTACTAGAATTATGTTTTATTCATAAAATAAAGTACATGTGATTGATTATAAAGGAAAATTATGAAATTTAAGTAGAGCTATTAAAATATTTTAAATATATTATATAGAAATATATGGAATTTTAAATTAAACTTGGAATAAATTATCATAATCTCTCAGGAGTAATGTATGTTAATAATATTTCAAAGTACCTATGTAATCTAAGCTGCTATGAAAATACCACTGATTGTTGTTGTTAAGAATGTCATAAGCACTACTGTTACCAGGTAGTTCCTTTAGAAATGCCTCATCAATCAAAAGTATCCCAGCTTCTTCTTTTCTTGAACCAAGAATTGGATGAGACAAGCCAAAAATGATCCCAAAAGTTTATTTGAAAAGTGAGGGGTGAATGGGCATGAGAGAAACTAGTTCTGTGGGGCAAACTTGGGTGGGACCAGAGAAAAAGAAGGTAAAAGCAAAAGTAATATTCAATCTGTGTCTGAGAAACACAGCACGCGCCATCATGAGAACTCACTATAGCAGCTCCCTGGGGCATCCGGTCTTCTTTTATGTCATCCACATCTGGTGGGAACTCTCAAGAATTTGCACATATGAGGTCCTAAGAATTATTTGGTGCTGTCTGGGATCTTGTAATTGGCAGGTCCTGGTTATTACCCCAGCCAGCTTTCCCATGCCCTATCTCCTATGTCACTACTAATACTTTAGTAGTTAAGGAGAATAACAAATTCTAGTTAAAGTTTAGTGAAAGTAAAAATGCCCAGTTTTCCCTTCAAAAGCTGATAATCAGACTGAATTCTTTTTCCAAATCTTCAGGAGGTCTAAAGGCACTAGGTTAAAGTCTCTATTTAATGGGTTCTTCCCTGAGTTTAAAATCATTGCTCTAAAAGTTCTTCTGGAGTTCCTAAAAAGGAAATGGTTAGTCTTATCTAGAGCACCTTTCATAAGTCAGCTCCAGTCTGGAGGAGGAATCTAACCTTTGCTCCTGGTGGCACCTTGGGCCAAAATAGATTACAAATGGTGTGCACATTCATCCCAGTGTCCTGAAGACTCTTGTGGTGAAAGGAAGAAGCTGAAAGTCTTGCTTCTCGGGCTTAGATTATTGCTTAACCTTAGAAAATAGCTTTAGGGACAAAGCTTTAGGCATTTAGTAAGACTAGAAAAGAAAGTCACATTTCTGAGGCTTAATTAGTATTTGTGAAACACCAAGAGGTCTCTGTAGAAATGGCCTTGTGTAAGAGAGAATTAGTATTTTTAATTATTATCGTTAAAAATGAATATTTACAGGAAATTGGTCTGAAGGACATCTGGCCCAAGCACATTCCTAAGGGCGGCCATAAAGCACTGGGTGGGGGGGGGGGCGTAAATGATGCAGAGTGGGTGGAACTATTTATAGCTTCTCAAGGCCCTTGTTTAGGTCATCACCTGGAAAGGACATTTAGAAGTTAAACTAAGCACCAAGATGCTCATGGGAAGTACTAGTGAACATTGCCTTTAATTTCTGAGAAACAGTTTCATTTTGACTTTAAAATGTGGCATTATATATTTCTTTTCTTTCTGGTATTTAATCTTCACTATTTAATTTAACAGAGATATAAAGCAAGAATTTTTGATATTGTATTCATGTGTGAACATGCAGTCATTTACTTCAGTGGCTGGCATGATGAATACTTGGTCCTTAGTTACTTATTCAGTGTTATCTTGAAGAAAGCATAAGGATTTCTGTAGTAGTAGAGTACGGTATTTGAAATCTTTTTCAGTATAACTAATTTATTATTTCAGTAACTCAAGACAATATTTTAAATTGAACCTTCAAGTGTTAACTTTATTATTTGGATATGTTGTTTTATCTATATTCCTAATTGTTACAAAAAATTCTTTACCTTGAAAAATAAGAAAAAGAATGATTGAATATTGTTCTTTACCATACATAACAAGGCAACAAAAGAATACTGTAAAATCTAATAACAAGGGAGACTTTGGTGAAAGAAGACTCCTACTTTTCTGTTGAGGATGTAAATTGGTATAACACTTTTGGAAATAATTTGCAATATGCCTCAAAAGCTTAAAAATAGTTATGCCAATAGACTTTATATAATACTCCTTCTGAGAATTTATCCCTCTCAAAATCTTAAATATAGAAAAATTTTTTGTGTACCAGTATTTTCACCTCTGCATTATTTACAAAATAAAAGTAAGGGGTAATCTAAATATTAAATAATTGAAGTTTGATTATAAAGTATATAATATTTATTTGGTCATAAATACATATTAATGGTTTGTACAGGACATGTTCAAGTAATTGTGCAATATATTATAAATGAGATGTGTAATAATGATAAAGCATAAACTCTAGTTGTATAATGCGACAAGTTACTTTACCTCTCTGTATCTCAGTTTTTTGATCTGAAAAATGGGAATGAGAGAAATGCAAAATGAGAGTACCTACTTTATACAATTGCCTTGAAAATTAGGAGCTAGTACATGTCAGTTGGTTAATGGTACTTGGCATGGTGTGAGGTCTCCATAGATGCTAGCTGCAGAGAAAGAAGCCAGTGGATACTGGAAAGAATATAGGTTTTTAAAATGTGGACTAAAGATGCCACTTACCACACAGAAATGGCTCTTCTGAGCAAGAGACACAGAAATACTCTCAATTAGAGGACTGAGGTTCCCACCTCCACAAAGACACTATATGCTATAAAAATAATCCTGGGGCCTAGGGATTGTACCTCAATACAATACCTTAATTAGTTAATTAATTAATCCTGAATAGAAACCAAAAATCAAATTAAAGGAACCAAAATTATATCCTGAAGTTAATTTTGGATGCTAAGACCCTACATGACTTATTTTCAAATTTTGTTGTCCAAAATTCTATAATTTTAATGTACTATTTTATAAACTCAAATGCAAACTAAAAATAAATAATGGTGGGAAAGGCTTCCTCTACCACCTCTTGTTTCTCTTTTGTGAACTCACTTCAGGTACACAGTGATTATCATGGGGAAATTAGGCAATAGATTGGTAAGATGCAGCCTAGCCATATTTGATCAATATTAGGATAAATTCAGATACTTTCATTTGAAATTTTCAAAAATACTGGATTAAACCTAAGTTACAAATGCAAGGAATTTGTTAATAATTAATCCAAATTTTTTTTCAGAGATGAGGCTGCTTTCACAGTGCTGGTTGATTCAATGACTTAATAATACTGTATCACCAAAATCTTCCTCTGTCTCATTCACTCATTCTTTTTCTAATTTCCTTCCTTCCTCCCTTTCTCCTTCCCTCCCTTCCTTCTTCTCTTCCTCTCCACAGAGGGTTCTTCCTCAAGCTTCCCTCTTTATAATTTGTCAGCAGCAAGAAAGACTATAGGATTCCTCATTCCCATATAAATAAATGTTCTGATTGAACCAGTTTAGATCACGTGATCTTTCCTGAATCAATCATTTTGACTCAGAGAAGGTCCATACACAAAAATGACTTAGGCCCTTGATTCAGGCTCATTCCTGAAGTAATTCATGAACTGAATAAGATAGGATTATCCCAATTGGTTCAGGGTAAAATAAAAATTTGTTTACTTACTAAATGTTCCCAATGCAATTCTTTAAAAAAATGTTTTTACTTTGAAAACCTTAAACCCAGTTCTTAAATTTTTCTCCCTTCCCTTTCTCCTCTGTTACTGTGTCTTGTGGTTCAGTTAAATTCAGAAAGGGTAGGTGCTAATTTGTAACGTCTATGTCTTCTGTGTTCCTTGGCTTCCACCTGGACACAGCAGTCTCCTCTAGTCCTGTCACTGTGCCCTGGTTACCACTGTTGATGTTTCTGGTCTCACCCACTGCCTCTGGTCCTGAGATCCTTTTACTTTTTTTCAACTTCAGCTCCTTTGGTGTTCAGTTTATTTTCAGCCACTTCTGTGCCACTCTGCCATACAGCACGAGTAGATTGTATGGGACTTCATGAAGCTATTCTAGACCTATCTTCTCAGTCATCCACCACCCCTCAGTATGATCTATATATAGAACCTTGTTAAAAAATAACCACCACCATGAGATTTCCATTTCCTGGGCTACACTCTGGAAATCTTGTTGGCAGTTTATCCAACAGTGAGTTTGCTAGCCTCCCCTCTGCAGCACTCAACCTTCCACTCTCTTCATGGTGAAACATTTCCTCCCCTACTTACATTACCATGAGTTTTCTTTCTAATAACTTCTTTTTTTTTTTTTTTTGGTACCAGGGATCGAACTCAGGACCTTGGCCTTGCAAGGCAGGTGGCAGCACCACTGAGCTAAATCCTCAGCCCTCTAATAACTTCTTTTTGGATGAACTTTTTTACTTCTTTCAGGCTTTGTCTCTCAAAAAGTCCCAAACCTTTGCACCATCTTGTTCCTGACTCTTGCATTAAAGTGACTTTTAAGACTATCACTGACACAACTTGATGTTGGCTACAGGCAGCATCCCAGACTGCAGGCATATGAATCCTATTTATTATTCTGGCTTAGAAGTTATTCAAATAGAAACCTATAGATGATAGAACTGATCTACTCATTATTGGGCTGATTCCAGTGCACAGAATAAGAAAGTATACATGCAGGAGTAAAGCCAAATTGTTTTATTTGACTAGAGCAAAGTAATTGCTAAGTTTTATTACATGACCAGTACATGTAAAACACAAGGTATATCTAATATTCCCTTGTAAAAAGATCTTTGTGGAGTATGAATTACTGTCCCTGTTTTTACATTAAAAAATAATGATAGTGGCACCAAATATTAAATGGCACCAAAAATATTATAGTTAATATTTGTCAAAATCATACCACAGTGATATATGTGCGCCCATGTTCATAGCAGCACAGTTTGTAATAGCTAAAACTTGGAAAGATGATAAAGAAAATGTGGTTTTTTAATAAAATGGAGTACTACTGAGCCATAAAAAATGAGAAATTAGAGACATTTATAGCTAAGTGGATGCACATTGAGGCGATACGCTTAAGTGAAATAAATAGGACACACATGAATAAACACCAAATAGTTTCTCTAGTGTGAGAAACTGAAAGTGTAAATAAGGACTAAATGAATGTGAAATAGGAAGAAAAGGGGCAAAGGGGAAGGAAGTGGGAGGGCTAGGGGAAAGGATAGAAGGGAATGGGATTAATATGAGAAAATGGAAAAATAGGAACAAAATCTTTGTAAATAGGGAGGAATGGAAGGGTTGAAGGGAGGGCTGGGCAAGGGTGAAAAATAAGAACCAAGAGAGACTATGTAAAGGTGGAAATTTCCAATGATGAATGTCATTATATTGTATACCTAAAATGTACCAATGATTAGAATGAATAATCGAAAATGTAAAATAGTAAGAAAAGGTCCAAAGGGGTAGGGGTAGTGGGAGGGGCAGGGGAAAGGAAAGAAGGGAAAGGAAAAATGCTGAGAAATGGAAAAAATGGAAATAAAGTCTTTGTAAATAGGGAAGGGTGGAGGGAATGAAGGGAGGGCTAGGAATGGGGAAAAAAAAATGAGAACCAAGATGCATTATGTAAAGGTACAATTCCCAATGAGAAATGTAATTGTGTTGTATACCTACAATGTACCAATAAAAGCATTTAATAAAAAAAATTGTCAAGCTCAAAGACTACCAAGTCATTTCACATTTCTGAGGTCTGGATAATATCCATTGAAATTGCTTTAATAAAAGGAGGATACTGATTGAAAGGATACTGATACTGATTGAAAAGATACTGATTTAAAATATACTCCCTCTAGGTAGGAGCCAATATCTCCTACAGTATCTCCTTTTTATACTATTGAACTTATAATCATGTTTCACGTTGTGTAGATACTAATAGTTCACTTGTAAATAACATATCTTTACCTATAAAGTAAATTCCTTGGAGAGATCTTGCACACTTTTTATACTCCCCCACTATATCTAGCACAATACAATGAACATGTATTCATTCCTCTCAAAAAAAGTATTTAGAACCTGTCATATTCAGATGCTGCTGCTGAAAAAATGTCAAAATAGGGGATCCTAAATCCTAAGGATGTTCTTCATTGAGTAAAGAAAGACAACTGAAGTAACAACTCTCACAGAATAAATAGAAGATAGCAGGTATTACTATTTTGAAGTAATTGAAAAAGAATAATGGGTAATTGACAAAAGAAAGGAAAACATTTGACATCGTGTGAATAGAATTTTATTTTGTTTTACATTGCATACCATATTCTGGGGGAAAAGAGAATGATAGTTTTCCAAGTCTTGTGATTGTACTCAGTGTGTGTAAATTCTGAGGTAATTAGATCAAAGCAGAGCATTCTGGAGCATTTGGTGCAGTCTGGCATGAGGTCATTGCAGACAACTTATAACCAAGTTTAGACCAAAATGTCTCTGAAGCATTTCAGTTATACAGTGATCATAAGAAATTTAGTAAATTTCAAGCATGTGCTGCTCTGCATTTCAGGACCACATTACCTGCACTCAGAAGGTGGTAGATAGTATAGACAAGCGCCATGGAAGTTCAGCTGCCCAAGTGGAGTGGAGACTTTGGGTTGGAAAGGGCCAGAAGAGACTGCAAGCTAGACAAGGGCATGCAGTCAGAACAATCTCAGCAAAGCACAGAGGCAGTAAATTTGGGTATATGTCAAAATTCTGAAACTAATTTGCCAAAAGTCAATCCAATTTGGCATATTGGCAGTTGAGCAAATTGATTTTTGGCAAATTGACTTGCTTCTGGAAATCATGGGACATATACAAAAAGGAAGAAGAGATGAAAAAAAACACAGTATTTATTGCTGTCTTGCTAGGTATTAGACACTCTTTGATGCTTTTAATATATTATCTTATTTTATCTTCTTAGCATGACTTTATGGTAAGTATTCATTACACTGTTTTTCAGATGAGAAAAATTGAATCTCACAGTCACAGGATAAGATTTTGGCCCAAGATCTCACAATGACTTAGCCAAAAGGCTGTGATTGGAACATGGACCTGGTTCACTTTAACACCTTCTAATTTCCACCTCTGTACACAGCCTAAGTTTAAAAAGTAAATTTTAGAAGTAAAATTTATGAAGGAAGGCTGGTAGAAATAGATTTATAATAGCAGGCAGAAACCAGAGCTTGAATGATAAAACAGGAGTATGAACATGACACCTGGGAAGCATAGATTTACCTGAGGAAAAAGAAATAGTACTTTATTTGTGCTTTATGAAAACTAGTTCTATAATCATGTGTACAGTTTCAAGAAGCCCATTTAAAAACCTTTTAATGCCAATTAGTGGTATAAAATAGATTTAAGAGAAGTAGAATGACAAGTTAATAATAATTAGGAATAATTATTGTGACTGAGGAAGTCCAAAAGCCATTTCAAAAACAAGACCAGATTTAGTTGGAAAATAATGTATTATATTTCCAATATTTAGAATTGAGATAGCAACTGAAATGTTAGCAGAGAGATCTTTCTGGTATATGGAAATCTGTAACTGGACCTTGGAAAAATTTTGGTTCAGATATGATTAAAAAGTCATTTAAATAAAAAAGAAAATAATTAGAAACTATCTTCAGTATTGCTACATATTTGATTTTTTAAATTAATTTTATTGGAACATTTTAGGTATACAATATAATGACATTCATCATTGGAAATTTACACCTTTACATAATCTCTCTTGGTTCTTATTTTTTCCCCATTTCCCTGTGCTCCCTTCAACCCCTCCATCCCTCCCTATTTACAAAGAATTTATTTCCATTTTTTTCATTTTCTCATATTAATTCCATTCCCTTCTTTTCTTTCCCCTACCCCTCCCACTTCCCCTTCCCCTTTGCCCCTTTTTTTTCCTATTTCACATCTTGAATAAAATTACTTAGAGATGGAAATCCAGTGAGAAAATAAGGTTAGGCAGAGGGCTAAACTTCTAGGTACATTCAGATGAACACAGAAATGTTAGAGAGGAAGTAGAAATGGAAGAGAACCCAGACTTTCAGAAAACGGTGGTGGAAGTAGTCTTTCAATGGGGCCAATATTTGAGGTAAATGAAGCTAAGACTAAATACCACTTAATATTTTAGTGAAAGAATAGGTCACTAGTAATATTTTTAAAACAAAGTGCTGTAGAATGGTGGCCGTGGTGTAACTAGAGGTTAAGAACTGGATGGATGATATAGTAAGGAGTAAGAGGGGTCAACAAATGTAAACTCATCCTGCAAGAAGGTTGGTTGTAAATGTAAAATAAAGATTAAGAATCTAGAGTCAAAGTCTTATATGTAGGAATTCTCTGAGAAGGTAGTGTACAGAGCAGAATTCTATGGAAAAGAGAAATTGAAGCTATAAGAAAGGAAAATGCTTAATGGAGCAAGTTTTTGAGGGAAATAGAAAGTGATGGGCTAAAAAATGAAAATGGGAAAATTAATTTTAGACAAGAGACAAAACTCTGCCACTTGAAATAAAACACAAGTTGTAAAATGGGTTACAGTATTATCAAAGTTGGAAATGGGAAATAAGGCAGTTAAGTGCCTTGAGCAATTTGCCTTTTACCACAGATCCAGAGACAAAAGTTGCAAGTACAATGGACCCTTGACTTATGAACTCAATTGGTTCCCAAGGGCTGGCTGTAACTCAAGCTAATTGTAAGTCAATACAGCTGAGATCTGGATATTTACCTGGGTACATGCTATAGATAAAAAGCGGCAGATGAATCTTCCATTAACCTAATTAACCAAAGTTGTTCATATGCCAAGCTAGTCATAACTACAAGGTCCACTGTATAGTATCTGGCATGTGATCCCAGGAATAGTGAGGAGAGATAAAATAGGAAGGAAAACAAATGCAAAGCTGCATGATTAAGTTGGCTACACCTGTTCACTCTTGCTAGGTACCTTCTGAGGAGTTTGATGAAATTATCCATAATCTCATTGCCCCAAAGTTGTCCTCTGGGTATTAGCTGCATCCACACCTCAAGTTTGTGTGTTGACTGAGTTTCAACTCCCTGGCATCAGAGAAGCCTCAGAGCAGGACAGGAGAGGGTAGAGGTAAAGCAAGGGACTATTTTAAAACTACTCTGCAAAGGTGTTCAAAATCTGTGTAACTGGTTTCCATAATTATGATGATGAAAGAGCTACAGCTGAGAGAATGAGGAGTGGTGAAGAAATCTTCAGTGTAGTTCATCCATTTCTTCACTCAGGTACTCTCTTGCCTTTTAAAAGATCTGTTAGAGAATCTTATTTTAAATGAAAGCCAGCCTGAGTCTTTGCAAACACATCATACCTTAAGGTTAATGAAATAATGCTAGTAATCCCAAGGTTACATTTGATAATAATCATCAACCTTTTTTTCCCTCATGCTAAATTATCATTTCAGCTAATCTTGATTGCTTATGGTAAGATGAAACAAACATTTATTTCCAAGGTGTTTAAGGCTTTTGTTGTCTTTTCTTTGTCAAGCTATAGTTGCTACAATTTTCCATTCACTATTATTACCAGAAAAGAAAGAAGCAAAAGCCCCATAGAATTTTCTTGGTTCTGGATATACCTTCTCTGCCCTCACTGTGTTGCAGCAATTCTAGCTCAGAAAATTACTCCATCAGCATAGTAATTTCTTTCTTTCCCCACTGGTCCACTGGTATTAGGAACCTAAAGTAATAAGGTTTTAGTTATAATTTCAGTTTCGATGAATCCTTCCTATATTCCTTAGGGAAAGCATTTCTATGCTGTAACTGAGAATCATGGCCCTAATACACACAAATAAACTTTTTAATGTGGCACATATACTCCACAGACAGATTACTGGGAATAACATTGGATAGGACAATACTTTTGATTCTGAACTTGTGTATTTCAATTACTGGGAATGCAGCTCTACTTATCACATATTGGCTCAACATCATCTTAAGAGTAGCTCACAAAGCTGCAGGATATTCTTCCTCAGTTGGTGTCTTACACCACCTGGCCATTTGACTACTCTATGTGGCCAACTCCTTGTGGGAGATGAAGTGTATATTAAAACTTGTTGATTGTCTGATCATGTACTGGTTTTGCCCTGTTTAACCCTAAAATGTTTTCTCCACCTGAGGCAATGTTGTGGGCTTCCATGTATTATATCATTCTTAAAATCTAGCTGGTGACAGTTGCAGAAGCATGGAGACGGTGAAAGTAAAGTCTTACCAGGAATAGATATGAATCCTGGTAATGAAGAATCTTCATGGAGGGGGCCTAATGTACTGACTCATCACCAAGTAGCAGGAGAGGTATGATATCAAGATTCTGCACTAACCTTTACTACTGACAGCAGGAGCAGTGGTTAGGTCAGTCTCAGTGAGAGGAAGCCCATGTTATGGTCTGTGCAACCTCTACTTCTTCCTGTTATTACTGTTTCATTCATGGATCCATTGGGCCAGCATTGGCATTCCTGAATAAAAATGCTTGTTGACATCCATGGTGCAAATCATTCTTGACATTTAGATGTTAATGCCTCTTCTATAAGAAAAAAATCTATAGTGAATATATACAAAATCCATTGTTGTTTCCACTACTATAGGCTCAAGCATGCTCATGCTCCCAGAATTTATTGTCTCCAATTCTCCAATAATTTCAATTCCAGGTCCCTGACCAAATGGCCAAGTCATTGAGCAGTGCCCAGGAGACCCTGCATATCCATTCTCAAGCCACATCATTTTTGCTTTTGTTTTTGTTTTTTAGTACATTTTTGAGTACATAATGTTTGCATTCCTAGCATGGGGTTGGTATATATGCATAACACATCTTAATTCCTTTTTTCATCTGCCTTTGCTCCTCTGCCTCTCTCCTCCCTCAAGCCACATTTTTGACATACAAAAATAGGCAACCAAGTGTATTGATCAAAGCCCTGTCCACTGGAAGGTTTTCCTGCCTTACTATCCTTTAGGGCCACAGATGGGAGGGGATAGAGACTACAGCTTATTTTCAGCTAATGGCAACACAATGGGCCAACTTACCTGTTAAAGAGGCTTCAGGTTGTCCTTCGGCATTAGCTGGCTGAAGGGAAGTTCTCTTGAAGCCATGAGTTGTTGGAGAAGAGCTGGTGTAATGGAGGTATGTGCCATGGGAATCTACGCTATTTTGTTAGGTGATTTTTTTTTTCTTTTTTTGGCTTTTTAGGTCCACACAGACCTACCCTTGAGTGTTTCATTTCTATATTATAGCAGTTTGCTACTCGATCTACATACAATTATGGTTTGGTAAATTTCATGCTATCTAGATCATTATTGGAGTATTGACTACAAAGAATTTAATACACACACAGGGCTGATTAGCGCACTAGGAGCAATTTCTTAAATGTCAGGTAGTCTCTACCTCAGAAGGCATGGCCTTGTGTCAGATTCCTTGTGGTCTGTGCCACACTCTTCTCTTGAGGAGGAGACCACAGAGCATCCTGAGCTCCAACAGCAGAATTCATTCAGAATGTCAGTGTATACAACAGCCTGAACCACTTCCTAAAGCCAATAGCTTTTCAAGCTTTCAGATTAAAAGATCAGAGAAGTGTTATCAAATAAAAGTATAAATGCTACCTTCAAATTCCAATGAGACCTACCAATGCACTGTTTGGTTTTTATTGGTGAAGGTTTTGAGGTGATAACACTTTGTCTTTAACTTGGAGACATAGTCCTAGCATATCATTTGACCATTGGACCCCAACAGTATTTGCCAAAGTAGTAGACCCCTGAATTTTTGTGAGATTTTTCCAGTCAGGGTCTAATCATGAGATTAAAAACCCACAATAACTTCAAGAGGGAAATTTTAATAACAAGGATTCTTCCTCAGGGTCAGTGAACACTGTGTAAAGAAGAAGCAAACAGGTTGGACAGAGACAGTTTAACAGGGGCTCCCACACTGGAGCTGGAAATTAAATTCTTAGAAAATGTGTAGTTGTGTCCCCTCCCTCAGAAATCCACTGGTTTGTCCATGTATAGATAGTCTATAATGTCTAAGCAAACAGGAAATAGCTCTTTAGGATACAGGATAAAGCTGGTAGGTGGGATCACAAGGTGTCAGCTCAGAGTCTGTTTACCATAAGGATGAGGTCCCTGGGGTGTTCAGCGTCTGGGTAGGGAAGACCGTAGGAAACACCTGTTATAGCTTATATCTAGATTTCTTCCCAATTCCTCATTCACTCATAGGTGAGGCTTTGAGGAGGTGACCGGATCATGGCTGTGTGATATTAGATTGTCCCACTGATGTGTTTATAACTGGCTGTGATGTTGGCAGGTGAATCCTGGTGGGAACAGGTGGGACACTGTGTGGGTGTGGCCTGAAAGGGTGTGAGTGTGTGCCCTTCCTATCTACTCCCTGATGCCACTCTGCTTCTTGCCTGCCATGCCACATGCTATGAAGTATTTCTCCTCTGCCCTACCCCTCTGCCATGCCACCCTGCCTTGGAGAGAGCCAACTGTGGATTGAAACCACTACAAGGTGTGAGCAAGAATAAACCTTTCTGCCTTTAGCTTATGTGTGTTTTGTCCCAACAATGAGAAAGTAGCTAAGACAGAAACCCTCCAGACTGCTGATGGGCCTAAGCTGGTAGATGGGCTTACACAGAGTCAAAGGCATGCAAAGTTTTCTCACCAACAAAGTATCTTAAGGCCCACTATACTTGTGTCCACACTGGACTAAAACAGGCACTTTAAGGCGCCAAGGGATTGCATGCTTTAGAGGGTCACAGTTATGGCAAAGCACCACTGGATGTTTCTGTACACACACATATGCGTGCATGATCATGCAACTTAACTGGAATGAAGAATTCCTTTCTCTAGTAATGTTGCTCCAGTATCCTAAATTTTACTATATTTGTATTAATGCCTATGGATTTTACAGAATATTGGGATAACTTAGTTTGATCATGTTTATCCCCCTTAATATCCTTCCTTATATTCTCTTCCTCTTACGTTTATTCTTTTCCATTTTTTTAGTAACAGTATCTTTCTACTGTCATTCCACATCTTTTTAAACATTTTTAAAACTTAGATTCTACTTATTAGGGAAAACATGATACTTGTTTTTCTGAGTCTGACTTACCTCACTTAATATGATCATCTCCAGTTTAAAGTGCTCTATTGACAAAGATTAATATCATACTCACTGTAACAGAGAAGTCCTTAAAGGCTTCTAGTCCATTTCCGTAAAATAGGTTATAAGGGATAGATTTGGAACTGAGGCAGTTAAGTTGCAGAAGGATTCAGTCCCAATCCTGTGTTGTGCATGTTTCTTACTAGAATAATTGCTTTCTGATCATCAGGTCTAATCATATGTTGTCAGCAATGTAATAAAACAGCATACCATTTTTGGTATCTCAAGGTGATCAAGGTCTCTATAGATTCTATTGTGACAGAGCTGTGATAGCCCCAGAGCATGACAGCAAATGTGAAATGATATTTTTAGCAAGTAAAAGCAAACTGCTTTTGATTCTCCTTATCAATAAGGATTTAGAAAGACACATTTGCCAGGTATACAGCATTCAACAGGTTCGTGGCTACATGTCAAATGCCAGGTCTATGTCAATCTCTCTATGAAGGAATCCACATTTAGAATAGCAGTTGTGATTCAGGTTCCTATTTGGTTAACTTTATGGGTGCACACAGTCATCTATCATGCTCTAACTGGTTTTGATAAATTGGATGGAAATATAATGAGGAGTATCATTTGTCTTTTAAATCTTTGCTAGTGGTGCTAATCTGTGGAATATGATTTTGTTTCTCATTTATTATTGGGGGGTATTTTATGAGGCTTACTCTTTCAAGATCTTTCTAAAAATTGCTTCATACTTCATTGGTAGAGATCTAAAGTAAGAATTCTGCTGCCTACTAATTATATATAACCCAATTGTATGAGAAAAGACCAGGGAAGTATTTGCAAGACAGGTGTGAGGACCTAATAAGAATGTGCTTGGAGCAGAAACGTATTTATCAACCATCTTTCATGAACCACAACTTCAATCAAGTGTGTGTGATCATGTTCTAGTTGTCCTAGTTTTATGGCTAGACTTTGTGTCCAATAGTCCTTACAAAGTCTAGGTATTCTTTTGCCCAGTGCAGAGTTACCTATAAAGGCTTGAGGTACCCTTGAAGAAGGGTTATGCGAGTATTTATCAAACACATTTGTGATGCCATTGGAGGATTATATCTCAAGCTTTGTCGGTTTTCTCATTAGTCTGTGGGCTCTAGTTCTTGAAGTGACTTAGATCTGAGACTGAATGAGGAATCTTGATCTTTTGCAATGTAGCAATTACATCAGTATTCTGCTCACCAGTTCTTGTAACACACCAGTTACATATGTGCATATTGTTCCTAATAATTTCTGATCCCGTGGTCTGCTTACCACTCTGCTCTGGTCTTGTTACACATTATGACATTTATGTTAAACTTTTCTCTGATGATTAAATTCCTCCACCTTCCTTCTGCCTTGTAGAGTCCTATCATATTCATTAATTTGATGGAAGCCAGTATCATGGTAGCATCTCTTTCACCTATAGCAGATAGCCAGCACTATAGTTCTCAAAGATGTCACTGTTTCTTCACCATTCATTCCTGGTAACCTTAATAAAAGAACTCCCCAGTCTCTACTGGAAAAATAGTCAGGGAATGAATTCTCTGATTGTATATACATAATACTTCACATCCATTCTAACATTCCCATCTCCTCAAGCCATCTAACCTCAGCGTTCTGTGGGACAGTTTCAGTATCTCCAGCTTATTTAAAGTTGGCCATCATTGAAGCCAAGCTTCAAGGAGCCATCCCAGAAGCAGCACATTAAAACTGGGTCCACAAGTGCCCACGTATATACATAAATATATAATATTGATATATAACATATTATATACATGATATATAGTTGCATAATTATATCCTCCCAGAGAAGAAACTATATTTCTCTTATCAGGTTTTACTGAGACTTTCTCCTTCCCCATCCCAATTTATCATAGCTAAGAGTAATTGTGATGCTGCTCCATGCTGGAGATTGCTACTTTCCCATTTACCACAAATAATGAGGTCTTTGTTGCTATTTGACTGGTAAATGATCTAACTGCAAAGTTCCATTATAGCATCTTTCTATAATCAATTCTGGTACCAATCACTTTGTTACTAGTATCTTTAAAAGCCCAGCTTTAGGTATGAAGGTAGTTTCTATGGGAGAAATCCTAAGGAAAGAGTGAAGGACTTGGGAAGTGGAGCAGAAAAGGAGAAAAAGACTGATTATATAATATTGTACTAATAAATGGGTGGTGCTTAAACATTTTACCCCCAAGAGTAGAATCATGGTGTATTCACACAAAATCCAGTAGGCCAGTATCAGAGGACCCCCACAACAAAAAATGGGAATACACTGTTCAAATTTAGGCGGTGTCATGTGTGAAGTTGGCTAAAGCCAGCATAGAATGGATCATATTGATAATGCCTTCAAAAAGAGTCAGAGCTGAAAGGATATGAAGTATTGTACAGTAGTTTTCCAAATTACTAAGGGAACAGACAAAAATAAGTCATCCCAGGATGGATGATGGATGGATGGATGGATGGACAGATGGATGAATGGCTGGCTTAGGACTAAATGAAAAGTAAATGAATCCCTGTCTCTCTACTTCAAGTCCTGACTTACAAAACCAAAATCTAGTGTTATACTATTCTTTTTCTGAAGGAGAAAATGAAATTTAGCAAATAATTATAATTTATAAAAAACTTGTTTTCATGTTCTAGCATTCTGCCAGAGGAAATAGTTACTGTACAAAGGAACTGGTTATTTCCTCCAGGACTCAAAATTATTTTAAAAACTAGAATATTTAATTCCAATACTTTATTTTGGCCTTAGGGATTTGAAAATTAAATTAATCTTGCTGTCTGGTCTATATTCTTACCACTAGTGCATTGGCTGCAATATATTTGATTTGGTGGAATCACCCTCATTCATTTAAGTCCATCTCAGGGTCTGCATATCACCTTTAAAATGCTTCGTATGAGCAAACAGTTTTACCTAAGGCAGACAAAATCAGGATGGTATACTTCAGCTGTAAACAATAATTCAAACTTAAAACCAAGTTTTATAACATTACTGTATCAAGGCCAAGTCCAGCTTTCAGCTTTATTGCTCATGGGAGGCAGTGTAATAACATGACAGCAGGGTTTTTATATTAAATTTTCCTCCTGAGTTATGTATAAGCCTGTAAGAAACCAACATGCAGAATATAGGCTTATACTGTGAGTCCAACTTTTATTATGTATAAAGTGAATCTTCTTAGTGCATTTTCCCTAAATGTTGGGAAAGATAGGACAACAATTGCTTGGATTATTCCTTTGGAAGAAGAATAAGCAAGGGATATTATATCCAGTGAACGTAATGAAGAGAAGGGCAGATGAATTCATTTATTCATTTGTCATAGTGACCCATTAGGGATGTTTAATACAAGCCATGCTAGGTGCTATTGGGACTGTGAAGAGTTAGCTGTATGGAAGAGTCAATCATAAAATGCACAAAATACAAGTAAGAATGTGATTGATACCATGAGTAAAGTGTAGAGTGACTTCTGGTTCCACGAATGGAATGAAAACATAAACAGGTTCTGTGTAGCATCTAGAATGACTTTACACATGAGCAAGAGTCTACAACCAGTGGTAGTGAACCTATGGCACACATTCCACAGTGGGCTGTCTGTATCATTGGAACCTCTAAAAGATTCACCAACACTAGTCTATACTGAATCTTGAAGGGACAGGTTGAACTTTGACAGGTGGAGACAGAGGTGGAATGGCTTCAGGTGAAAAGAACATTTCTGCTATCCTTTAAGGCTCAACCCAGATACAGCTTCTTTCACAGGCTTTCGTTACTTCTCTCAATTTCCAGGAATGATTTCCTCTGGCTATTTTTGCACCTCTTCTTTAGCACTTACAACACACTGTTCTAGGTTGTTGTGGCCTACGTGTCTCAGTGCCTCTACAAGAGCAGCTTCAAAGCTGGATTCCTGTCTGGTCCTGGTGGTGCAGCAGTGCCTAGCACAGTACTCTAGTCAATACTCCATAAAATCGATGCGTGAATAAGACAGGATATGAGGAAGATGCCAGCAGGCTTTGTCCTCATCTCATTTTGCAAATTCTTATTCTGTTCACCTGGTGAGATTTTCTCACCTGAGAAATCTGCCTCTGTGCTCTCTGGTAATAATCCTCCCTGTGACTGCATACAAAACACAAGAGAGCAAAAGAAGAGGGGAAAGAGACAGAAGCACCATAATGCACAGAAGCACAGTGCTCCAAGCACAGTATTCCAAGCAATAAATATAGTAACTTGCACAAAGGCCATGATCCTTTTCAGAGATGCTTTTTTTAAAAGGATAGTTCAGTAGCACACAAATGACAAGTTTAATTTTCTTTTCTCTATTGAGAAAATATTTAGATACATTAAAGTGAGGGCTAGATTAAAAAGACAAAGTGTTGTTGGTTACTTTGGTAATAAACAGGATATATGCACATTGATAGAGTATGGCATTTTTTATGAACTCAGTGTTAAGAAGGACTATGCAGGACCCCCACTAAAATACTCCAACATGAAATTTTCTCAAGTGACCATTTACTAAAAAGTGTTCAGAGAAAACTGGAAAATTCTCAACAGAGAGATAGGATGTAACAACTATGACTATATTAGACATGGATATTTCATAAGCTGGCAGTTCTTACAGAGATGACTCTAAGTGTGAACATGGGCAGATAAAATTGTAAGTACCTGTTTATTAAGTGCAGTTGGAAGCAGAGGGCTAAATGGGATACATAAAACAGGATCCTGTGCTCATCATCTGTGCTGTTTGTGTCTAGTAAAATGTTCTGTTTTCAGAAGCAAAACACATTTCCTTTTCCCTGAAGGCAAGTATGTACCAGGAAATGAGATTCAACACTATAAGGTAAAATATATTAGGATATATGAGTTTATTCATCAAAGTCTATCCTTTTTGGCTGCCATGTGACAATTTCTTGTCTTGTACAAGCCTAGAAACAAGAAAACTTTCTCATGATGAGTCTGTTTTTCTGAACATTTGGGCAGAAACTGGCTGTAAGTTTATACTAAAGTTAAGCCTAAGTAGACTTTATTTAAAGTGACCAAGATTCTATCAAGCACATTATTAATGTTTGGTATTGGTAAGTTTCCTCCGAAAACAATAATGGCACTGACTCAACATGACTTATTCCATACACATTTTTGCTACTTGAAGAGGCAAATATGTAAATAAAATAGACTTTGATTCACTGCCTCATTTTTAATGAAGATACTCTTTAAATTTCAGGAATTAAAGTGAGTCTATCTATTAGCAATGACTGATTTATAAAATAAGAATCTTGGCCATGACCATGAATGTGGAACCTATCCAATGAGAGGCTGCATTTGCTTACAGCCCTTGGCAGAGACATTTTTATTTATAGTTGAATGAAATTAAAACTTTCCTTTTAAAATTTATTTTCATTGTCTTTTTCAGGCTCTCTCGGGAAATCATTCTCATGTTATCTCTATCCATTTGGTACCGTGCCCTAATCCGAAGTTAATGCTTTTTTTTTTTTTAATTTGGAAGATACAGAATACCTAGCACAGTACCCCTTAATAGACGTGCAACTTATTACTGGTGTAACTGGTAAGGTCCTTTCTACATGGATTAGATATGGGACTTTGATTTCATTTTTAATACACTTGACTAGATTTAATAAAATGACAAATGCAATAATGGTTTGGGTTCTATAAAGCTCAGAACATAGAGTAGCTATTTGTGTTGAGAGAAGGAAAAAAATCTATTCCTTCCCGTGAACTGATATCCTGTGTTATCTACTCCTGTTTGTATCAGTGGATCAAGGATCCACCACTAGTGTATGGACAGAATGAATGGGACATTTTGGGGATCCACCTGTGAGAGGCATTTCTGTGGTTTTCTCAGCCCCTCATGAATAGCACCACTGAATGCTAATTCGCAGGAGGGGGGCTGCTCTCCCAGTGCTTCTTGGCTTTAGTTTCTGGCATGATCGCTCCTCTTTCTGCTCGCTCTTTGAACAGGCTGTCCAGGCATTTTGGGTTTGGCAACCAGTGCAATGAATTGCTTCTTCTTAAAATAACTCAAATCACTTTATTTGGCTTTCCCCAAAGCCGTTTTCCCTTGATCCATCCCATTGAAAGAAAAGAAGAAAATATAAATTTCCACATGAACCCAGCATAGTTCCTCCTTTCCTGGTCCTGTACAAGCCTTCATATGGTCAAGGACACAAGTGTTGCCCTTTTGCAGAACAGCTGACTGCATCCAAGGCCTAGCCTAAACACTGATGCCTAGTGCCTTCTAAGGACTGAATGGAACCCCTGGAAAATTCGTATTTGTGGAGGTATGTAAGCTATGCTCATGTAAATTCCTGTAGGGGTTAAGCCCTAATGATTGAGGAAGATATAAAATGGAAAAAACAGGATATAACTACAGAGGATTTCACTTGACATAATTTCCTAGCAACCACCCAGTTTTTAAGGCAATGTTTACGTGGTGCTTTTCAAAGTGTTGCCTTTAATGTTATTGCTATGTAATATAGCTAATTTTCTCAGTAACATATGTAGTCAAACAAAGATCTATGACAAAACTAAGAGATACAAGTTGTTAGTAATTGTACAGTGCTTGTTTAATTATATTTTAAGCTAGAAACATGTTTTTTGTCATACACTCTACTGCTATTATATTTATAAGCTACCCTGCCTCTCTGGAATCTTGTTTTGATTTTTGAAGGAAAGAGGATATTAGCCTGAGTTACTATTATATTTTCCCCTTGTTTTTGTTCATTTGGCTTCCACTTACATTAGTCTTATTCATTTAGCTTCCTCATTCCAACATGTACTTTGTAAACCAATAGAATTTTCATTTTCCTTCTAATAGGACATTGAATGTTGTTATCTCCTTCAAATTAATGTAGACCTTCCCACTTATAAAGGAACCTTCCCAGGGCCTTAAGAAGCCTCAAATGATTAGGTTCAAGGAACATTTAATTCACTCTCTTCACACCAGAGTTAACTACAGTTGGAAAAATTTAACTGAATTCTTCAGACCCTTAACAATTCTAGACATGCAAGCTTAAATTTATTTGTATACATATAACCATGAAAACAGAGCCAGCACTAAAACAAGCTACATGCTATTGAACATTATATTCTTTGGCTAGTAACCTAAATCAACAAAACTGCTGCAATGACAATAATATGTGCTAATGGGTAGACAAAGATGAAGATGGAATGTGTCACATAGAAACAGGAAGTCTGGGCAAAGTAGCTCAGAAAGGGGACCTTGAGAGCTGCACATATCTGTGTGCCATCAGAGGAGAGGATTGCTTTGCCTTCAGCCTCCATAGATTCTAAACCTTCACTTTAAGTCTAGGCATTTTCCTGTAATATACATCCATTTCCTCTCTCTGAAGTCATGTTTTTGGAGCTAAGTGGCCTTCTCAATTTCAGAGCACGAAACACTTCCTCAAACACTTCCTAAATTTACCCATGAAAAGGTCAGCTAATAGTCTCACTGATTGCTTCATACAAAATCCTGTACAAGCTTTTTGGCTTTTCTGAAATCACTTTTCAGTTAAAAGGTAATGGTTTGGTGGTGTTTTTCATATAACTTTCAGATAAGTTTTTACTGAACTTTAACGAACATTTCATTTCTCATTTGATAAACAGCTTTGGCACAGGGAGTAGCACTCACTGAACTGCTTTCCTGCATTGTTTTCCCTGTTTCTGCAGTATTTGTGTTACTGTTTTTGTTATACGGGACATGAACAACACGAGGAAGCAGCTTGTCTCCTAATGCAATCTTTTAAAAAAGTAATAGGCTTTATTTTTAGAGCAGTTTAACGTTGGTAGAAAAACAGCAAGAAGTACAGTGTTGCTCTGTGCACCTTGCCCCCCCCGAATCTCTGTCTTAGTCGTGTTCTTATTGTTGTGATATGATACTGACATCTGTAACTTAAAGGAGAAGAGCTGGCTCTAGGTCAAAGACAGCATGACAGGGGGACACAGTGAAGAAAAAACTGCTCAGGTAATAGAGGCCAGGAAGCAGAGAAAAAAGGAGTAACTGAGGAGGAAGATATGAACTTGCAGGTCCTGTCTTCAGTGACCTGTCTCTTACCAGGCCCTGCCTCCTAACAGCATGTCAGCTATAACACCTCCTTGGTCCAGTCCTCTTCAGAAAGCCCCATCTATGAGTGCACAAGGTTCCTGTGGACAGCTAGATGTAAACCATAACGACACAGTTTACCTATAAACGTCTTGCTTTAGTGTAGAACAGTTGTTAGAGTTGATGATCCAATATTGGTGCATTATTATTAACTAAAGGCTACAGCTTACATTATGATTCTTTGTTTTGTACATTCTATGGCTTTTTACATATGCCTGATGTTACACATCCATCATGTCCTGTACTTTATTTATTCATCTTTTCCCTTTCTATTGCTGTCTCCTGGATCCCTGGCAACCAATGACCTCTTCAAGTTTAGGCATTTATAATACAACTCCTCACTCTTCACACTTTTTTTTTACTTTCTGGATAAGAGCCATTAGTTTGACATGTTATTTTCTTTTCATTTTCATCGTTGAACTAGAAGATTTTCTTTTCAAGAATAATATGAATTTTATCATCAAAGAGTTACTCTAAAGGTAGCAAAAGTATAGAAAAATAATTGCCAGTTTGAAGTGTAGGTTTTTAAAGAAAACCTAAGCCTATTTATTCACTAAGTGACTCCTTCTTGCATATTATGCTTTGAAGTTTGAGATTCAAAATTATAACTTTACAGAGTGACAAATTGCTACATGGCATACACTTTCATTTACTTTTGAAGATCCTCGAAACCATGAGAATTAAATCTATAAAAGCCAAAAATGAATTGAAACCAATATATTAGAGCATGAAACAGGCTGATTTCTGTAGCAAGATCTCAAGCTTTGACACTTCCCTACTTACTCATACCTTTGCTTGAGTGGGAGGCTACAAAATCAATGGAATTAAAAGCTAACTGTGACTCTAACCTAGGGACCTTAGAACAGGCACAGTAGGAATCAGAACCCTCACAGGAACGCTGCACTGCTCTCAACCACACTTGCACCAAGACTTGAACACGTTGCTTTCTCCTGGTCTTCTTTTGCCTTGAATGTTGTGTTGTGGATTATGTATAATTTCTCATAAATTATTATTCCTGGTGAATTCAGTTAATTTAGATTCTTTGGGTATCAGTTCAATATAGGGCTAGCATTTATGTTATAAAAATATAAAAAAGAAAAATTTAATACATACCACAGAACACTACTAAAATAAATAGCTTTATACTGTACCACCTATGGAAAGCAGAAAGTCTTATTACATCTCACTTAAATGTTTAAATGGGAATATTTTCATTATTTGTGTTTTGTATTTATATTTTACTATTCATATATATATATGTGTGTGCGTGTGTGTGTGTCTGCCAAAAAGTGTATACATCAGGAAAAGAAAAACTTGTATAAATATTTTCATAGTAAATTTATTGAGGCATCATGAAATTAATACAAGCTACCTTTATTAGCATGGTGAACTGCTGAACAGTGCATACATGTTTTTGGTGAGACCTCTCTATATATGGATTATATACATATGGCTATATATATATCCATACCCAATACATATATACAGAAATATATGTATGTGTGTGTGTGTATATATATATATATATCCATATATATATGGATTGAACCCAAGGCCTCCATATCCCAGCCATTTTTTTTACCTTTTATTAAAATTTTGAAACAGGCTCTTGCTAAGTCACCAAGTTACCCAGTCTGAGTTGAACTTACCCAGTCTTGCCTCAGCCTCCCAGAGTGCTGGAAAAGTAATTATGTATTTCAATACCAAGCTTTAGATGATTTTTTTAAATTAAATTATTTTATTGGTACATTGTAGGTATACAACACAATTACATTTCTCATTGGGAATTGTACCTTTA